>OZ010590.1:27748668-27756168 GCA_963932145.1 Acanthosepion lycidas
CAGCAGGCGAACCACCTGGAGCTTTTTCTAACATCCTGCCCTGGCTAATGCACAGCAAAAGTGTTCTACCCGTTGACACGTCAGAGCATTTTCCAGTCTCCAGATTGACTCCAAACCAATGATTTGCCGTTCCTTATAACTGTTTTTCGCTGCGCGAAGGCAGACTGGCACAGCTTTCAGTAAAATATGACAGAAGCTCTTCTCCCAAACTTCTTCAAATATGCTGCCCCAAAAACTGCTGCCTTATTCTCCGAATTGATCCTTCCTAGAATGGAGTGATTTGTACCCACAAAAATATTCCAGCAGAAACCAAACAGCCAGCTTTAGTTTACCCCGAATGTGCTGTAGCCATAGCTTTAAAATCTAGCGCAAGGAGATGTATAGTTTGACCCTTAGTTCTTTCAGAAACCCCTGCAATCGGTCTAAGAGAGTTCTGAAAAACGCAAAGTACAGCTTCGCGTGTGCTGTCCAGGCCAAAGTAATATAGTCATTTCAGTAAGGGAAGTCAGTATATTTATAAAAAGCCTTGATACAAAAAAGCCACTGTCTCAAAAAAATATAAATAAATAATAATAATAATTCCAGTAAGAATATCAACCCAGAATTATCCTCGATACTAGCAAAGTTATTTACCCTCTGCTTGAATGAAAAATCTTGCCCAAGCCTGTGGCAAGGGGCAAGAGTATGCCCGGACTTCAAGAAAGTCAGCGACCGATTCTCCCCATTCCACTAGAGACCAGTTAGTCCCCTCGTTATCATTCGTAAGTTTTGTGAGGCCATAATTAACATGATCAAGAACACCTAGATATGAACAACCTCTTGTGCGACGAGTAGTATAGATTTCGATCAGCCGGATCCACTGCTGACGTACTAACTACCATTACAGGTAAAATTAGTGAGGCCTTTCACAACAAGGACCTTAGCATTAGATATCTTGAAGACCTTCGAGAGGGTGTGATACAAGGGTTTGCTACAAAAGATCACTCTCACTATGATACAAAAGTAGTAGTACCCAGTCATGGTTGTCCGACAATTTCTGCTACGACATCAAGCTTTACATCTTGCCACCTAACGCCCCAGACTGCAAGCCTCTTGATTGCTATGTATGGAGCATAGATGGACGAGAGACCATGAAAACTCCTTGTAACACCAAAGATGAACTAAAGACAAGGATTACAGCAAGATTAACTTAAAAAAGGACACTGTTCAGAATATTTGTAGAAGATTCCGAAGTTGTCTGGAGGTCGTGGTTGAAGCCAATGGTGATTTTATTGAATTAATTCACTGTTTAATAATTCAAGATATATTGTGTAATTTTTATAAAAATATCTGTTATGAGATGTCTGTGTTATTTCCATTTAGATGACATTTTATCCATTATATATATATATATATATATATATATATATATATATATATATAGAACGGATCTATCGATCTACCTATCTGTCTCCCCTATATATATATATATATATATATATATATATATATATATATATATATAGATAGATAGATAGATAGATAGATAGGGGAGAGAGATAGGTAGATAGATAGATACGTTCTATATATATAGCTTGTATCAAAAATTATTTTACAAGCTTAGTGGACGGATTCTTCACCCCCAAAATAAGGTCAATAGTGATTTTCCAAGCGTAGCTTAAATGTGGCACAAGGGCGAATGGATGAGGCACCCAGTGTGAATTGAAATCACTACTCAGTTGTAAATGTTCTAGCTAGACAAGTTTGCTAACCATTACACCGCCTCGCTGTATTGCATGTAGACTAGGTTACATTTACCATTCGTGTACATTTGTGGCTTGTCTGTCTTCAACGTTTAACCTTTGTAGTAGTTAGATAACTGAGAAGTGCTCCCTTTAGCAATAGTAGGATATTTATATCGTGAGCAGGCTTGTATGAGTTTAACATTCGACTGCGTGAATGGCAATGGACGCGAGGTGTCAGATTGCATTTCCAGACCAAAGGTAGCCGAGTCATCCAGCATTTTCTGCTATATATCTTCGCGTTACTGAGACAGGCCCTATGGCACCCCAAACTACGGATCAAGGAAGATCGAGATCCGCTCTTACACCTGACCACGAAGGACACATTCTATAGGCTGTCGGAGACAATCCAGGTATCAGCACACGTCGAGTGGCCCTAGCATGTTATACATCTTATTGTACCACATGGAGGGTACTTTAAGTGTAGCTCCTGTATCCGTATCATTTGCAATATGTGTAGGGTCTTTCACCCTTTGATCACTTTCCACAGGAAAACATCTGCCGCTGGTTTATTGCACAAATTACCAACCGTTGTTAATCTCTTCAGTCTTGTGTACGGATGAGGTACTATTTGGAAGAGATGGAATAACAAATTTACAAAACCAACATTTGTGGGTGGATCGGAATCCCCATAGTACAATACAAATCACCAGCATCAGTTTACGATTAATGAGTGGGCTGGAAATGTAGGTGACTGTCAGGTAGGTTTATATGTTCCCCCGGTATGTCTTACAGGAGCTGTCAACAGCGACTTTATCTCGAACACACTTTCAGACCTGCTAGAGGATGTACCCCTGCTAATACAAAGATGCTTGTGGTTCATGCATGATGGGAATCACGATGCACTAGCTGATATCTATCAGGAAAGAGGAATAGTTAGAAGAGGATTTTTTCCATGGTCTGCACGTTCTTCCAACTTCAATCCTTAGGATTTTTATCTGTGGGGCCACTTAAAAGAATTGATTTATGCAGCGAAGACTAGTATTCAAGAGGCGGTTCAGTAACGAGACATTCGATACCGTGTGGGAGTAATTGAAAGGATAAGCCAGTCAATGAAAAGAATTTGAAGAACTCGACTGGAATTCGAACTCGGCTCTCAAATTCCTCATATATATTTCCCATATCCTTTGCATATTACGATACAATAACATGTATAAATGTAAGTCTCGTATCTTAACTTTTGCCCAATATGAACAAACTGTGATATATATATATATATATATATATATATATATATATATATATATATATATATATATATATATATATATGAAGAAAAAGTATACGGAAAAATCAAACAAAAATCCTTATATGCAATTATGCTGTTTTAATGTTAATATAATGTTAACGTCGGACGTTTCGGTCTAATAAACCATCTTCAGGACATATTCATAAAATATAATTAACATTATCAATTTAACATTAATATTAGACCGAAACGTCCGACGTTGACATTATATTAACATTAAGTTTCTCCCTGGTCATGGCAGCGGTAAAATCCGTTAATTCACTGACTTCTTTTAATTCCACCAAAATATGATTTAAAATTTACTTTTATTCAGATTTATATATGGTTGAGTCACTGTTGCATATGCGTAGGTGTATAATATGTGGGCCATAACTATTCTACTTGCATTATTTACATTACTCGGTCTGTTATCCTCATCTCCATTGCTATATTCACAGCGTTTCGGCCGTCGTACGCTCCGGATTTTTCAGGTGACTGACATTTTGAACCAAACCCTTTATTTCGTCTAGATAATTCTAGTTCCGGGTGGCATGCCTCTTCCAGGTGTCTCAGTTATTTCTCTTTAACTGAACTCTCCGAGTTTTGGTTAACCACTGCTGTGGCCTAGTATTGAACTCACTGTTCTAGTCACCGGATCTAACCAACGTCTTTATCCATTGGACTATGTGTCCTTAAGGACAATCAACCCTGGTGGACGAAATAAAGGGTCCGGTGCGAAATTCCAATCACCTAAAGAAGGTCGGAGCGTGCAACGGCCGAAACGTTGTGAATATGGCAATGAAGATGGGGATAACAGTCCGAGTAATGTAAATAATGCCAGTAATTTTAATACATCATCACAGAGATGTAGACACATAAATATTTTGTTATATAGGAATAAAGTGTCGCTGCCGACACTTGAGTTTGAACATAGATCGCCAGTGACCAAACACAAGCGATCCCATTATTGAATTAAGTAGACCACGTGACAATAGAGGAAACGCATAAGTAGGAAGTCGTGTGACGTCTAGATTGATCTCTATTTCTAGTCTATCCTCTGTTACTATTCTGATCGCTATTTCTACTCTATTACTATACGGAGCACTATTCACTACTCTATTCACTATACTATTTCTCTATACTGATCCCTATACGGATCACTATTCAGTGATTACTATTCAAGCGACTATTATCGAGCAAGTACTATTAGTGCGCGTGATATTCGAAGACGTCTGACACCAGTGTTGTTCAACGACGTGACTATAGTTGTATCTGCGATGACAAAGTCTGTACTATGACGGGCATTACGAAAGTGACAACGAGTGACAAACGAGTGACAAACGTTGACATCAGACAAAGTGACAGAGAGTTTTCGTTAACATTACAAAATTTTATGATTTTCTTACTTTGCATTCTGACATAAAACAATTAATGATTCATGTTTGAATTTATGGGATATGGCGTTTCTTTTATTTACATTCGTTACGTAATTTACACGCGGATTTGTCGTCTTTATTTTTCACCCACAGAACAATTTCCGAGTGGATTAAACCGTTGGTCCGTGAAGTTGGTAAAATAGTAATTGCGAGTTCAATCCTTGGGCTAGGCAGTTTGTACTTGAATTGAACCAAATCTGTAAAGTTTCAAGTTTATATATATTAGTGAACTGGTATTTGAAACTATCCTGCTAAGTATGGTGCTTTAAACCTACAAAGAGTCTGCTATGTTATTTGCTCTGACCTGGCATCTCGACTTCAGTCACTTTCCCACCGCTATAATGCAGCTTACCTGTGTCTTGTCTATAAATACTTTCAATGATTGTTCTGATGATGATCTTTCCCCTACTGTATCTAGACTCTCTAAATTTAAGCGCAGTACTAGATTGGCGGCAAGGTCTCATCATTTTACAGCCAAAATAAGTAGATGTAACGGTAAGTTATATGCTAACAGTTTGTTTTCTTGCCTTTCTTGCTTGTAGGGCTCTCTTCCGGCTTCTTGCTTCCCAGTCAAGATTAAAAATTTAAATGAATTGACAATCGTTATATTCTGTCCTCTTAAATTCCGTTCTCTTATTCTCGTTCCTTAATAATGTTTTTCTCATTTTCTTCTGCATTCAGTAACCTATTGCGTGGTAGTGGCTTTGTTGCCTTGCTTGTGGTGAAAAGATTAAAATAAAATAGGGGTTGAAATACTATAGTATGATATTACGAAACTCAGTGTTGCATAAGACCACTTAAATAGGTTTCTCGCTAAAAAAAATGGCCGGTTTATACGACTGGGTCATTAACTATAGTAGTTTTGTCATTCAGACATTTTAAAGTGATACTAGGCCACTTTAGTAGATTTCCCAGTGAGGAGTGACTGTCCATCATTATTTAATTCGTCTTGTCTTCATATCTATTATTCCCAATATATTGGTAAGCCTAGTTTCTGGAGAACTGAAGAGTTGTTTTTTTTTGTTTTTTTTTTTTTAGATTTAACTGATCGATATCATTATTTTTTAAACTAACTCGTGCATGCAACATTTCAAAGGGAAGTTGTTTGCCCCTTATCTCACAACATCATCTTAAAGAACTGGTAAATGAAGCGAAGATTCAATTTATTGAATAATTCCAATATTCGATTAATCGCATAATTAATTAATCTATCCCGTCATAGCGTGTGTACACATTAGCATTTAGAATGGTTTCCATACCAAAGAACTCCATCAACAAACATATGTTCCTTCACAGCGCCATTCCACACGATTCATTCCTTAGTGCAAGAATTTCTGAATCTTCAATATGGCTGCATATATATATATATATAAACGTAAAAAATGTCTTTTATATATATATATATATATATATATATATATATATAAGACATATTTTACGTTTATAGATATCTATTTATAGATACAAATATTTAAGTAAATGATCTGTTTATAATAAACAAAATTAACGACATTTACCGGCCTGAATGTTCGAAAAATTTTCATAGAAAACATGCTTCCTCCGACAGGAATCGAACCTGTATCCTATACGAAAACGTCATATAGCCTGACGTGCCTTAACCGATTTGGCCATAGAGGAGCGTTCAATTAGCAAATTCGATTTTACTGTTTTTAAACATAATTCTACACGATCAGTTTTTTTGAGTCAGCAAAATTGACAGATAATCGATTATGGCACCCATTTTTTTCCATTTTATAAAAAAGATGAAAATCTCACTTTAAAATTCTTTTAAAAATCAATTATCATGTTTTCCAAATTTATTTTAAAAAAATCAGAAATTATAATGTTTATTTAAAATATTTTGAACCAAGGTTGACTTAGCTTGTGCGCCGAAAAGATGTAATTTGAAAATAAAACAAAGCAGGTCATAACCTTTCGCGTCACTTGACAGGTGTTGAATGACGTATTGACGGATTTACGTGATCATAATTTCTTCTACGGGAGGCGAAAAGTGAAGTTATTTAGATTTAAGTGAACAAATTATTTACCTCGTCCTTTTTAAGGAAAACTTTCAGCTCTCTAATTTTTTTTTTTTTTTTTTTGTACTTAGATTTCACCTTTACGTTTACGATGCTTTATGGAAAATATATTGTAAAGAAATTAAAATAAGACTGTTAAGAGTGACATTAAATTTCATATTCCATAAGAAAGTTATCTAATTAATTTATAGGTACCTTTCTTGTGAAATTTTATCAGAAGTGTACATAAAATACTATAATTTTATGTACATTTATTACATTTTACTGTGTTATTTGTATTTCCATTCATTTTATTATTAATTTTGATATTTCATTTACGTCATAACTGAGATTAATATAAAAATAAGATCATATAAGTTTCATAAGATGATACTGATACTTGTAGGTACCCTTCTCAGTTGAAATTGAAAAATCAAATTAACTTCTCCACACGTGTTTCGCAAAAGTAAAGGTCTTAACAGCGGAGAACAAATCTTAACTCAAATAACGCAACTTAATTGTATACTGGTTGGTCTTCCGTACTTTATAATTACAGCGCGTTTATAAACACAAAATTACATTTCTTAATTACTGCGGAGGTTTTAACTAATTTTATAATATTTTAACAACTTAAATTTAAAAATCTCTTATAATTAAGAAAAATAACAAATAAGAGTATTAAAAATTCATTTTTCACCAAAAAAATGTTTGCTTTCAGAAAATATTGTCCTTATTCATAAAAACAACTAAAATCAAATAAAAGCATTTGAAATTAAATAATATCTTTGTTTTATTGAGTTTTGTATGTTACAATTCAGAGGTGATTTTCAGGTAGGGGGTCCAATTAAAAACAAACAAAAAAAACATGATTTGCATTCCTCCAAGCCTTGTGCTTTTAACAATTGTAATCACTAAACCCGATGCGATCGAATTTCTAGCGTTTTCATAAAATTAGTTATGGGGTGGGGGTAATAAATATAAAAAAATATTTCTGTCATGACTTTAATAAAAAAAACATATTTATAATAATTTCGATC
>OZ010590.1:27761168-27783668 GCA_963932145.1 Acanthosepion lycidas
GAAATATTTTCTTCCTTCAAGATACGATGAAGCATTATTCTAATTGAAGTGTTTTTTTTTTCTTTGACAATTCTTGTCGTTGCCATAATAGCCTGTCAGTGCTTCATGACAAAACCTGCCGACGTTCGAAAACTACTCCCCCCACTCACTGTTCTACATTTGCCCGATTCTTGTCGACACTTACACGCCGACAGAAAGACAAGAATTCTTCGCCGTCCAAGAATTTCTTAACAACAGCAAAACACGCTTCTTTCGCATTTCGTTTAAAATTCTTGAGCAGAGTCTCAGATGCAGGGCGAAATGGCGCGGGATTCACAAAAGGTTTGCAGCATTCCTTCTTAGTTCCTTTCCGATGTGCACAATGGAAAATGGCGGCACGAAAAATATCACTTATCAGTTTAGAAATACTCAAACCAAATGCTATTTTTAAGCAACTCTTACTTTTAGAATGTAGCTAAGAGCTATACATGTGAATACGAATGTTTCCATGTTTATATAGCATTTGATATATATATATATATATATATATATATATATATATATATAGAGAGAGAGAGAGAGAGAGAGAGAGAGAGAGAGAATTCGGAAAACATAGATAGATAGATAGATAGATAGATAGATAGATAGATAGAACCTGACTAAAACAGATAGATAGATAGATAGATAGAACCTGACTAAAACAGATAGATAGATAGATAGATAGATAGATAGATAGATAGAACCTGACTAAAACAGATAGATAGATAGATAGATAGAACCTGACTAAAACAGATAGATAGATAGATAGATATAAACAGGCATATGTACATGAGATATTTAGAAACAGTGAGAGAGAGAGAGAGATAAGATTCTTCAAATATTTTTCTCTGATCAAACCATTTTCTTGCTTATTATCCAATTAAATTTCCGTCCTGGCTATGACGACAAACTACATCTGACAGCAAGGTCTTTAATCAGAAGGTTTTGATGAGCGTGGAAATACCTCTTAATTGTTGGTGTTCTCAAGTCCACCCAGTCATGGACCTAGCTGTGGGAAATTAGTTACCCCCCAAAAGTGATCAAGACACTATGAAAGTATAAAAATAGGTTTTAATACTAACAATTGTTGTTTGGAAAAAATATTACAAGCTATAACTTAAAAAAAAATATATATTACCAGCAATATATTTTTGAAGAAATAATATTGCCAGCAATAGATTTTCGAAAAAAAATATATTACAGGTAATAAAAATCTAGTTGGCATTAAATAATCCATTAAGGTTGATATGCCGTAAAACAAAACAAACCAAACCAAGAAAATATAAAACAGGAAAGAATAACGATAAAACAAAGTTTTTAGGGAAAAAAAAAGAAGAAAAATATCTATGAAGCGAGACTATTGTTATCTGCAGAAATAAAACTTGGAAACTGGATATGTAAAGAATAAATATTCCCTGAAATTATTTATTGAAGCAAAAAATAATACCAAAAATATAATTGTCTCCCGACAGAAGCCTTCTTTTCAAAAGTATTAAAGAAACCTGATTTACAAAGTGATTTTGTTAAAAACAATATTTTTTATTCTCATATATATATATATATATATATATATATATATATACATTTAAAAAATATTTTTAGCATTAAATAACACATTGTGTCTGATATGCCATAAAACAAACCAAACCAAACCATTTAATTTTTCTCAAATCTCTTTTTCTGACATTCTTAAAATCACTTTTAATCCTTGTTCTTGACTTGCCAATATTCCTAATTTTAATTTTTATTGTACTCTGACCTTTGTTCGACATTTTTGAAGTTTCCAAGATTGTCCATTTATCACTAAGATCTTGTTTCGCTTTTGACCTTCTCTTTCTTACGATTCAAATAAAGCTATCTGCGTATAATTCAACTAAAAAAAAGAAACAATACATAATCTGTTATACTTTTTCTACAATATGGTTTTCATAATAAAATTTCAAAACGCCAAATCAGTTATTGGAAATATTTCTGAGACGATCTTTTCAACGGAAATTCTTAATATTATATTATATTTATCATATAAATATTGGCTTTCGAGAAAATATTAACAACATCGGTTTTTTGTAACGGCACAGACTTGCATATTCAAATCTTAAAGAGTATAGTAGAAGATAGATAGATAGATAGATAGATATAATATTAGGTTGGTGCAAAAATAATGACGTAATAATGTCGTTTTTTGACGTTAAAAAATACGTCAAAAACGACATTATTACGGCATTATTTTTACACCAACCTAATAGCTTGACGCTCGTATTCTGTCTACTAGCGAGGCTATCCAATGCCTGCTCAGTCACATTTGCATTTGTTCAAGACCCACAGAGCTCACCTGTGATTTATACTGCAAATATGTTGAGTGGACCTTAGTTACAGTTTCTGGGAGGGAGTATTCAACAGTCTGCTCAGAGCCAGAACGCTCACAAACTCGGCCACGATGGCTTCGTATTAGTACAACCATCAACGGATGCCATATACTTTCGTCAAACCTAATTTCATTCACAAGGCTTGGGTCAACCGGTGGTAGGGTTTTCAGGCGCTTTCCAAATGTGCCGCGCGCTGTGATCGCCTCGCAAGGCCGATAACATCAAGAAGTCACCCTCCTTACTAATTGACCATGGGGATATTCGAGTTCATAGTCGAAGAACGAATATTTTAACCACCCGGTCAGATACCCATAGATAGATAGATAGATAGATAGATAGATAGATAGATAGATAGATAGATAGTGATAGTCAGACAGTTGGACTGATAGATAGATAGATAGATAGATAGATAGATAGATAGATAGATAGGGATAGTCAGACAGTTGGACTGATAGATAGATAGATAGATAGATAGATAGATAGATAGATAGATAGATAGATAGATAGATAGATAGATAGATAAAAATAAATTATCTGTAAGTTTACGATATATTAAGTAAAATTAAAAATGTTCAGACACACACCGATTTTTAGCTGTTCGTTCAGCCTCTACTTTTCAAGAAAAGACTGCCGGTTACTCTTGCATACACCAGTTAAATTTAATATATAGTTCTGCCCCAAAATGTTTATACTAAATTGGCTTTTTATGTTTAGAACGATATTTTGAAGCCATTAATTAAAATCGCAAATATAAAAATATATTTAGACGGAGAAATGCATACATACACACATACATACATACATACATACATGCATACATACATACATAAGTTGAATACTAAGATACGAAAATAAATATGTTAAACAGATAGAGAGCTACCTACACACACATACATTCATACATACATACAAACGTACCTACGTACGTACGCTCGTCAGATCGATACTGTGATTGATAGAGATTTAAATATAAACTTTTATTATAAGGATACGTAATGGAATTAATATATTGTTTTACACAAAAGATATTTTTAAATCCATTTGTTTATATTTCAAAAAGTAATTTCATACCATCTTATTTCAAACCACCTGTTTAGAACCAGATATAAATTGATAATACGTATTTTCATACATGCATACGTATTCATAGCATGCAATTAAATTCTTTCACTATAGAATTTGTATTCAATAATGCTGGCTGAATTTTCACGATATTCATATATTTAAACGAGCACTATACCGAGTGAGTTTTATCTTATATGTCCATATTAAAAATAATGATAATACTTCACAGGTTTTCTAAGCTTGAGTTATAAATAATTCCCATTTTATTTATCGATCTTCTTCTTCCAGAAAAGAAGTCCAAATCATTGTTATTCTTTTATTTATTTGGAATTATTTAGGACGAGCTATTGCCACGTTTCAGCTCGGTCTTCGGAAAATTTTCAGTAAAATTCCATAGTTTTCGACGTACTCTTGAACCGGAACAATAAAAAAGATAATAATCTGTAGGTGAAAACCAGGTTAATATGGCGGGTCAAAAAGAAAAGTCTTACCAAATTCGCCCCCAAATCCTGTCTTATTCTTGCTTTATGTGGCCTTGCGTTGTCATAGAGGCGAACGACGCTTTTCCATTTATTCTCTGTATACGCTGCCACTATTGGCACAAGTTTAGGTGTTCTTGTGTACTTCAAATTTATTTTTAACTGCGTCTTATGATTATTAGTTAGAATGATATATTCCTCATTACAATTGGTTCCCAAATATGGAAAATATGTTTACACATCGTAATAATATAAAATTCTATTGGTGTTAATAGTATAAAATTCTATTAGCTTACATATTACTGTGGACACTGTCTATATATATCAGGCGGGGAAATGAAAAACTAAGGCGTGGCTGACCACATATGGAGAAAAAAGGGAGATCACCGCCCTCTGTGGGATCAGGTTGAGATCATAGACAAAGAACACCATTGGAAAATTCGTAAACTTAAGGAATCAGCACATATGCTAGGCCACAAAAATCTCCTGATCCGACCAAGCATAGAAATAAATACAATATGGGAACAGGTAATAAGGAGTGCTAGAGAAAAAGCGATAATAACAACAAAAATTGCAATATGAGCTTTGGTAAAAACATAGCAGCAAAAATTGCAATATGAGCACTTGTAAAAAAACAGTTGCTGAGACATTAGGTTTATAATACCCAGAAATTCATACAAGAACACGGCAAAGTGGATAAACGTGTCTGTTAGATCCAGTGACAGGACCCAAAGAGTGTGAGTTCAATACCCGGTTAAGGCAGTGGAGAGCTAGGAGAGGGGGATTAACAGGAGATAACTGATAATTAAATTAAAACGTGGAACTAGAACCTTCTAACCCAGTGAGGGAAATAAAGGGTCCAGTTTGACATTCCAACCACCTGAAGAAGTCCGGAAGTTACAACGGCCGAAACGTTGTAATAAATATGGCGACAATGATGACGACATTAGTCCGAATAATGTAAATAGTTTACAATGGACACATTGTATAATCTTCATCAGTTTTTCAAGCACTAATTTTAAAAAATATTTTTCATTTTTACTTCACAGCAATCTTATTGCTTCACAGCGATCGTTTAATATATATATATATTCAAGAACCTTCATCAATTCTTCTGCATTTATCTTGATAACATCATTAGATTTAAAGGTAGATATAATTCTGCAAGTACAAATTAATAAGAGACAAACCAAATACGAAAGAAAGAAAGAATCAAATATACAAATGAGGGAAAATATTCAGAGAAAAAAGAAACAAATATAAAAAGGAAGAGAGAAGCTATCATAGAGATAAAGAAAGAACCAAGTTTAGAAACAATAATAAAATATTTTGAGAAAGAAAGAAACAGTTATACAAGGGAAGAATGAAATATTCAAGGAAAAGAAGACCTAGTATTTCTTAGCAAGAAAGAAGTATATATATATATATATATATATATATAGAGAGAGAGAGAGAGAGAGAATCGGGCATACAAAAACAAATGTTTCATTTAGAGAAGGAAAAAAAAAGAATAAACGATACAAATCTCTATCTATAAAAGGCAAGATGTGTGTGTGTGTGTATGTGTTTGTGTGTAACGAATGCACAGCCGCAACTTTCGACGGATTTACACCAAAATTTACATGCACATGCTCCAAGTTAGAGGGAAGGCCAAGACCTACATTGCATTTCCCAACACCCATCGATAGTGGAAATAATCGATTTTTTCATGCTTCTACGGCAGTTTTCATGTAGTTTGCGGCCATTTTGTACTGGCCAGAATGAGAGCCAATAGCTGGCTGCCACGATTAGGCATGAAGTTTCTATTGGCTAGCGTGAGAGCCAACAGCTGACTGACACGAATGTTAACTAGCATGCTAGCATGCAAAAAAATCGATAGCTGCATTCGTCACAAGTGGGAAAAATTTAAATCAGCATGGCTCTTTTTTCTCCAATTGGCTCATTCGCTTGATTAAACTCAACGTTGATTCTGATTCCGCAGAACTGGGTTTGGTGTGAAAAAGTATTTGTTATTAACATTCTTTTTCATTCGGTTTTTTCCAGTTACGAGTGCTTTTTTAAAGCTGATCGTTTTGTGACCATTTTGTTTAGTTTTTTTCCGTAATAGATTTAACATTTATTATAGAGCTTATAAAAAATTCGCAGTGTGAGATAGTCAAGAAGTAAGGCATGTAGCAACATCAGCACGGAAAATGGCGCTCCTTTAAAGGGAAGGAAAAGTAAAAACATTTTAAGTAAAGTGATAGCGATTGCTGTATGAGTCGTACGATTTTTGAATCTAGCAAGGGGAACGGCCGGTCATGCTGCTAGTGATGAAATAATTTACATCCTTTAAAGAGAACCAAATATACAAAGGAAGAAAGAATTATTCAGAGAAAAAAGAAAGAAAGAAAGAGAGAGAGAAACAGTTAATTAAATAAAGAGGAAGATAATATTCAGAGAAGGAAAAAAAGTATTCAACGAAAGAACCAAATATTCAGAGAAAGAAAGAACCAAGCATACAAAGGCAGAAATAATTATACAAAGAAATAAAAGAAAGAAAGAAAGAAAGAAAGCCAAAGAGAGAGAAAGAGTTAAGTAAATAAAGGTGAAAGGTAATCTTCAGAGAAGGAAAAAAACAAGTATACAAGCAGTCATAGAGAGAAAGAAAGAAGCAAGTATACAAAGGAAGTATGAAGAGCTATAGGAAGAAAGACAAAAGTAAAAATAAAAAAGAAGAAAGAAACATTTATAGGGAGAAAGAAAGATGCATGTATACAAAAGATGATTGAAGCAGTAATAGGGAGAGAGTAGGGAATATAGAAAGGCAGTGATAGGGAGAAAGGGAGAAGCGAATATAGAAAGGAAGAAAGAAGCACTTATAGGGAAAGAGAAAGAAGCAAGTATACAAAGAAAGAAAGAAGCAGACATTGGGAGAAAGAAACGACCAAGTATATAAAGGAAGAATTAAATATTCAGAGAGACAAAAAAAAAAGAGAAATAAAATAAACAATCTCTCACATAAACGAGTTAAGTGAAAATGTGCAGAAGAGAACTTTGATGAAGGTAGTGAAATTGAATGAGGCAGATTAAGCAATGGCAGTTTGGATTTGGAGGTCATTCCCAGCAATTTGCTCGTTTCTACATCCCCTTTAATTTCTCTAATGCACAGCCAACCTTCGATAGATTGCAGTCGTTCATTAGGGCTAACAAACTACAACCCAACCCATACGCCATAAAGCCTTTCCATTTTCTTTTCTTCCACATCCCAAGACCTAACTTAACCAGCATCTTCACCTTTAAACTTCGCTTTAAGTCTTTTCGTTCAAAACTGTCTCGAGCTGCCTTCTTTTTTTCTTTGTTTTCTTTATTTTGTTGTAGTTTTTCGCGCATGCGTACTCTTTTACATTAACCTACGTGTACATGCGCAATCCCTGTCCTTACGCCATTTTTTAAATTATCAAGGATCTTGCATTTTAATGCAAGAGGAAAAGAATTTTTTTTTTTTTTTTTTAAAGAAGATTATTTATAACTTATTAGAACTTGGAGAACCTTTTCCTCCAAAATGCCTTAAAGCAATCCGTCATATTTCTCTATTTGGTTTGGTAATAATTTTCATTACGTTTTTTCTTTCTTGTGTTTAATGGTGCAACTCAAAGCATCGGGATACTGAGTTACAGAGAGAATTCTCTTAGAGGCAATTACTCCTGAGGGCAAATCCCAGAGAAGGCTTACAGAATCCTAAGTGGGGACTTCATCAAACTAAATTACGTTCTCTGCGTTTTCCCTAAGGATAATTTTTTTATATGAAAATGTAAGGACCATTTCGTGATGTTTCCATTGACAATATTGTCCCTTCTTTCCATCAGCTACTACATAAAACTATAGCACATGCACATAGACATGAAAGTTAAAACCTTCAAAATACCCTTTTATGTATCATACTTTTACGGAAATTCTTTGTTTCTCAATGTGTATATTTCTTTTACTTTATTTCTCTGTCACTGATTCTCTTCTCGCTTTCTGTGTCTATATGTATGTATGTATTTCTCTTTTTTTCCCTCCATTTATCTATCTATCTTAATTGACCGCACGCTTTTATTTACGGTGTTATTTTTTTTAATCATTTCACCCCAATGGAGGTGATACTGTACCTAAGACTCCATAAGTTAATAAGAAAGAAAGAGAAAGGGAATAACTTAGTGAGGAGAAAGGACGATAAAATATCAGCAAAAGAAGACAGCAGATTGCGATTGACGTTGCATTTAAATCTTTGAAATTGCTTTGTGTATGTTTTAGATACGAAACTAAACTGATATGGGTGTTTGATTATAACTGAACGAGGAGCTGTGTAAATAGAACCTTGCCGGGATGTGATATCCCCTATGGCCAAGCGGTCTAAGTCACGTCGGGTCAAGCTGGTGATGTAGGTTCGACTCTGCCTGAGAGAACATTTTCTTATTTAAGTTTTCTCGCGTGTTCAAACCGGTAGACGTAATACACAATGTTTTTTTTAACCAAAAGAAACAGCGTCCATTTTAACGTTTGTATTAATAAAAAATTATTTATATTTACGAGGCCTGTGTGCAAAGTAATGGGATTTATCACGTTCTTCGATATGAAAGTCTTCCTCCACAATGAGTTCTTGCCACTGAACCAGACGAATAATTAACAAGTATATAAAGAAATCCAGCTGCGTTTACTTCGCTCATTGCACGGGAAAGACGAGAGATGTAGCAGGACAAATTGTGGCTGCTTCACCATTTCAATGCTTCTGCTCACAACGCCCTGAGAATCCATCAGTTCCTGGCCCGTAAGAGCATCGCCGAACTAGAAACAACCTCCCTGTTCACCTGACCTTGCTCTGTGTAACTTTTTACATATACCCAACGTCAAGGGAATCATCAAAGGGATACATTTTTTATGGTGTGGACACCAAGAAGAAAGCCGTAGCGACTCAGCTGAGGGGTGTCAAAGGAGAATCCTTTCAGCAGTGAATAGAAGCTAGTCAGAAAAGGATGAAAAAGTGCATTACCCCAGGAGGATAATCTTTGAAGGGAAAATCGTGTAGTCTGTTGTTTGGAATTGAAAAAAATGTTTGTGAAACCAGTTACCTTTTCAGACAGACTCCGTCTCTCTCTCTCTCTCTCTCTCTCTCTCTCTCTCTCTATATATATATATATATATATATATATATATATATATATATATATATATATATATATAGGGTGTGTGTGTGTGTCCGTGCCTGTGTGTTTCTGTGTGTATGTGTTTTTCTAAAGAATTAATGGATTTATTTTTAGTTCGACATTTTTATTATTTTCAACGTTATTTTTGGTATTTGTCTATATTTCTGAGATGAGGTATTATGTACATTATTTACATTATTCCGACTATTCTCCTCATCTTAGTCGCCATATTTATTACAACGTTTCGGCCGTTGTACGCTCCGGCCTTCTTCAGGTGGTTGGAATGCCGACAAGTGCACATGGGACAGTGTATAAAGGTGTTGGTTACATCCAGTAACAGTACCCAGAGAGTGTGAGTTCAATACCCGGTTAAGGCAGTGGAGAACTTTCAGAGGGTAAATTAACAGGAGATAACTGATAACTGACATCCATTAAACATGGCACGTGGAACTAGAACAGTCTACCCCAGTGAGCGAAATAAAGGGTTCAGTTCGACATTCCAACCACTTGAAGAAGGCCTGAGCGTACAACGGCCGAAACGTTGTAATAAATATGGCGACAAAGATGAGGACAATAGTCTGAATAATGTAAATAATGTTATTTTTGGTGATTATACGATTTTAAAATAGGCCCGTTTTTCTTTTATACGGGTACCAAATAAAAACAATGTTTGGAGTAATAAATATGCGTGCTTGTGTATGTGTGTGTTTGTGTGCGTGTGTGTGTAAACCGAAAGAGAAAGTGTAGGATAAATGAGAAGATCGAGCGCTGATGAAGGAAACTGAAAAATGGTCGATAATGAATTATCATTCCGTATTCTTCATAGCTTGAAAGATCAGACAAAGGTCAATTTGCGCTCTTTCACTGTAACATTGCATGCAGTGCGTATGGCTCATTTTGGCTAACCAAAGAAACAACAGAGGTCAATGAAAGCAATGCCGTAAACAGACGATAAATGGGCAAAAGAAGCTACACATCCCCATTAGAACGTCAGCTCGTCTTTCCTATTGAAGTCACTTTAAGAGACAAGCACCCGGATTTAGTTGTTTTGTCAGTCAATTAATGTACATTGTGGATTTAGCAGCGCTTTTTGAATGTCCAGTGAGCCTTGAATCGAAACTTGTTGTAAGAGAAGCTGAAATTTAGTGTGAAGGAAACGGATGATGAAGTATTATATTCCCTGTTCAATTTCGGTAACGGATCAGGATTCGTTATTGGCGGCCACAATCTTAACAATATCAGATATGCTGATTTTACAGTGTTGATAGCAGATGCAGAAAGGAAATTGCACAAACTCCTACAGAAGATAATGAGAGAAACTGAAAAGAAAGAAACTTAAGATAATTTGGAAGAAGACAGAGTGCATGGTTATCAGTAAACGGAACAGGTCTACATTGAAATTACAAATTAGATACCAAAATCAAACAATTACAACAATTTAGATATCTGGATAGTGTTTTAACATAGAAGGAAAAGTACGAAAACAAAATCCGATGACGCATTCCGGTAGCGAAAGATGCCTTCTAAAAGCTAAGCAAAGTATTGGCTAGAAATATAGAAAAGAATACTGAACTGGTACTTAATATGAGTCCTACTATAAGGCAGTGACTTAGCGACCATCCACTCTCGGATGAAGAAGAGACTTGAAGTAACAGAAACAAAGAAAAGAGTACTGAACTGTTACATAATAGTCCCCCTCCTCTATGACAGCCACTGCTGGACAATCTCCTCACAGATGAAGAAGAGACTTGAAGCAACATAAATGTTGTTCTACTGAAGGATAATGAGGATACCATGGACTGAACACGTGGAACGACGAAGTTATAAAAACAATGAAAACAAAAAGAACATATATATCAGGAAGAGACAGTTTAAAGTTTCTAGGACATAAAGAGGGCTTGGAAAATGTGTCATTCACAGGAAAGAGATGTATAGGAAAGCAAAGGGTAACCTATGATGCGAGCTTGAGGGAATGGATGACAGAGTAGTGTTTGGGAGAGATAGCAAAAACACAAAATTTATTAAGAGCTAAAAAGGACAGGAAATTGTGGAGTCATAATTGCCAACGTCCATGAAGAGATATGGCATATAAAAAAAAGGGCATGGTATTTAAACGATATTTTATTTGCATGAAGGGCCGCAATGTGTACCAAAAAAAAAAAAAAATTCTCCATACCATTATACCTACCCACCACCAACTTAAAGAGCTACTGCATGGTACAATGACGACATACATACTAAATTTTTACACCAAATTACAACCATACCCACACACACATATACACACATACACGCGCACACACACACACACATACATATATATATATATATAGAGAGAGAGAGGTTAGTGCAAAAATAATGACGTAATAATGTCGTTTTTTGACGTTAAAAATAAGTCAAAAAACGACATTATTACGTCATTATTTTTGCACCAACCTAATATATATATATATATATATATATATATGTGTGTGTGTGTGTGTGTGTGTGTGTGTGTGTGCAAGGTCAGATAATAAGTATGGCGGTTGTTGCTATGGTAACGGAGCTAAAGTACGAAGAGAGAAGTCGCTTGACACTGAACTATCTTGAAATCTGTCGCATATATATAGTTAGGTATAAGGTTCTCAGCCATTTCAGTTGTTCATAGAAATGCTTTGACGTGAAATGTGTTGAGTGTGGGCATCTCACCGCACCAAAGAGGTTCCATCAATGATCATGTTTTGTATGGCGCTTTTTCGGAAAGAAAAATATTTCCCATTGCCGAAAATCATCATATTCCCCAGATCTCGCCACTTGCCCGTTTTTTCATCTTCAAAAATAAAATCCCACTTGAAAGGAACACGATTTCAAGACGTCAAGGAAATCCATGGAAATGCGACATTGCAGCTGCTCGCTGTCCCCCCAAAAAAGATGCTTGATAAAATATGTAGCACGAATTTCGATACTTTTGAACAGACATTACACACACACACACATACATATATATATATATATATATATATATATATATATAGAGAGAGAGAGAGAGAGATAGATAGATAGATAGATAGATAGATAGATAGATAGATAGATAGATAGATAGATAGATAGATATTAATGGTCAATGATTTTGAATTGGTAGGTCTGATGAATTGGATCGTGATTACGGTTCCAATGTAATAAATTGTAACCATGGAATATTAGTGTTTGAGCCTTTCATATTATATATATATATATATATATATATATATATATATATATCAGATCATCCCATAAGTTCTGTCCGAATTGTGAATAAAGAAAACAAGTGACCAAATGTTACATTTAATTACAGATTCAATCAACAATGTATTTTCCCTGATTATCTATGACTTCCTTCCATCTATTAACATCTTACTAATTCCATTACTGTAAAATTCTTTTGGCTTTGATTTGAAGGACTCAAATGTCAGTTTTAACCTCTTCCTGTGTTACAAAAGTTGTTTCTTTCAAATGATTCTGTAAGCTACGAAAAAAATGGTAGTCTGAAGGAGCAAGATCGGGAGAATAAGGTGGATGAGGAATTTTCTCCCAACCAAATTTTCGATTTTTTTTGACGTGATTCTGGCTGTGTGGGGTCGCGCATTGTCCTGATGAAACATGACCTCTTTTTGATTCACTAGAGCAGGTCTTTTTTTCCTCAAAGCTTGGTTTGCTGACAGTATATTTGAGCATTAATTGTTGCATTAGGTGGTAAGAATTCAAAGTGGATTATTCCTTGGCGATCCCACCAGATTGAAAGAAGAACCTTTTGCCCATGAAGTGAATGTTTCTTCGGCTGCTGAGTTTCCTTTCTTGATCTCATAAAGTATTATGTGCCTCAAATGATTATTGGGTACTTCCATGTTAACATGGTTTTTATCAAACAAAATTTAATTTTATTGTTCTCTGAAATCAAATTTGATCAGTTTAAATGCATCGAAACATAAAATAATGTTCAGCTCCATTAGACATTATAAAATACTCTTTAAATTTCGTTCATTTTAACAAAAAGTTAAAATTCGGACAGAACTTATGGGATGACCTTATATATATATATATATATATATATATATATATATATATATATATATATATATATATATATATTATAATTTTATTATATAGACAAAAACAATTAACCGACGACAAAGGTGCAACTTCGTTTCGGTGCATTTAGTTGCACCTCGACTGGTGAGAAACAAAACTCAAAAAATTATAATAAATAATTGTTGCTCTACTATCAGTATCGAGCCCTCTTTTAAATTAATGTCGTGGACGTTAGACTCTATATATTCTTTTCGTTCTCATTGCATTGGATATATATATATATATATATATATATATATATATATATATATATATATAAGTAAATAATAAACCAATTTAAAAACTACGAATACAATAAAACACAAGTAAACGTAATAAAAACAATCAACAACAAATAATAGAATAATCAATAATAAATAATGAGTAAAAATAATTCAGAAACAACTCTAATAGCCACAAAACTGCAAATATTTCTGTCCAATGAACCCTAGAATAATTTGAAAGATAACCGTTACCGGACATATATATATATATATATATATATATATATATATATATATATATATATATATATATATATATATGAAGAAATATAGTTTTAAGATGTGCTATATTTATGGGATATAATGCTTAATATCAGAGATAGAGCCTCTGAAATATAATATATATATATATATATATATATATATATATATATATATATATATATATATATATATATATATATAGTCAAAATACAACACACATGACTTGTAGAATGCGCATATGCAGAACACTGATTGTTACTTTTGGGTATTCATTTCAATGTCCATTTTAATATTTACATATGCTCTATCCCGAATATTGAACACATAAATATAGCATACATCAGAACTATGTTTTTCTTATATATATATATATTTATTAAAGTGTTTATTTATTTATCATCCTGTCGGAGAAAACATATTTTTGTTTAATAAGTTTTTTTTTTTTTCCGAGGACTGAGGCACTTAGACGGAAATAAGTAAATATACACTTTAATAAATAAACGGAGCGTCGACTTAAATACGAATAACAACAAAAATCTGTCAGATTAATATATAAATATCCATCACATTCTTATATATATATATATATATATATATATATATATATATATATATATATATATATATATATATATATAGTGTGTGTGTGTGTGCGATGTGTAAGTTGTCGCCATTATATATATTTGGGTTTCGCATATGCGCGTTGTTTGTTTTTAATTTTGTCAACTGCATAATATAGTAGTTTCCGTTTGGCACCGCCCTTGAAAAAAGAGCACCATCACGCAGTTCACTCCACCAGAAATTTGGAAGCTTAATTTTATACTGCTTGGGAATCGCGCTGGAAGCTCTAATACGAACATTTCTGATTTTTTCGGTGTCAATCTGAAGACAGTGATGAAGATTCGAAAAGTGTTGGATGTGTATGATTACGAAGGTACGGCATATCGGAAAACTCACTCTGACTGTTCTATGAAAAAACTCTCGAACATGTTGGTGAGGACCGCAGACACAACACAGAGGCCTACATTAAGTGTCTTGAGGAGGTAGTGCTACTCTAAGTCAAGTGGATAGGTTCTGGAATACCCCATGTCTCATCGTTCTGATGAGAAAAGAACTCTCGAATTTGTTTGTGAGATCCAGACCATGATTGAAAACGATTCCACCAAGACAGTCAAGTCTATAACCAGTGACAGAGAAGTGGATCAGTTTTGTTACCAGGCAGGTAGTGTGCATGAAGACATTCGGTATTTCTCATACAATATGTGAAACAGCCTATTTTTATATCAAGTTATGAAAGACAAGAAAAAAGACCATTCTACGAAGCTTTTGAACAAACTTAATCATCCCCTCCAGCCGACCATGTTTTGGATTTTCTCAGTCGAGAAAACATTCTGTCAGGATATGTTAAAGTAACAGAACAATGGTTAGCTTACTGCGCCCCAAAAAGAATATTGCGAGAGTTATGAAAACCAGATATTATCAACATCATGGTGTTTGGAGTGATCACTAGTGATGGCGACGTTATGCCTCCATTCCTCTTCCCACAGGGCGTAAGGCTCAACACAGAGGCCTAGATCAAAATCCTTGAGAAGTTAGAGCTGCCTTGGGTCAAGAGGATGGCTGCTGGAAGACCATGTCTGACATACGGACTCGACACCATGCAACGCAAACAGAAGATCCCAGTTATGGCTGTCAGACAATTTCTGCCAGCACATCACCCCATTACATCTGGCCACCTAACTCCCTAGACTGTAACCCCATGATTATAATGTGTGGAGCAAGGTTGAGCGAGAGGCCAAAAGATCTCCTTTTAACACCAAAGATTAAATGAAGGTAAGAATTCACCAACTTAAACAACGAGACTGCCTAAAAAAGTTGCAGGATATTCCGAAGTCGTTTAGAGGCCGTGGTTGAAACCAATGGTGATTTTATTGAATAAACTTAATCTTTAGTATTTCAAGATATTTTTGTCTAATTTTGGTAAATATATCAATTGAAATGAGATGAAAGCGTTATTTTCTTTTTTTGTAATTTAGACGACAATTTTTCATCGCACCCTGTATCCTATTAAAATATTTTTGGCATTCCAGGTTGGTAGGTATTTGTTTCACTGTTTGAAAGATAAAATACGAAATGTACAAACAAATGTGCAAAAATAAAACTTATAGTAATGAGAAATAATATCAGATTAGAAGATACATTTTAAGCAGGTATAGGCATCGATATACAACATGGCGCGATGTACATCTTTTTTTATTAAAAGAGTAATCAAGAGTAGCTTTGATGCAAGGAGCTCCGTGACAGAAAATGCAAAGCTACGCCTGTTATTACCCACAAAATAACACACACACACATACATATGAGGTATGATCAAAAAGTATCGGGACTGTTGACATGAGAAAAGAACTAAAGTATGCACAGTTAAGCAACTTAGCAAAAATCAGCCTTGAATACTATCGCGCATGCACACTAATTTATATCGTTATCACCCACTTCCATTGTTCATAGCAATGCTTGGAAGGAAAGTGTATAGAATGTGATCATTTCATCAAACCACAGAAAACATTTTGAAAATGATTGCAGGTGAGGAATCATTAGACTATTGCTGGGTTCCTGAAACCGAGTGCCAGGCTAACGAAAGCACGAATCAATCAAAGCAGTGTGGAGTCACCGTGGACAGATTTCTTCGACTACAAGGGCGTTGTTCCTCACGAGTATGCTCCAACAATTCAGACGTTAAAGTAGGGGTGATGCGGTGTTCGCTGGATGCTGTTCGTATGAATATTACAGCATCCGCAGATTAGCAACTCGAAAAGGACCACGCATCTGCCCATTCAGCGCAACACGGGCAGTAGTTATTGGCCAAACACAACATTCGCCACGTCCGAAAGCCATCATATTCCGCGGATTTCGACCCTTGTGACTTTTTCTTCCTTCCAAGAATCAAATCCTACTTGAAAGAAAGAAGGTTACAAGACGTCGAGGAAATACAATAGAATGCGACGAGGCAATTGCTCGCTATCCCCCAAAAAAGAGAAATTCTTCGATCAATGGAAACGAGGCCTGATGAAGTGTATAGTTTCAGAAAGGGACGTCTTCGAGGAGATTAAATGCAGAATAGATATAGCAGTAGTAGCAGTAATCTTAGCGTATTAGTGGTAGTAGCAATGCATGCCATTACTATTTTTTCATATTGTTTACTTTTTTTTTTATTGTTAGAAGGCCTAAATATAATATTGTAGTCAGCTTGAAATCTAGAAGAACTATGACATATTTTAATGTATATTTCTATCTTCCTCGGAACAATTTTATTTCGAGGCTGAGATTGTTTAAATACTGAAAATAACAAAAATATACCTCCGACATGATAATCATGTTGATTACTCCTCCTGGGCAACCGTTTCGTGATTTTGGCTCTCCAGAAATTCTTTTGTATTTCTAATTAACCTTTCCTTTTTTTTATTTTTTTATTTTATTATTTCACCCCAAGCAAGATAATTATGTCACTAAGACCTAGGTGGGGGGATACTCTGTTTGTAAGTATATGAGAAAAATAAAATATTATTAATGAGAGAAAACTCTAAAAGGACTTGAATTAAGAACACTTAATATAACGATTGATATGGCATTCCAGTGTTTAAAGATTAAATTTTGACTAGGAAGCAAGAAGATGGAAGAGAGTTCCGCAAGCAAGAAGTGCGAAAGATAAAACTGATGACATAGAAATTACGTTCATATCTAGACATTTTAACTATAAAATGATAAGGTGTAGTTGCTAATCATCTACTACGCTTAAATTCATACAGTCTAGGTAACATAACGAAAAGCTCATCTGAAAAATTACCATGAAAATATTTAAAGAAAAAGTCTTATGGAAGATACGTTCCAGTGTGAAAGTGACTGAATCCGAGATGACATGTCAGGACCAATAACATTGCCGATTCTAACTTGGATTTTTTTCAAGAATCATTAAATATATAGCAACAGTATCAAACCAAATCTCACAGCAATATTCGATGCATGTTATAGTGTCTGTAGCGAATATCATAAAAGGAAAATTGCCATCATTGAAAACGTAATGTGAACCTATAATATAAAAGTAACTATCCATTTATATTCAGTTTTGACGGGGCTGCAAAGAAATCCGGCCCATGATGCACTGTTACTTTGCATTGGGTTCACTAGTCCACCAATGTCTGGCTTCGTGGAAGTGATGTGGAAGAATATACAAACCTTGCGTGTAAAATTATTGATTTAATATTTCTTTTTTTGTTCGCCTCACTTCAACTCCAAAACCTGAAAGAACTTCTTTTTTTTTTACCTCTTTCTGACAGAAAATCAATGTGTTTCTTTCATTTTTACTAAGAAGAAGAAAAATGCGGGAACAAAATTGTAAACAAAGGAAGAAAGAAAAAAATTGAACGTGTTTCTGTAATTTTCAGACAGCACGTAAAAAAAACAAAAAAAAACGATATTTTTTCGGATCAGAGAAAGACTTATAAATCTTTGAAAGAATTAAAAATAAAATTACGAGGATGTCAAATTCGTTACAAATCTAAATCCGATATAAAAATAAAAGATTTTAATAAGAATATATGTTAAATTTTACGAAAGCAAACAAAATAAACTTGAAAAGGATGGCCTTGAACTAGGAACTGTTTTTCTTTTTAACACTAGAGGCCCTATTTCGTGCAAGGTTTTTACCAATAGGAATTACCCTATTTTTCATAAACCTGCTGTCAAGGTTGACAATGGGGATAAGAGCATTTGGCTACCTCTGCCGATGAAGAGACGGCATTTGCAGGAGAATTACTCAAGTGCTTTCTCTATTTTCGTTCTCTCTCTCTCTCCCCCCTCTCTCTCTCTCTCTCTCTGTGCCTTTCATTCTTTTTTTTCTTTGTCACACATTCTCTTTCTCATATCCACATTTTCTTCTTGACCAACCAACATAGTCTGACAGAGAACAGATATAGCTTTCAAGATATTTGGCATAGCACAGCCAAAAGTGGATTCATGTATTTCCTAAGGTCATAAAGAGAAAATGACAACTGAGACTCGGACCTTGTTTATTCAAGTTCAGTAAACGGTACGCCAACTTCAAACAGGAATGATATGTACTTAAGTACATCTACTTTCCTATAGGATCAGTTTGTGATGGACCTTTTGACGTCAAGATGTTGAAAGTTCTACTTTTTCGACACTAGTCTTTTTTTTTTTTTAAGTCATCGAAAAAGTAATGTGAACCATATTTACATTATTCGGACTATTGTCCTAATCTTTGTCGCCATATTTATCACAACGTTTCGGCCGTTCTTCAGGCGTACAACGGCCGAAACGTTGTGATAAATATGGTGACAAAGATGAGGACAATAGTCCGAATGATGTAAACAATGTACATAATACCTCATCTCAGAAATATAGACAGACTCGTATGTGAACCTATAATATAAATGTAACTATCCAGCTATGTTCAGTTCTGACGGGGCTGCAAAGAAATCCGGTCCTTGATGCACTGTTAACTCGTATTGGATTCAATAGTCCACCAATGTCTGGCTTCGAGGAAGTTATGTGGAAGAATCCATCCTTTTCTATATCTTGGGACACGTTAAGATACTCATTAGCATAAACGTTAGGATACTCATTAGCATAAACGTTAGGATACCTATTAGCATAAACGTTAGGATACCTATTGGGATAAACGTTAGGATACTTATTAGCATAAACGTTAGGATACTCATTAGCATAAACGTTAGAATACTAATTAGCATAAACGTTAGGATACTCATTAGCATAAACGTTAAGATACCCATTAGCATAAACGTTAGGATGCTTATTAGCATAAACGTTAGGATATCCATTAGCATAAACTTTAGGATACACATTTGAAAATACGTCCCTTTCTTTTTGTCTTTCAGAGAAGATAATGACAGCGCCACTTCTCAACCGCTCAAAGTTGCCAACTTTAAAAATTTTGTATCCACCATGAAAGATGTTCCTTTTGGAAAGAATTTCTCCACTGGTGAGGATTCATTTTCTTCTTCTCCCATGTGACGTGCCTTTTTTGGACGTGAGTGTTTATAGCTCTCCATACTTCGTAACATTTGTAGCTTTTAGCAAAGTGTGTCCCATTAATATTACTCAAAAGTCCTGTTTTGCGAACCATTTACAAAACGCGTTAGTATAATTTGGTCGATGTTTCCTTCTGCTCTTCTTGCCTTCAGTATGTATTGTGAGTGTCCGATTCTCCAACCTCTCTTTTCTCATAATATGCCCAAAAGTTTCATTATTTACATTATTCAGACTATTGTCCTCATCTTTGTCACCATATTTATCACAACGTTTCGGACGTTATACGCTCCGGCCTTCTTCAGGTGGTTGGAATACCCGGTTAAGGCAGTGGAGAACTTTCAAAGGAAAAATTAACAGGAGATAACTGATAGCTGACATCCATCAAACATGGCACGTGAAACTAGAACAGTCTACCCCAGTGAGCGAAATAAAGGGTTCAGTTCGACATTTCAACCACCTGAAGAAGGCCGGAACGTACAGCGGCCGAAACGTTGTGATAAATATAAAGATAAAGGACAATAGTCCGAATAATGTAAATAATGTACATAATACCTCATCTCAGAAATATAGACAGACCCCAGAAGTTTCAATTGTCTCTTTCTGACTCGAAATATTTGCATTCTCTTTTGTTCGATTTTCCTTAAAACTTCCTAATATCTCACATGCTTTATTCATGCTTCTTGGCATCCTTCTAAGAACATTGCAATATATCTCCTTTTCGGGTGAAGAAATTGGCCAGAATTCCGTGCCATATCAGAGAATTGATATAACATGGCATATCAGTAATATTTTGTTTGATTCTAACAATTTTTTTCTTATTTGTTAATATTTGGCTTATATTTTGGAAGTCAACTTTCGCTATTACAATGCAGTTCAGGATTTTCTATGTTACATTTTCAGTTTTAAATTTGGTTAGAAACAAATAAAAGAGTGCTGGATTGCTACGTGATTCCTTTTATATGGCAGTGAGTCCTGGAAAATCTCTCCAAAGATGGAGCGAATACTGGGGACAACAAAAATGTTATTCTACAGAAGGATACCGAGAATTCGATGAACGGTGCAAGTAAGCAAAGAGCAAGTCAGAAAAAATGGTAACAAAAAGAATTCTTATGCTCAGAATCAAGATGAAACAACGTAAATTTTTTGGACGCATAATGAGGAAAAAGAGCTTGGAAAACTTAACCCTCACAAGGCATATTGAGGGCAAAGGAGATATGTGGATTGCAGCGAGATACCAGCCTAACGAGCTTGTGCAAATGGATGGTGGAATGAAAGGACTACAGACTTTCCAAAAGTAGAAAATTTCCTGAGGACAACAAGGAAAGGCATGAGAAACATAGAAGAATTTGTTAATTCTTACATCTCTAGAAATGTGGTTCTACAGAAGGATTATGAGGATATAATTGGCCGAACGTTTGAGCTACAACAAGATTTTGGAAACAATGGAAACTTAGAGGAAACTTATAATTAACATCAGGGAGAGACAGTTAAATTTTCTGGGGCACGTAAGGATGGCTTGGAAAATCTGATACTCACAGGACAGATGGAAAAAGGGACAGAGGAAAGAAACGTGTGACATACTTGATGGGATTGAGCAAATGGATGGAAGAAGAGGGTTTTGCAGATATAGTAAAAAGACAAAACCTATTAAGAGCTACAAAGGACATAATATTTTGAGGGCAATGATCGCCTACCTCCTGAAGGGATACGGCACATACAAGAAGATGTCCAGATCTAACATCTTGTGCAGTCTCTTCGGCAAACAATTATCCATTCTTACCTTCTTAAAATCGATAGTTTATCCTTTGTTTTCGGTTTTTTATTGCCTTGTACAGGGGTTCTTACAATTTACTTTCTGTGTCTGCCATGTCATCAGTCTGACTCCTTTTTTGGCTTTGTTGCGAATTTGAATAAAAGTGATCGTGAGATCTTTATATTTTTTTTTATAGTGCAATGCATTCTTTTCATATTATATACATTAAAATCAAATCCCACACTTAAAGAAAAAAGAAGATTTGTTCAATCTTCGGATGCAGAATAATATATATATCACGATTTAAAAAAAAAAAGATGGTGGAATCAGTCATGATTAATTTCGACCGTTAAATCTCGGAAAAGATATATTTTAAAAATGGTGGCACATTTTCTGTCATTTTTCTTCTTTCTGGGAGGAATGTGACAGTGTGTGTGTGTGTGTGTGTGTGTGTGTGTGTGTGTGCGTGTGCGTGTGCGTGTGGAGAGAGAGAGTGCGTTTTACATGTGAGTTATGAAAGGTTTTGGCGCTCAAGGTTGGAATCATTCTTTGTCTTCCGCCTGGACAACTCGCAAAGTCCCGATAAATCACAACTGCCGCTGCCGGTCACCTGCGTCACAGTCAGCGATCGCTTGGAAAAACCACGCAGCCGCACAGACCGACTGACTGAGCTTCCGTTTACGCCTGCGCAGATTGATTAAAATCGAATCTGGCCTTCTCCCAGCTTCCCACCTTTTACGCTGAGAAATAGATCCAAATCTATATTTCCTCTCTTTTCCTAACGTCATTTCCCGTCTGTACCTGAGAAGGTCCGACATTTTTCTTGCTCTCATTCTCTTTATATTTCGTTGTCTCTAATGTCACGCTCTTTTCTTTTCTTCTATTTCTCTTTCTTTATTTCTCTTCCCTCTTTGTCTTTGATACTTGTATGTTTTCTTTTTTTTTTCTTTCTCATTTATCTATAAATCGCAAGATGATCTTTTTGACACTTTCTCTTTTGTAAACTCA
>OZ010590.1:27788668-27793668 GCA_963932145.1 Acanthosepion lycidas
TAATTCTGAATATGATCTTCTCATTCATTTGCCTTTCTTTTCTGTCTATTCTCTTTGTAGTAGCGTTAATTACTTACGATTTCTTTTGCCTTTCTTGTCTTTCCTCTTCCTCTTCCTTTTACTTATTTCTTATTTTCTTTCCTTTTTCTTTATAACAACCCTTTTTATCTTGTACAGAAAACTTTCAAAAAATGGAAACGAAGTGATGTTTCATAAATTGCAGTTTTAAATAAAATCGTTTATTACCATCATTGCTAACTACCTGATGAGACGTTGTTTATTAAATGTTGAAACAAAATGTACAACTTAACAGTAGTAACATTCATGTTCTAATGTAAGAGTGTATACTATACATATACATATATAAATATATATAAACCCCGTCCTATTGGGCGACAATTAAGCTCTCTCCTGCAGAGAGGTCTTGATTGAGCATTCGACTTGTTCAGGAATTTGAGAGTCCCTAAGTCTTTGCATATTCGCATTATTAGAAGCTCTCTTGGCTGCTGTTTCATCTGGGCTTTTATTTGTACGGGACTTTCTTTTCCTCGCCGCAAACTTGGCACTTTTGATTTCAATCTGGTCATCTGTTGGCGGAAATTTCTTTTTGCAATTCATATTGCTACCGTATACGATAGATGACAATAAAATACAGTAGAACTCAAAAGTGATTACTGCATTTCAGTATGGAATTAATATTTAAGTTTACCTTTTAATAGTTCAAAGATAATTCTTCTGCTGTCACTTAAATAAAAAAAAGAAAAAAGATATACGTAGGTACTTACTTACCGTACAATTAATTATTTTTATTTCATGGGTGACTTTCGGTAGGTTTCGTAATTAATCAATTATTCCCAAATTTATTTCCAAGTTATAAAAATTGTTATCGTGCAAGAATTTCGTCACAAAAATCAAGTACAAAAATTGCTAAGTAAACAATCGCAACAATGAAAACTTGGGAATCCGAAATTTGAGATTGCAGGTCCGAATCAGGGGCGGAGTTTTGTTAATTTTCTCAAGGAGTCGGCCTGATTCCAAAATGTTATATGTTAGGCTACGGCCTCGAGGAGTAAAGTTGAAACACTGCGGATGCTTAACTGGAACTCGCTCGTATCTCAAAATTCTGGTTGGGTCTGATAGCAAAATATCAGCCAAACTGATATCTTAAAAAAAAACTCGTATGTGGGTATGCTTGTATCTCTAAGTATTAAGGTATATATATATATATATATATATATATATATATATATACACTACCTTAAAACCCGTTCAATTGGGCAGCAATTGATATATATATATATATATATATATATATATATATATATATATATATATATATATATATATATATATATCGTACAGGTAATAGACCCGTTGATATATTATCCAAGTGAATCCTTGTAATATCAAATATTAAAAATGAACCACACGTGCTTAATGTACTTTTAAATCTCTAATTCCGAAGATCACAGTCCATCTAATGGGTTTGAATAAAACCAACCTACTTCACGTTGGCTGAAATAGATCTATACCCATATGAGGTAATTTTGTATTTTGTGGCGTAATATATATATATATATATATATATATATATATATATATATATATATACAGAAACAAACACACATGCACACACAGATATATATATATATAGATAGAAAAAGATAAAATTTATAAGGGATTTTTTAAAAGAAAAAATACCTTATAAATTTGGTCTTTTCCTATTTATTATTAAATTCTGTACCATAAACAAATTATTTACACACACACGCACACAGAGACACACACACACACACATACACACACACGCACGCATATATATATATATATATATATATATATATATATATATATATATATATATATATATATATCCAAGTATATAATTGGTGTATACGGAATAAATTCCAATAACCCACAATTACTATTATTAAAAGAGTGCTCAATACTGTATAAAGTATTTCAAAACTTAGGAGATCAGCTGATTCCACTAACATGGTCTCAAGCTTTTGGCATCTTCAGGCGATTTCGGCCAATTGATTTCCTGATGCTATATTTTTTTATATAAAAATTAACTCCGACCAATAATTTTTTTTATCATATATATATATATATATATATATATATATATATGATAAAAAAAGTTATTTGTCGGAGTTGAATATATATATATATATATATATAGTTGAATATATATATATGTATAGTTGAATATATATATATATATATATATATATATATATATATATATATATATATATATATTCAACTCTGACCAATAACTTTATCATATATATATATATATATATATATATATATATAAGAAATATAGTCTTAAGGTGTGCTATATTTATGGAATAAAGTGCTCAATATCAGAGATAGAGCGTGTGTAAATATAAAAGTGAACATAGAAGTCAACACTTAGAGGCGACAGTCTGTTTCATGCTATATGCAATCGTCAGGCCACGTGTGCTGTTATTTTTCTCGGCTATTTATATATATACGGGTTAGTGGTGCATTGTGGGTATTCTGTTATGGCGGTTATTTCACCGGAAGTCGTTTGTTTATCTATTTAGGTCAAATTATATTGCTTGTTTTTATTTTTGTTTCTTATTTTATTTATTTATTTATTTATTTATTTATTAACGTAGTAAAAATTTGTTTATATCACTTATTTAACAGTTTTGTTCTGGTTTGGGAATTTAATTAAAGCTATTTGTTCAGTTTTGGGGTTGATTGTTGTAGTTCATTCTAAGTATTATTTTGGCGGGAACAGTTTTTAATTGATTATCTTTATTTGGGATTGGTTTGTTTATTTATTTACTTGGATGAATTTAGGTTAATTTATTTTACTTGTATATTTTCTCTTTTCGGTTTTCGATTTTTAAGTAACATAGTATATTTTATGTTTTATTTCTATTTTTTTTTTATTTTTTTTTTTTTGCTTATTAGTATATTTATTTGTTTTTATTTTATTTTTTCCGTTTTTAATTTTTTAGGTTACGTAGTAAAAATTTATTTTCATGTCCGCATTTTGAGATGAGTTCGGATCTTTTGTTTAATAATTTATTTTGGTCGGGAAAAGTAATGATAGCTATTTTTTCCTCCGAGCAAAGTTTGCAAGTTTTTGATTGGTTATTGTAGGCTGATGATTTTTTCCTTATCTTCCAAGATATTTTTGGTGTGATGTTCGTTTTGTTTTTAATTTCCCAGATATACTTAGAAAGCATTGTACTGTTTGCATATTTACTATTTGTGAAAGATGTTTTGTGTGTATAATTTCTTTGTTTCCAGGGTCCTTCAGTTACTCCTATGTATACTTTTTCTTCATTATCTGGTGATTTTATCGTGGCTTGGTATATTACGTTGTTTTGTAAACAATTTCCGTTTAAGGGACATTCGTTCTTTATTCTGCAGTTGCACGTGGGTTTAATTTGTTCGTGTGGTTTGTTGATAATTTTCCTATTGTGCTTTTTTATTATTTGTGCCATGCTCTCGGTGCAGCTGTAGCTGATTTTTACAGTGTTTTTGTTGAATATCTTGTGTAAGGTGCTTGATTCTGGGAAGTGTCTGTGTAAGAGTTTGAAGAATATTTTCCCTACGTTTGTTTTTACGTTCTTGCTGTACGGTGGGTTGAACCATATGATATTTCTTCTTCTGTTGGCCTTTTTTGTATTCTGTGGTGAGTATGTGAGTATTTCTGGGAATCCGCTATCTTTTAGGGCTGTTTCATAGTCTTTCTTACCTTTGTTAAATAGGGATTCATTGGAGGAATTGTCAGAGAGCCTGCGGTTAATCGATTTTGGTATCTGTTTGATTATAGAAGGTGGATGGTTGGAAGATGTGTGTATGTAGAGTGGTTTGTCATTAGGTTTTCTATATGGTTTATGTGTGCCTTCTCTTAGGTTGAAGGTAACATCTAGAAAATCTACTTCGTTTAGGTTAGTTTTTATATCTATGTCGAATCCGTTATTTTTAAAAATCATTATTATTGCTTTTCTAGTTTTGTCTGTGTTTTGTTTGTTACAGTTTCTTAAGATTATGAGACCATCGTCCCTGTAGAGTCCTGTGTCATTTCTATCTATTATTTTGCTCAGTTCGTTTAGTAAGTAAATGCCTATGATTTCGCATGCCTCTGCACCGTCAAAGCTTCCCATTGTAGTGTCAAATATCCCATCTCTCTTTATCCATGCTTCTTCATTGTGGAATAATAGTGATTTACGGGAGTGCTTAATGATGTTGATTTCGCTTGGTTGTATTATTACTTGTTCCTGAGCTAAGTTGATGGCCTTATCTAGCATACGTTCTGTTATGGATGGGTAAAATTCTTTTATGTCTAATTATAAGAATTGGCAGTTTTGTTTGTTATTTATGCTGTGGAACCAGTCAATAGTTGTTTTCGTATTTTCCACTGGTTTACTCCTAATTTCTTCCTAAGTTCAGAATTAATTCTTTCTAGTATTGTTTTACTTATTTTACCTAGTTCACTTTTGGCTGGGTTTATGAGTCGACATGCAGGATTGGTTTTGAAATTTTCTTTATGGTCTTTTAGTGTGATAAAGGCTCCTGCCTTGCTAATACAACTTATTCGGTCATCCAGGTCTAATTTTTGGGCGATTGTTTTAGCTTCCTTATTGATATCGTGTTCTGTTGTTTGGGGTGCCTTTTTGTATGTTTTGGTTATGTTGTTCTTGAGTAATTTATTGTGTGTAGGAGGACTTAGTTTGTATAAATTTCTCGTTTTGTCAGCAGCGATAAATACACTTGCTGAATTGTTTATTTTAGTTATATCTGCTTTTAGTTTTTTTTGGAATGCATCTTGTTTTTTGTGGAATGTTATGTTTCTAACTGAGTCAGTTAAGTCTTTCTCGAAATTGTCTAATTCTTTTTGTTGTGGGGGGTATTTTGTTTGTTTTGAAGCCGTATTTTTCCTTAAGTGTGTTGTTATTGTAAAGGTCCCGGTTTAAAAAGTGGACTTTCCATCTCATTCTTTTTAGGAA
>OZ010590.1:27798668-27848668 GCA_963932145.1 Acanthosepion lycidas
CAGTGCTATTCCTGTGGCCTTCTGTCGATAGATAGATTCTATTTTCAACCATTTCATTTTCAAACATTTATATTACTTTCTGGATATATCTGTCGATAGATAGATTTAATTTTCAACCTTTGAATGAACTTGCCCGTCGTGTTCGATAATTCCTCTGTCCCCACTTCTATTGATATTAGCAGACGTGGAACAAATTTAATTTCAGGGAGAGATTTTATTACCCAATCAGGCTTTTCATCGATCTTCTGAATGTTAATTAGTTTTCTTACAGCACAGAACTTTCCTTGTTTGTCCCGTTTCTTATATGCCATATATCCCCGTGTAAAAGGCGACCACATGTTAAGATCAAATACATACGGTTTGACTAGAAATCCCTTCTTTTTTTTCCTTAAATCTAGTGTAAATGCCGTATTTGGAAACGAATCCATATTTTAAAATATCAGCATCAGTCCCCATTCATCAGTTAAATAAACATTATAATTTCTGATTTTCTTAAAATAAGTTTTGAAAAAATGATAATTGATATTTAAAAGAATTTCAAAGTGAGATTCCCAGTTTTTATAAAATGGAATAAAATTAAACATTTATGATGTGAAAAGTTGAAATAGCAATCAAATATATCTCCTTTAAATGTGCAATTACAATGACTTTAAAAACATTTCAGATCCATTATTGCATAGGGAGCTTAGCTTATTTCTGAATACGGAGATGCTAATTCAGGATCTGTAAAAGCAGACATAGTTCAGATACAATAGATACTTTAGAGTTGTGCATTCTTCAAAAAGATAATAAATGGAATTGTGGCCCAATTTGGACTCTAATGAGATTCTTTCCTTTTTTACAAAGTATTTAAGATCTTTTATTATGCTTCATTTTCACCTACAGTGTAACCCGGATATAAAAGAGACCCAGATATAATAGAAACCCGAATATAAGAGAGATTTTCTCTGGTCCCAAATTAAAGCCATACTTACCTAAACAAAATAGACCAAACCCTGATATAAGATAAACCCGGATATAAGAGACTTATCCGGTCTCGACAACTCTCTTATATCCGGGTTACACTGTACTTGCAAAAATTACAATCGAAATAAAAGTTATCAGCAAGGATTTTATTTAATCGTTGTGTATAAAACTATTGTAATTTTTAGTCATATCCAGGGATGAGAGATTGAAAGAAAGTCTTAAAAATGAGTTATCTGTCTACACTGATTTTGCAAGGTAAAATTATTTCCCTCTTTAGAAAAAGAAATTCGGACCTGAAAAAGGGTCACTTAACAACTGACCAACTGAAAGGGGTACTTCTATGGTGTAATGTTTAGCAAGTTTGCCTCGCTATATCAGTTACGATTGAGTGGTGAGTTCGATCCTCACTGGATACTCCGTAATTCGCCACATCTAAGCCAAGCTTTAAAAACACATTAGACACTTCGATGTTGTGTGATAGCAAGATTGTCTCCCTAGATCAATTACGACTGAATAGTGAGTTAGATCTTTACTGGATACCTCATACTTTCCACCGTGTGCCACATGTAAGCTCCGCGTAGAAAATCACTATATCTGGGCAGAAAGACGAAGAGGTATTCAGACATAGCTTGTTCCTCTCTGGGTCAAAGCAGAGCAGATATCCTCTAACTTGAAGGTTTCCTCTGATCTCTAACGTGGGGACGATTCACCCTGGTCAATTTTGGAAGTACTCTGCATATCTGAGTTCCATGGTTTATATCTATACCTAATGACAAGGAATCGAGTCTAATCCATTACGCTAGATGGCTGTTGGCTTTAAAATAAAGTTAATTGACCCTTTGATACGTCTTTCTTTAATTTAACTGCGTGTCTACCTGAAAGCTGGATGGTGAAAAAGGTTATGTCGCTGTTGACCATATAATACTGGTTTGCCTGGTGCCGGTAGCAGTCATAGAGGAACGTGACATAAAGATTTTAAAATAAATAAAGTTAGTTTTAAAACTTTTTCCTCCTATTAGCTATGCAGTATGCAGAGAAAGAGAAAAATGAAAGAGGAGTAGGACTAATATTAGACCAATACATAAAGAAGTGTATTCTGGGATACTGTCAACTATCAGAAAGAACTTTTGTAATTAAACTGAAAGAAAAAAACTTTCAAACTATTGATCATATACAATGACAGCACAAAGTGCAGGAGAAATTTAAAAGTTAAATTTCAGCTAGACAACGCCAAGACTCAATAAAAATCGCAAGATATTACAATCATCCTCAGAGATCGTTATGCCAAAGCTGGCAAGTTGGGAGAGGATGAAATAATTGACAAATTTGGACTAGGAAGTCATAATAGATACTTAGAAACGTGGGCCAAATTGTTCATAGCGAATGTTAATGTAGTAACCAACACCTGGTTTCAAGAATACCTAAGACGTATATAAACATGGAAAGCTATAAAGGGTAACTGAAAAGTAATTTTCCATTTTAAAATATATTTATTTATTTATTAACTATATTTTTACAAGAAATGGATATGAGAAGAAAGCGTTTATGTTATGGATTCCGTGAATGGAATCCTGCACAAATAAATAAACAACGTCAGTAATTGAGATAGAAAAATAAGTGTATTAAATGTAAGAATACAGACTTGAAGTGAAGATTAGTAGTCCAGGAATGCGGGTTAGTAGAAAGTATATGTACAAGTCTCTGTAAGTAAAGCCGTAATCATCTCTCTCTCTCTGTCTCTCTCTCTCTCTCTCTGGACTCTTGTATAGCTCTCTGAGAACACCCTGTGTCTGTCTCCATATCTCTCAACCTGTCTTAACGTATCTCAACAAATCTCAACGTATCTCCACTTATCTCTACGTATATCAACGTATCTCAACCGCAGATATTCTCTCTATCAGTATAAGTATAATTTGGGCGAATCCATCTCATGTAAAAAGGGAAGAGCCCCACAACATTTTAGCATGAGGTTTTATTTAAAATTCGATATGGACACAGGATTTCTCTGTCAGCTTCTCGAGCCGAACAGGAATGGTGTCAACTGATTTCCCCAGGATGTCTTGTGGTATGGAAGACATAACTTCTTGTATTCGCTCTTCAAGTTCTTCCAAAGTCTTGGTTTGGTATAGTAGACTTGCTTCTTTAACCAACCCCCAAAGAAAAATAGCACAGGGTTTTAAATCAGAACTTCCAGCTGGCCACTCACACATAAAATAGGGAGTTACTTTTCAATCATTTTGTATAACTATCAATAAGGGATCCAGGAAAGTAAATTTTACATTATAAAATATAGGCAAGTGCCGACTGCGCAAATAATCACCTTCCAGGGATATGTAAACTTAAAGTGAAACGGCGAAAATTGAATAGGGCCACGCAGCACCAAAATTGAAATATGACAGAGTCCTGAATGACCCGAATGAAGGAATATATGAAACTGATGTAATAATAAATGAGAATGGAATTTCGAAGTGGGATACATTAAAAGAAGCTTTAGTAATTTTAGCAATCGAGATCATTCCAAATAAAGCTAGACAAACAAAAAAGGAATAGATTACAGATTAAATTCTCAACATGAGGTAAAACCGAAGCAACAGAAATTTAGTTCTACAGAAGGATGCTGAGCATACCATGGACTAAAGCTGTGTGCAACAACGTACTTTAACAAAGAATGGAACCAAAAAGGGCGCTTATAATTAACACCAGAAAGAGATAATTGACATCTCTATGGCATATAATAATAGTAATAATAATAATAATAATAATAATAATAAGAAGAAGAAGAAGAAGAAGAAGAAGAAGAAGAAGAGAGAGAGAGAGACTGGAAAAGTTAACACGTGAAAGATAGAAGTCAAGTTGTATAGAGGCAAGCAGCGCATAATCTCCTTAACGATCTTGTGTAAATGGATGACAGAACAGGGACTAGGAGAAAAAACAAAGAGGCAAACATACTATAACAAGTGCTTAACTAAATCCTTTGTGTATATGTTTGCTATTTCATAAGTATAAAATCCAAGGGTTACTAAAATATATATTGGGAGTACAATGAATAAATTTCAAAACGTTTCTATAATCATCTTTCGTCCTTTACTAATGCTGATAAAGGAAATATGACTTCACATTCTAAATATTTTTTGAAATTGAAAGTGGAAAACAAACACCTAAAGTTAAATGGAAAAATTCTCAGACAAGCTAGAATCTCCAGATCGGTGAACGAACTGTGCTTCCTCTGTTTACATGAGAAAATTAAAATAATTAATAAATTAAATAGCTGAATAGTGACATATTAAAAAGGACAGAAAATAGTGGAGAGCCATGATCGCCCATTTCCTTGAGCGACCCGGCACATAGACGAAGGTAGATAACCAGTGACTTTTTCTTTATTATCAGCATACAAATGACATTTTTTTATCACTTGCAAAAATGCAATGCATAAATGTAAGGTTTCTTGTTGAAAGACTGCCGTGTTCTGTTCTCAAACGAAAGCTCATTAGGAACCCAAATGTTTACAAGAATTTTCTGATTCGCTTGAGATATTCATGAGCAGTTGAACATGACACATTATGGTTTTGTGCCAAATCCCCAATGCTTTCACGTGGATCTAATTCAGTATTCTCTTTCAAATGTTCTACTATGTGAATAAATCGTCTTTAAGCTCTTGTCTTGACGAATATGTCACAGTCACCTTTTCTAAACCCTTGTAACCAGAGCATATAAACTAGCATTCAATGCATCCGTATACAAGAGAGAAATGTTTTCAAATGCCTCTATAGCAGTAATACTCTTTCGTAATTCCTGCAGTAAGCAATGACAGGAATGCGGTTCTACAGAAGAGAGAATATCATAGAACGAACATGTAAGCAACGACGAAATTCTAAAGACAATAACAAAAAAGGATACTTCTACTTAACATCAAGAAGAGGAAAGTGAAATATTTGGGCGCATAATGAGGAAAGAGGGCTTAGGAAATTTGATACGCACAGGACAGTTTGAAGGTAAAATGGCCAGAGGAAAGTAACGCACAACCAACCAGGGAAGAATAGATGTCGGAACAGAGTTTGGGACAGATAGCAAAAAGATAACGAACATCAAGAGCTACAGAGATCATGAAGCTATAGAGAGTAATAATTGCCAACGTTCTGAAGGAAGAGACACGGCACATAGAAGAAGAAGAAGAAGAAGAAGAAGAAGAAGAAGAAGAAGAAGAAATGGCAAATATGTTTCGTTTTAAAGTTATAATCTTAAACCTTGAAATGTTATACTTTTGGATAAACTAAATAGACAAGTATTTTTGTATAATTCATCGTTGGTTCTGCCTTGGTTATTTGCCTATTATTTTATAGCAATGAAATCCGTCATTATTTCCCGAACACACGAACATTGTTCCACTTTAATTCAAAAACATTACTTTTTTTAATTCTTTATTTCAAAATAGATAAACTTCCAGAGTGATCATTCTTGAATATATCTCAGATCTTTTAAAACAGCTAATATATATGAGTATTTAATGTCTATGTATACAATAACTGCAATAACTGTTTCAAACAAAAAACAGAAAATTGTACTGAACTCTTACGGGATATCCGTCCTCGTATATGGCATCGAATGCTGGACAATCTCCTCACTGATGAAGAAGAGACTTGAAGCAACAGATGTGTGGTTCTACAGAAGGGTGCTGAGGATAGCATGAACTGAATATGTGAGCAACAACGAATTTTAAAAGAAAATGGAAAACAAAAAGGAAATTTAAATTAACATTAAGAAGAGACAGTTGAAATTTTTAGCGCATTTCTAATAAGGAAAGAGGGCTTGGAAAATCTGATATTCTCAGGACATATTGAAGTACAGAAGGACAACGCAGAACATACTAAGTGAGCTTGCATAAATGGATGAAGAAACAAGGTTTAGGGGAAATAAAAGGAAGAGAAAATAGTAAGAGCTACAAAGGCCAGAAAGTTGTGGAGAAATATGATCGCCAACGTCCTTTGGGGATACGACACATGGAAAAAGAGGCAGTAGATCATGGATTGGGGAATGTCATTGTTTGATGTTACTTTAATCTATGGACTTAAACTCAGAAATGCACTCTTAGCGACCCACTATCATATTAAAGAGATAATAAAATAATCCTTGATGCAGTTTTGTACTTTAAAATTGTAAGCGTTCTGAAAGCATGAAAATATTTGTCACAGATTACTTCCACAACATTAAGAACAAATCACTGTAAGTTCAAACTCGAATATCGGGCGCAGAAAGAAACGTCGAAAACTCGATTCGCAGGTACTATCTCAAAAATCCCAATGCACGCAACCAATCAGAAATATAACTAACTCTCCAACAAACGTGGTAGCCGAATTACACCAACTTTTTCTCTTGATTCTAGAACACCAACTGCTTTTATCGTCCGAGCATTTTTTCCATTCGTCGACGGCTGGGAGAGGACGCCCAATTTTGCATATCAAAATACTTGTATAGCGACTCCTGCGACAGACTTGTTTTTTAATTTATATATTTCATCTTCAGCATGTCATGCGGAATACGTGCCCTTTATTTATTTATTTTTTTTTTGTTAAGTAATTTTCTTTTTCGCCACATTTTCCGTCGTAAGATACACGCGACACGCTTTCGCTTGGATTGACGAAGTAAGTCGCTGTTTACTTCGCTATAAAAATCTCGTCTTGTTTTGTTGGTTGATTCATAAATTATAGCAGTGAAATACGTTATTACTTTCCGAACACTTGCATTTATTATCCTGTGCATAGACTTTTTGTTTCTTTTTTATATGTCATGTCCCTTCAAGACGTAGGCGATCATGGCTCTCCACTTCTCCCTATCCTTTGTAGCTCACAATAAGTTTCATCCCTCTGTCACCTCCCCCAAACCATATTCTATCATCCCCTTCCTTATGCCTACAAAGTATGTAATGCATTTCTTTCGCTTGTCTCTCTTTCCCCCTAATCGAGCTGTGAGTATCAGATTCTTGAAGCTCTCCTTTCTCATTACGTGTCCCAGAAATTTCATCTGCTTCTTCCTGATGTTAAATATAAGCCTCCTCTTTATTTGCATCCTCTTCAAAACCTCATCGTTGCTCACGCGCTCGGTATAAGATATCCTTCGCATGTTTCTGTAGAACCATATCTCCATTGCCTCGAGTCTCTTCTTCATCTTTGAGGAGACCGTCCAACATTCGCTGCCGTAAAGGAGGACAGATATCACATAGCAGCTCAGTACTCTTTTCTTCGTTACCAAAGAGATCCTCCTGTCTCGCAATACTCTGCCTAGATTTTGGAATTCGTCTTAAAAAGAATAATAAAAAAAGTCTTTGTCTATTATCTTTTATCAAACTTTTATTAACGAAAGAATTTTTCCTAAATACACATTATATATATAATATGTAAAATCAATTTTGTTTTTGTCTTCCGCGACTATTTATTCAAATATCTTTTTGTCCTTGTTCTCTCTGTTTAAATCATGCGCACCAGATCTTCGACTTTTCATCTTTTCATATCACACCCACCAGACATCGACTCTTTCTTACTCTCTTATTTTCACTCTCATATTCACTTTCAGTCTGTCTCTCTTACTCATTGTATACGCTAACTCTCTGACTTTCTGTCTCTCTGACTCTCTTTCTCTCTCTCTCTCGCTTTGTGTCTATCCCACTTTATCTCTCTTTTTCTCTCACTCTATCTGTCCCACTCTGTCGCTGTCACTCTCTCTTTATCACACACTCTCTCTCACTTTGATTTTTTCACTCACTCACTCTATCTCCTCCCTACTTTCTCTCTCTCTCCCGCCATTTCTCTCCCTCTCTCCTGCAATCTCTCTCACTCTGTCTCTATCACTCTTCCTCTCTTTCTCACACTCTCACTTTCATTCACTCACTCTATTATTCTCACCCTATCTTTTCCCTACTCTCTCGCCATCTCTGGTTCTCACTCTTAGTCTGTCTGTCTCACTCAATGTATTTTTAACTCTTTCTCACTGTCTTGCTTAATCTGTCTCACTCTATTGGTTTTTCTCTCTCTCTTCCTTTCTATCCCACCACGTCTCTCTCACTCTCTCTTACTCGCTTTAATTTTCTCGCTCTCTTATTCTCGCCACCTCACTTCCCTACGCTTTCCCAATCACCCACCATATATCTCTTCTCTCTGCTGCCATCTTTCTCACACTTTATCTCTCTTGCTGTATCTCTCTCATTCTATCACCTTCCTTACTCTCTCTACCTCTTATCCTATCTCTTCCTTACCCATTCTCTCTCTCTCTCTCTCTCTCTCTCTCTTTTCATGTCTCTTCCCTTTTCCATTCTTCGGGTAGAAATTAATCTCTGTCCACAGATGATTTTAAGACGTTTCACTTCACTCTATCATTGATCAGAATAATAAAGTTATTGATCCGGAAGGAACAACTGGGATATTGATTTCAATGCTGAAGCATTCGGTAGAATGAACGCCAGAATAACAATCGAACTGCTCCCAGTGTTTATCAATGACGTTAAGTGTGCATTATTGGTGATTTTACAAGCCTGGATTTTTCCTTTGCACCTAACGTCACCCCGCTTATCTTGACAACCATCAATATTTCCTTTCCTGGCCAACCTTCTAACGCCTATTATATTTTTATTTTCAACAATACCGTATAATTAGTCGATTTTTATTGAAATATTACTTGTACATTGACAGTTTAGCTTAAAGTCTGACATAAGGCCATTAATATTGGACTTTGATGAGAGAACTCAATATTGTAGCAAAAGTTTATGAAACTGGCTTTCTAACATTCTCTGTACGGTGGGTATCTCTATTCAGATGACACTGTTGGTCAATAAGATCGTACTGATATAAGCTATGGGCAAATGGCAGGACAGATCGTATTCTATAGCTTTGGATGGCAACTGGTCTAACACAGAAAGAAATGTCAACCTACTGCGGGAAAAAATCTGCCTTGTCAGTCATGTATCGAAAGTGTTGTGGTAAACCCTCCTACAGTAGATTGAATTATTCCTCCTTTCATAAATACTAACTGCGAGACTTCCTAGCAAGAGTCGTAAGGCAGTCGGTTGGGAAGCGGAGACGCAGTGTTAACCTATCGTTCGGACGTACACCTCTATCTGTTTATTACTAACACTCTGGCTTTGTATATATCTATTATTTCAATACACTTGTTCAACCTACCTTAGTCTTCCGTCTCTTTCTTTCTGGCCCCTAAACAGGCCACAATAGAGAGATACATGATCGCCTAAGCGTGTATCAAGCATGGCACATAACTGGCTGACTAATATAAGATTACGAAATATAAAAAAAAAATAAATAAACATGGAATGGACTCAACACATAGTAGATATACACACAGAAATCGGCCAAGTTCTATTTTTGAATAAAACATCTTGCTAACTTTTAAAATACGTTGATTTTAATAAATGCTTGTCGTTCGTGATGATAAGGAATTTGATAAGCAAAAAATAAAGACTACGTTATTTGTATGAGAAATTGCGCAAAATGTTCGTTTTTTTTATTATTTACATCAAAAGTTGTGTTTGCAACTGAAGTTTAACTTCAAATTTGAAAACATTCGTGCTAGAAAGAAAAAAAGAACTCGTAATTTCAAGAAAGGAAAAATCTTTCTCATATTGCCCTAAATAAGCTGTTGAAACCTTTTTTAACAATCAGAAAAATAAGTAGAACAACGAAATGTCCGTTAGAATAGAAAAAAATAAACTTTTATGCTCAGCATAATAATTTTTCTCTTTATAAACTATCATTAAGCAAAGTGCAAGGCGGGTTGGCCACCCGGCATTGATCAACTACGTAAAGACACAGGATGCCACCGTAATGACATTCAAGCCCATGTTGCAGGACAATTATGGTTAGCGAGATAGATAGACGAATGAATGTCCTAGCTAGCTCAAATTAATAAAATAAAATAAATTAGAGTTAAGAGGAAACAGCAAAAAGAAAGGATAATTGAGGGAACAAATGGTTGGTTGAGTGATGTCGGATAGGTAGAACTCATAATCAGAAAATACCAAATAGAATATAAAGAAATTAGATTTATTAATAAGGCATGGAATATAGTAATAATTATCGTAGTCAAATATGGCTAAGGTTTTTGTCTTTCAGTATGTGCACAATGGTTGCTGGTGGTGATGATCAGGATTATCATCTGTAAGAAAACTGCTTTAAAATCTATGAGCTGTTCATTTTTGGGTATATATTTTGTTTTAGCCAGTCGTAAAATATTTACAAACCAAGTTGTAGGCTAAATAAGTTTTGCTAACAACCGCTAGAGAGCTTTTCCGTATTCATTTTTCTTTCTCTTTACTCACAGTATGCTGTAGAGACAAGATATATCTTTTTCCCATTTCCGGATTTTTTAGTCCCCAGCGGACCTTTTATCGCAATGATATTAAAACAAAATAATCTACAGTACGAAATGCACGAACTTTATTTGATTGATTGTTTGTTTGTTTGTTTGAGTTTTATGGCATATCAACCACTGTGGGTTATTTAATGCCAAATCCAGTTTATATGAATTTTAAATGCCTATTTTGTATGGAATAAAAATGTATAGCTGGCAATATTATTGTTTCAAAAAAAAAAAACGTATAGCTGGCAACATTACTTCTTTTACAAAAAAACGTATAGCTGGCAACATTACTTCTTTACAAAAAAACTTAGAGCTGGCAACATTATTGTTTCAAAAACTTAGAGCTGGCAACATTATTTTTCTGAAAACATTATCTGAGACCTTGCTGTTGGATGCAGTTTATCGCCGTACCCAGGAGGCGGATGTAGTTTATCATCATACCCAGGACGCGGATGTAGTTTACAGTCATACCCAGGACGTGAACTTTATTTGAGTGTCCACTGGCATATGTAATAATTCTCACAAACTAAGAGAAAAGAACCCTTCTAAAGTGTATGTCTTTGAATATCTTTTATAATTTAACACATAACTAAGTATTATTAACATCTAAATATTTAAAATTTAGCAAAGCAGATGAGAAAATTGAGTAAATTACTCAGCCAGGATATTTGTTTTGTAGAAATATTAATGTTCTGTTTTTTTTTTTTTTGTTTTTTGGGGGTTTTTTTTATCTAGGATTTACTGATTAATGTGCCTATCCTTACTTAAAGGTATTTTTCTCCAACGCCGTAAAAGCCAAAATATTAACTTAAGAACTCGTGTCATGTTCTTAAATAGCTTCGTCAGATCCAGGATCTCTCTCACCTAACCCGTTCAAAAATATCTAACTTCTCAACTGTATAAAAACCACTTAATCAGATTAGTTATCAAAATGGCTTCAAGTGAATTAAGACTGTAGGTCTTAAAGAGGACCATCGGTCTTCGAACTTCGTGGATTCAAGCTACAGAATCACACACAAAGAACTGTACCAAATAACAAAACCCGCATCACTTGTGGGCTTTCAACAGCAGAAACAACTACAATATTTTTTTATTGATTAATTGATTTCTTTTTTACAGATTATCAACCTTTTATGGTTATTTAAAGAAAAACATATTTTTGGACTGTAATATATTTTTTAGATATATCTAGCAGCATGGCCCGGCGTTGCCCGTGCTTGATTCAAAAATCGTATGACTCATACAGCAATCGCTATCACTTGACTTAAAATATTTTTGCCCTTAAAAGAAGTGCCCTTTGACGTGCTGATGTTGCTACATGCCGTACTTCTTGCCTATCTCACACTGCGATTTTTTTCTAAGATCTATACTAAATATTAAATCTGTTACGAAAAAAGAATTAAACAAAATGAACACAAAACGATCAGCTTTAAAAAAGGACTCGTAAATGGAAAAACCGAATGAAAAAAAGAATGTTAACAAATACTTTTTCACAGCAAACCCGGTTCTGCGGAATCAGAATCAACGTTGAGTTTAAGCAAGCGAATGAGCCAATTGGAGTAAAGTGCCATGCAGATTTAAATTTTTCCCACTTGTGACGAATGCAGCTATCGATTTTTCTTTTTTGCATGCAAGCATGCTAGCTAATGTTCGTGTCAGTCAGCTGTTGTTTCTCATGCTGGCCAATAGAATCTTCCTGCCTATTCGTGGCAGCCAGCTCTAGGCTCTCACTCTGGCCAGTACAAAATGGCCGTAAACTACATGAAAACTGCCGGATAAGCATGAAAAAATCGATTATTTCCACTATCGATGGGAGTTGGGAAATTCAAAGTCGGTCTTGGCCTTTACGCTCACTTGGAGCACGTGCATGTAAATTTTGGTGAAAATCCGTCGAAAATTGCGGCCGTGCATTCGTTACACACACACAAACATCCTGCCTTTCATAAATAGAGATAATATTTGGATAGCAATCTTACAATTTAACCCATAGCTGGGAGGATAACAAGTGGATTCATACGTTTCCCAAGGTAATTTGCACCTAAATGAATATAACGAACCCGATTTGAATTCGAACTCGGCTCTCTGATTTCACATTACGAGCCGTTATCCAGTACACCACCTGGACATCCAGACTTACAGCAATTGCCAGTTCTGGTCGTCGCCCCATCTAGATACTGACCAACTAAAATGGAGAGCATAGAAAATAATGAGATAATCAAGATACTTGACGTTTCAAATTACTTGAAAGAAAAGTTTAAGAATGAAGTTATAAGTAAATAGTGTCTGTATGAGTTTACTTGGATCTTTTTAAATTTGAATCTGCAAGCAGGTATGTTACCTCTTTTCGGTGGAGTGATCTTCTGATAACGCAGTTGGATTATTGTTGGTAGTCTCCGATATGATGAGCAAAGAATATATGGTAGAGAAGAATTATACAGCTTATTACCATATATCACTGCGTAACAGGAGATAACTGATAACGGACATCCATTAGACATGACACGTGGAACTAGAACAGTCTACCCCAGTGAGCGAAATAAAGGGTTCAGTTTGACATTCCAACTTCCTAAAGAAGGCTGGAGCGTACAACCGCCGAAACGTTGTAATAAATATGGTGACACAGATGAGGACATTAGTCTGAATAATGTAAATAATGTACATAATAACTCATCTCAGAAATATTGACACAAAACATTTAACAGTCAATAAAATCTTTATTTTTCATTACAGAAAAAAAAAATTAGACAGCTATATACATAATTAAAACTCGTCAAAGTTGCTATAATCATCACCATGAGATGGAACAGAGTTCATCATAAACATCATAATTTACAGATTCGTCATAGGGTCTTAATTGGTTGTTTTATAATACGGATATCCGATAAAATATCAAAATTTACCTAGATTATTGTTCTCGACTTATCTGTAAGTCGACTTACACTTGCAAATATACGGTATATAAAAGCAAATCGATGCATACTATGCTCTATCATAGTATTTATCTTGTAGAAATATTAAATTAACGTTTTTTTTTATCTATGATTTACTGATCAATGCCTATATTTAAATATCCATTGTTAGATTGAGCCGTGTATTGTCTGAAGAAAGATAGTCATAAACGAATATTCCATGTTCAATTTAATCATTGTCCATTTTTACACGTTACTAAATAGCGTATGTTCTTTGTTGTACTAGGATATCGATTGTCTGGCAAAACATAGCAGGTGTGTTTATACTTTCTAATGGATGCCTGTTCGTCAGGGTTAGCTCTAAGCAAAGTAGAAAGTTAACCTTAAGATCCTTACCAATGTTTAGCCCTGGGGCGTCTTTAGCCACATGAGCTTTTTCCTCCGGGAACGGTGGAAGCTTAGACTTGCGCTGGCTCGTTCTTGGGGGTTGGGGTAACCACAAGTAGTAAACAAGTATCCTTCACAATCGAATTAGAGGGATGCTTCTCAAACCCGGATCCTCTTGGATTGAATAGAACTAATTTGACAATTTGAGCTCTCTACCTGTTGGCGGAGACGTAATGGTGTAGGCGGATTTCTCTCTGTGTGGTTCCAACAAAACTGAAAATAATTTTTCGACCTTTACCCGAAGCAAAAATCTGGGTTGGGTAATAATTCTTTACTTAGAAATTGAATTACAAGAATTGTTGCGTTTCATCATCATCATCATCATCATTATCATCATCATCATCTATTTATTGTGATTATTATGATTGTTACTAGCGTATCTGTGCCGACAATTTTGACGGCAAGAAGGAATGTGTTATAAGTAATATGGAATATATTTGAAAGTAATTTTCGTTTAATCCAGGTATAATTTTGTAATTTAAAATAGTTCATTGTTAACATTAATAATTGAACAGTGTGTAATTCAAAAAGATATCCGTATATTATCCTCATAATTGTTACGCATTTACAACCCAAATTACGTTTACTGCAAAAATTCTTAAAGCACAATATTTCTTGTATAAACTTTGGAATGTCTTGGCAATCCGTAGATTCAATCTGTAATTTCAGAGTCTTCTTATTTCTTATCCTACTAAGAGCAACGTATCGTCAGACATTTTTTTTTTTGCTAATTTATTTTTGTCCCCACCACACATTTTTTTAATTATAATTTTTACAGTTTAAAATGAATTTCAAAAATATCAAAGGGTCCTGGAAGATATATGTGGCGTATTATATATACGAACCCTCTTCGATAACGAAATCAGTACGCATCAACTGGACCAAGTATAAAATAATAATAATGATAATCTATATATATAATACGCCACACATATATGTGTGTGTGTGCGTGTGTGTATGCGTGTATGGCTTATTATATATCTAGATTATCATTAATATTATAATGATAATGTGCATATATATATATATATATATATATATATATATATATATGGCGTATTGTATATAGATGATGATTATTATTATTATTATTATTATTATTATTATTATTATTATAATTATTATTATTATTATTACCCAATATGAACAGACACTATCTCTCTTTCTTGTGTGTGAACATTTTTTATATATCGCCGTTATTAATAGATTGTTGTGGCACATATTGTCAACAGGACTGCTCGCAACTCAAAAACTTTTAAAGGAATTATTCCAGAGTTAATGATGGCAGTTTTCTGGAAGTCAACAATCTTAATTTCAATTCCAATTCTCCCAAAGAATTATTTTTCAGTTTTCTAGCTGGTGTTCCAATCTCATCCATTACTACAGGAACGAGTCCTACATTCAGGTCCCATATCTTCTTTAGCTCTCTGGCCAGATCCTAGTATATTTCTATCATACCAGTTTCTTTGAAGTCCACTCTTGTATCATATGTCATAACAAAGTCAACAGTTTGACATTTGTCATTCTCTTTATCCGGTTTTCATACTCCAATGGCAGGATCTGTCGGGAATGAGAAATCCCATAATATCTTGTGACTGATATTTTATACCACTGCCTCTGAGATTATTATTATCACTATTATTATTATTGTTATTGTTATGGGGTCCACCCCTTTTTCATATGTGGACTATACCAAGTGTACCTGGACTGCTGCCGTTAAATACCCAGAGTTACAGTCGTATGGTAGTCGGGAGTCGGAGAGTGAGAGAATATACGAACGAAGATAGTTTGAGGTAACTTCTTGTAGAAGTCAGTTACAAGCACGTAGACTCTAAGGAAGTCCTACTTCGAGACTGTATATATCTATCTGTATTTGCTACTAACCACATTCCTGGACTTACTAACAGTATTACTCTTTGTATGATTGTGTAAATACATTTTATTTCTTATATTTAATTATTGCGTTTGTCATTCCTTGGAGACCGAATTCATCTCGGATCCACAACAGTTATTATTATTATTATTATTATTATTATTATTATTATTATTATTATTATTATTAATATTATTATTATTATTATTATTATTATTATTATTATCTTTTACTTCTTCTATTTTCAGATCTACCTCCTTGTTTAATTGAAACAACCACTTTAGTTTCCTTTCACCATACAGTCAATTTTAGACCAACTGGATTGCCAGAGTGTAATCGATTTCTGTATTTTTTTTTTCTCAGATTAGGTCATTTGCAGTGGTGTGCAGTAATATGAATCTATTTTCTGGGTGTATGGTGAAATTTGTTTGGCTTTAAAAAATACTGCGTCATCCTGATTTCATCGGATTTTTATCACTCCCAGACTTATTGTCTCGACTGTCGATTAGTTGTCTTACAACCATTGTCTGCGATGGCCGGTACTCAACGGAAGCGTACGAATATTTGTAACGCTGTACGAACACATTGACAAGAATTGCTAAGGAGCAAATCAAAGTACTATACAACGGCCCGGAAACCCTCTCGATTTAAATCCATTCAAAAATCCGTGGTCAATCTGTAAGGAACGATTTCGTGGAGTGAACATACGAAGTACTAACATGTGCACTGCGCCATGCTTCATTGGAAAATACGTAAAGAAAGCAAATAATAACGGAATTATTCGTCTTTTTTTCAATTAATTTTCACAACGGTGTATATATATATATATATATATATATATATATATATATATATATATATATATATATAGCTTGCACATTGTCTCACTTATTATTTAACTCGAGTAGTGAGTTCAAATCTAACTAACCATTCTCGTGCATTAAATACCTCCTTTTGAAGTTCATTTCGAAGACAATTACCAAATGTGGGGACTTCGTCTTTTAAGAATGCGTCGTTTTCCTTCAGGACTTTAGCGATTAGGGTTCTTCATAACTTCCTATCCTTTTTAGTTCCGAGTAACATCTTTTGGCTGTACCTTCCACACTTATTCCACCATCCACTCAAATAAGCTGGTCAGATAAATGAACGACTATTTCCGCACTGTCCTTTCTTACTTTTTATATATACTGTGAGTGCCCAATTCTCCAAACCTATCTTTCTTCATTATTTCCAAGAAATGTCATCTGTCTACTTTTTATTCTGAATATGTGTTCATTTTGTTGCCATTTTCATTAAAACTTACGTGCTCGGTTAATTTTACTTTTGGAAAGCATCAAACTAACTATACGAGCAAAAATGATCAGCTAGATGACAAGCTACTTATATTCCATTTCGCTTAAGAATGTTGTTGATCATGGCTCTCCATAATCTCTTGTCACTGAAAGTAACTTTTGAACTATAAGCGTCCCAACTTCTTGCAAATTCAGACATTCATACAAAGCAGCCCAGTAGCTTATTTAGCCTTCTATATAACCTGTGAATTCTAAATTCTCCAAGCTTTCTTTTCTCATTACGTATGCCAGATATTTTCCTTAAAATCTCCTTATTATTCACATGTTCCGTCCAAGGTATTCTCAGTATTCGCCAATCGAAGTTCTTTTCTGTCGCTTTAATCCTCTTCTTTACCTATGGGAAGATTGTCCAGCATTCACTATCATATAGAAAATAAAAAAAATACATAGAATTTCAGCGCACATTTCTTTGTTCTGACGAATTTTTCTGTTACTAATTATTTTGCTTAATTTCTGGGAGGCATTTTTCATTACTTCAGATTTCTGAGTCAACTGATTCGTCCTATTCGTAAACCTAACCATAGTTTAGATAAGAATGATCTCGGACAGAAAATAAGTGTTCCTAGAAATAGGACTTAAGAGAAACCGTTGCAAAATAGAAATTCTGATCAGGAATTGGAATAAAAGCAGTGCGTACCCTGAATCTCTATCTATAAAAGGCAGGATGTGTGTGTGTGTGTGTGTGTGTGTGTGTGTGTGTGTGTGTGTGTGTGTGTGTGTGTGTGTGAGACGAATGCACGGCAGAAATTTTCGATAGATTTGCACCAAAATTTACATGGACATTCTCCAAGTTAGCGGGAAGGCCAAGACCGACTTTGCATTTCCTAACTCCCATCGATAGTTGAAATAATCGATTTTTTCATGCTTCTACGGCAGTTTTCATGTAGTTTACGGTAATTTTCTACGGACCAGAGTGAGAGCCTAGAGCTGGCTGCCACGAATAGGCAGGAAGATTCTATTGGCTAGCGTGAGAGCCAACAGCTGACTGACACGAATAATAACTAGCATGCTAGCATGCAAAAAAAAAGATAGCTGCATTCGTCACAAGTGGGAAAAATTTAAATCTGCATGGCACGTTACTCCAATTGGCTTATTCGCTTGCTTAAACTCAACGTTGATTCTAATTCTGCAGAACTGGGTTGGGTGTGAAAAAGTATTTGTTGTTAACTTTTTTTTCATTCGGTTTTTCCATTTACGAGTCTTTTTTTAAAGCTGATCGTTTTGTGTCCATTTTGTTTAGTTCTTTTTTCGTAACAGATTTAATAATTAGTATAGCGCTTAGAAAAAATTGGCTGTGTGAGATAGGTAAGAAGTAAGGCATGTAGCAACATCAGCACGGCAAAGGGCACTTCTTTAAAGGCAAGGAAGGCCCAAAATATTTTAAGTCAAGTGATAGCGATTGCTGTATGAGTCGGACGATTTTTTAATCAAGCACGGACAACGCCGGGCCATGCTGCTAGTCGTTCCATAAAAAATCAGGTTGTTGATTTTGTAAATACTGAACCCTTCAAACACTTCAGTGTATGAATCAGCCACAACAAATTCAGTAGAAGATAAAAAACTGAAAATAGAATAAACTGCGCTAAATTTAGGTTTTCCCAACACCACTAATTGCAAGGGAGCCAAAACATTAACCGGAAAACTCGAGTCATGTTCTTAAATAGACTCGTCTGATCAAGAATTGGCGCCAAACTCGTTTAAAAATATCTAAACTGTCAGCTATATACAAAGGCTTCAAAAATGGATTTGAGCGAGTGAAGCCGGTGGATCCGGAAAAATACCACAATTCTTCAAACCTTGTGGAATGGCGCCACAGAATCACAAAGAACTGTACCGAATGAAAGAAACGACATAGCATATGCGGCGAAAATGTTCAATGCGCTGCAAGAGTCCAATGCAAGCAAAGTGCCATTACATACAAATGCTCAACTGTTGCACATATAACCAAGTGAGGGGAGCAGAGTTAATATGACTTTGTACTGGATTAATTTCGCAAGGAAGTCGAACACTCCCCGACTGCAAGACAGGAATAAAGATAATGTCCAATACTTCCATAAGACAAGAAAAAAATTCAAATAACTAATATTCAAACAAAGTTTACAAAAAAGGGGACAGACAAAAATCACTTCAATTAAAAGTAATTTTGAAAAAAAAAGAATTAGTACCAAGAAAAAATGTGAATAGATAAATAAAATGATTAAGAATTAAATTCAAAGATAAATACAAAAATCTTGAACCTTGTGGAATGGCGCTACAGAATCACAAAGAATTGTACCAAATGAAAGAAAAAAATATGAAAGAATATATATATATATGAAAGAATATATATATATATATATATATATATATATATATATATATATATGAAAGAATATATATATATATATATATGAAAGAATATATATATATATGAAAGAATATATATAGAAATAGATAGATAGATATATGTGAAAGAATATATATATATATATGAAAGAATATATATATCTATATATATATATATATTCTTTCATATATATATATATATATATATATATATATATATATATATATATATGAAAGAATATATATATATGTGTATATATATATATATATATATATATATATATATATATGATAAATATAGTTTTAATGTATTTACAGAATAAAGAGTCCAGTATTATCAGGGATAAAGCGTGGATATTGAAGTCAACAACCATAAGCTCTGAGTGCTGACTTCAATGTACACTTTCGTATATATATACATATATATATATATATATATATATATATAACTTCCCAAAACCTAAAGCTCTTATTCAGAGATAGTCTCGAATGAAACTGACACAACTGAAAAAAGAAAAGGAAAGAAATGCTCAAATGCGAACTTTCTTTCTCAGTAAATAAAGTGATCAATGTCCGGATTGACTAGACGGAACAAAAAAAAGTTTACCAATGTTAAATCCTATGAAATGACGGCTCCAGTCGTAACACGAAGGTTACGTTCACGAGCTACGACTAGAGCCATCCTTCATAGGATTTAAAGTTAGTCCCTATATATATATATATCTATATATATATATATATATATATATATATATATATATAGTAGCGTCCAAAACTAAGGGACAAAATTTTAAAACCTAATATTTGTTAGAAATAACAACTGTGAAAAGCTGACATTTTGATGACTGGTAGTCGTTATCATCCATAATAACATACTAAAATTTGAATCATTTGCAAAGGATAGAAAAAGAATTATAACAATTATTTATTTATTTTCAAATTTGGAACGTCCAAAAGTAAGGGACAAAATTGAGAAAAACAATGTAAACAGCAAAAAAACAATAAAAATACATGTACAATCAATATTTAGTAAATGAGCCCTTGCTCTCAATGACAGCTGCACATCTTCGACTACAAGAACCACTTCTTGACAATCCTCTTCACCCACAAATCCTCTGTGTTAGTGGGATTTCTTTCCATAACTTTCCCTCCTAAGGTCTTCCAAAGATTTTCTATTGGATTTAAGTCAGGACTTTGCGGTGGCCAATCCATAATTTCCAAATCTTGCTCGTTAAGGTAACTCATTACCACCTTTGCCTTGTGACATGGGGCATTATCTTGCATAAATGTAGCCCTGTTGAAACCAGAATTCTGTATGATTGGCACAACATGATCTTGAACAATGTTTTTATAGATCTGCGCGTTTACACGAGTTTGTAACCGGACAAGAGGCGCTGTACCTTCGCTAGAAAACATTCCACATACCATGACCCTTCCGCCCACAAACTTGACAGTTTTCTTAGTACACTTTGCACTTAATCTTTCACCAATACGTCTCTTTACATTGTTTTCTCCATCATTTCCAAATAAATTAAACTTGCTTTCATCACTGAAAAATACTTTTGCCCAATTTTCATATGTCCAAATTACATACCTATTTGCAAACTCTAATCTCTTCTTCTTATTCTTCGAACTAACAAGTGGTTTCTTCCCTGGGGTTCGATTAAACAGCCCTATTTCTTGCAGTCGTCTACAAACAGTCTGTCTTGACACATTAACACATGAGATAATATTCATAACCCTTTTAATTTTTGTGCAAGACTTAAAACGGTCCTTTAATGACATACGCTGCATTATTCGATCTTCTCTTGCCGAAGTTTTGCGGGGTCTGCCGGTTTTAAAAGCACTAACTATTTTGCCAGTATCATTGTAGGATTTAACAACCCTGCCTACAACACTCTTGGAACGTTTCACTTTCTCTGAAATCTCTCTAATGGTGTGCTTTTCCTTGTGTAGCTTCACAATAGCTTGTCTCACAGAGTAATCAAATTTTTGGCGTTTCGCCATGGTGCCGGCTGATGCAACGTTTACAAATGACTAAGTAAGACTTATTCTTTAGAGGAAATCAAAAAATTTTACTTTTTTTTCTCTCCCACCAAATTAATAATTAACACATTACATTCTCGCTGCTTTCATGCCTTATATTTGTAATATTGAAGCACCATTACTATCGAAACAAGAAACTCAGGAAACACCAGCCTCGTTTCCAATCGACACGCCATATTTCCCAGCATTCCTTTCGTTCATTCTTTTTTGTCCCTCCGCAGATCCAACGTTTTACGACAATGCAATCTGCTGAAAGCAATCGAACGAAACAGAATAACACTGATCGTAGGAAAGTAATCCTTCGTTTCCTTTTGATACAGGATTTGGATCAGAGGCTTTTTTTTCTTTTGGCGGGGATGGGCATTTGTGCGAGTCCTCACGATTTCCCGTAACGGTAATTCTTCTGAGATTTGCGTGTGCTTCATACGGCAGGCATAAAACCTCGAATGCATGCTATGAACATTTCCACATATTCTCTCTTTGTTTTCTTCTTGGTAAGGCAGATAGGTAAAAATAGCTTCTAAATGTCTGGCCAGTGGTTTTTAAATATTCTTAAAACTGGAATTGTTCTTTTAAGCCGCGACAGAGAATAATCCGATAATATATCTCTTTCTTCTTTATCTTTTTCTTCTTCTTCTTCTTCTTCTTCTTCTTCTTCTTCTTCTTCTTATTATTATTATTATTATTATTATTATTATTATTATTATTCGTCTTCTTCTGCGTCTTCTAATTTTCGTTTTTTTCTACTTCTTTTTCTACTGATCCTTCATCTTATTCGTATTCTTCTTTCTCTGTGTCTTCTTCTTTTTTCTTTTTCATCTTCTACTTCTTCTTCCTCTACGTCTTCCTTCGTTTTTTTTTTACTTATTCTACTGCTTTTTCGTCGTTTTCGAACTCTAGTTCCTCTTCCTTTTCGTCTTCGTCTTCTTCTTCTTCTTCTTTTATTTCTTCTTCCTTTTCTTCTTCTTATTATTCTATTTCTTCTATTTCTCCGTCTTCTACGTCTTGTACTTCTTCGTTTTTTCTACTTCTTTTCTACTGCTTTTTCGTCGTTTTTGACGTCTACTTCCACTGTGCCTGCTTCTTCTTCTTCTTCTTCTTCTTCTTCTTCTTCTTCGTTTTCTACTTCTCCTATTTCTTCTATTAGGTTGGTGCCAAAATAATAACGTAATAATGTCGTTTTTTGACGTTAAAAAATAATAATAATGACGTATTTTTAACGTCAAAAAACGACATTATTACGTCATTATTTTTGCACCAACCTAATACTTCGTCTTTATCAACGCCTTTTTTTTGTTTTTTGTTTTTTTCTACTTCTTTTTACTGCTTCTTCGTCGTTTTCGTCTTCTACCTCCTCTTCGTCTTCTTCCCATATTATTGTTAGTATTAGTAGTAAGAGCGGGCATCGTATCGGCTGTCAGCGATCAAAGTGCAATTGGCAAAGCAGGTACAAATTCTGGCCTAGTTTGTCACATCCAATGTATCCCTTAAAAAGCAGGAATCTAACACTTCTAGCACGCGACGACTATGAATTAAATATCAGGGTACACTGTGCCCCCCCCCCCCAGACAAGAGTGGCAACTATTCTACAAGGAGAATTCTGGGTTTTCAAATGGTAGAGAAATCACCACAAAATTGGTCCACTATCTTTCTATCTAGGCTGAATAAAAATAATAATTAATGCAAACAGATTCTAATATTTACGCTGAGACATTCTTTCATTTAGTCAACCCTAAATCGTTTATCCAGTTCATAATTCCACTTAATTATACCTTTTAATTAGTTCTTTCTGTGGATATTTTTTTTAGTAATTGATGATCCGATCTCTGTTTTCTCATAGTCGGCATTTTCGATTTTTTCCCTATCCTGTCTTTGTTGATTTTGATCTAATTGGTTAGTATGATGATATTCGGGCGTGGCAATAATAATGATTCCGTTTTTTTTTCTCTGAGAATGACATCTGCGCACCCATTACCATGTTGGTCTCTGTAATTCCTTTAATTTGTCGTCTGTCATGGTGATTTTCTAAGCATAGCTTAGGTGTGGCAAAGACCGAAAATATCGGGCACCCACTGAGGAAGGAACTCACTATTCAGTCGTAATTGATCAGGCGAGACAGGCTTAGAAATCACTGAAGTGCTTAATAATTTACTAAGCATAACTTTGATCTTGCCGGAAATTTGGAGTACCCAATGAGGATTGAATTCACTTCTCAGTCATAATTGTTTTTGCAAGACAAGCTTGCTAACCATTACACCACATCGATGCACAATGATTTTCTAATTGTAGCTTTGGTGTGGCACAAGGCCGAAAATATGGGGTACCTATTGAAGATCGAACTAACTGAATTATAATTGTTCTAGCAAGAAAAACCATTATACCACATCGAGGTGTCCAATGAATTTCTAAGGGTAGCTTAGATGTGGCACAAGTCCGAAATTGTGGAACACCCAGTGAGGTTCGAACTTACTATTCAGTCGTAAATGATCTAGAAAGACAAGTTCATTAACCATTGCACCATGTCAAAGTGCTCAATGATTTGCTAAGCATAGAACAGATGTGACCCTAAGTATGCAGCACCAAGTGAGGCTCGAACTCACTATTGAGTCGTAATAGCTCTCGCAAGACAAATTTGCTAACCATTACAGCATGTCGATGTGCCCAAAATGATTTTCTAAGCATAGCTTGAATGTGGCACAAGGCCGAAAATGTGGAGCAAAGGGTGAGGATCGAACTTTTTGCACAGTTGCAATTAACTTAGTGAGACAAACTTACTAACTCTTGCACCACATCGAGGTTCTCAATGATTTTCAAATTGTAACTTAAAGGTGGCACAATGCCGAATGCGTGGAGCACTCAGTGAGAATCGAACTCACTACTCAGTTGTAATTGATCTAGCGAGACAAGCTTGCTAACCACTCGATTCATTTTCAAGTTTTATTTCTTTGCTGTTTCTTAGTCCTCTATTCACCATCTGCTAATTCTATGTTTTTATTATTGTTAATATTAATGTTATTATTATTATTATTATCATTATTTTCTTTCTTTTGTTCTGTCCATCACATTCATTGGTCGCTTTTTTAATATCATGAAAAGAAAAGTGAAAGCGCCATGTTGGTTCCATCATGTTCATGCTGCCTCCTCGTTCACAACAAACCATCACAGCTCTTTAGACATGCTATTTAATATATGAAATCTATAAGGCAACCTTCTTTTTCTCGTTTGAATTCTATTTTTTTTTTGTTTATTTTACTTTATATTTATGTATTTCTTTATCGTCTTTTTATTTGGCTGCTTTATTGCCTTCTTATTCGTCTTTTATTTATCTGTCGAGTATGGCTCCGTGGTCGTCTGCGCGCCAAACACGAGATTCTCTGCCATAACGTCCAACTGAAAATAACTTCAATCAAGATTATGAATAACGTTACAATCTGTGCACAGACATATTAACGAACATGCGCGTTTGTTCAGGTTTTGCTGACTGCGCAGATGCGCACGCATACGTTTTTAGTTTCCGTTTCTTTCTTTTTAATTCATTTTTTTTTCGTCTTTTGGTTAAAATATTTTTTCTTCTATTGATATAAATTCATTTATACTCTCAAGAGAAAATATTTGTCTGTTGAGTGTATTTTTGGAATAACCTGTCTTAAATAAATTCTTATATCTACACACATGTATTAGTATGTTAGCCTCTGACCCAGTTATACGTACAGGTATGCACTTCTACATATATTTACATATCACTTTTCGATTTAGACTAACATAAACCCATCTCTCTCTCGCTCTATCTATCTATCTATCTATATATATATATATATATATATATATATATATATATATATATATATATATATATATATATATATATATTATGTGCAATGTACTTTAGTAATTCCTCATATATATATATGTGTGTGTGTGTGTGTGTATGTGTGTCTGTGTGTCTGTGTCTGTGTGTGTGTGCCGCATGAGATTAAACCCAGGAAATACAAGATTTCGAGAATCGACTTTAATTCTGATGAAAAATCTTTGTTCTAAGTAGATCTGTGGTTACCCCTATATACACTGGGCTCGTCTCAAGTAATACCAATTCAGACTTTGCACTCAGTGTTACAATAGAATCTCAAAGAAGCCAGACGAGGACGGATTATCGAATCAGATGATCATCTCCTCGTCACCAGGTGCAAATTCGCGCCTCCCTTGCATATCATTAGCTGCTTTCGACTTCTAAACAGGTGGTCGATCTAGCTGCGTTTACAATATCGATACGTGGGATAACCGGATGACAGGTAGATATATAAGCACGGCACCCAGGTGGGAAGAGTGCAAGAATCTTTGACATCCTCACGAAACGAAGAATCAGTGTTCAGAAATAAAACACAAGGCCACACAGCCACCCGCCTATGTTAATTAAGTCTAGATTTGAATAAACCATAATTTAACGGATGAGACATTTAGTTTCGGTGTTTTATTAGTCTGTAAAGTGATTTTAGTTGAAACACGTGTTTAAGTTAGACGTCCGTTGGTAATTTTTTTTTTTTTAAATAGTCTAAATTACATCTACTGGTCTGTGATTTCGAGTTTTAACAAAGAAATGTAACCTCCGGTAGGATTCGAACCTGCGTCCCACCTTATATAGGAAACCACAGTCTGACCAAATACGAATATCTATCGATACATAAAGTTTATATATATATATATATTAACTTGTAGGTTAACATATATATATATATATATATATATATATATATATATATATATATATATGCAAATATACGGAAAAAACAAACAAAAATCCTTATATGCAATTATACTGTTTTAATGTTAATATAATGTCAACGTCGGACGTTTCGGTCCAGTAAACCATCTTCAGGACATATTCATAAAATATAATTAACATTATCAATTCAACATGACAAAGACGATGGACATAAGAACAAGACCGAAACGTCCGACGTTGACATTATATTAACATTAAAACAGCATAATTGCATATAAGGATTTTTGTTTGTTTTTTCCGTATATTTTTCTTCATATATAAATATATATATTACATAGGAGAGAAATTTAAAATTACCCCATTTGAATTACCCCATTTCACCCTACAAGAGCTCCCTTGCAGGATTTATCAACACCAACGGATTAAGAAATAAATTCTTTTATTTCTTAACTCCCTTATTTAATCCTTGGTTATTCAAATGAGCTAAATTGGAATTTCTATTCTATGTAATTTACTTATACATGCTCTATTATAATATTCTTTATTTGAATATTAGTATTGGATGTTATCTTTATCTGTCATAATAAATCCACTGAGCGGTCTTTGTTGATCAGTTTTAATATTTTATAATATTAGGGTTCACTTGGATTATATACCTACGGCTTATTACCTAGATAGATAGATAGATTTTTTTTATTATTATTTAAGCGTTTCACCCCAAGCAAGGCGGGAAACCACTGGGACGCAATGGGTTACAGAAGATTTGGAGCAAGATCAGATAGGAGTGATAGAGGAAAGGATGAGGAGAAGGATAGTGGATAGATCAAGGTAACTGGAGTTGTCGATTGACATTACATTTGTATAGTTGGAGATTATAGCTCTCAGAGAAACAGGAATAGGGAAGCGAGTTCCACAGATAGATAGATATCCGAAATTTGTAATTACTTCCATCGTCATTTAAGTGGATATCAGTATTTGAAATAGACGTTCAGTTCTTGTTTTTATTTTAAATCTGATTTTATGCGTACCAGCTTGCATAACCGGTAAAAAGAAGCTTAAGAAAAAAAAATCCACGGAAGGGTTTGAACCTGCTTCCCCTTTTTTCTATTTCTTTTTTTATTTTTAAACAGTGTGTATTACGTCTAACGGCCTACGCACTCGAGAAAACATGCGTAATACACAGTCTGTAATTTAAAAAAAAAATGAACCACTATTTCATAGATAAGAATTGAGCCGACAGAAATATGGTTCTACAGAAGGATGCTCAGAATAATATGGACTGGACATCTCAGTGACAATTTAGTTTTAAGGAAAATTGAAACAAAAACGATGCTTCTATGTATCAGAAAGAGACATTTAAAATGTCCAGTTCATATAAGCAGGTAAAAGGACTTACAGTATTTGACACCCACTGGCCATACTAAAGAAAACAAAAACATAGGAAAACAGCGAATAATCTTCCAAAGTAACTTGTGTATATGGTTGGTATGACAGGGATTGGGAGTGATAATAAAAAGACACGTCTTAGAGCAACAAATCTTTTTTTTTATTATTATTTTATACTAGCAAGGCAAAAAAGCCACTAAAACGCACGAATGGGAGACTACGTCAAAAATACAGAATGGGAGAATATGACTATTAAGAAAAGAGAACAATAAATGGAATTAAGAAGACAGAAAACAATGATTGATATTGCATTTAAATTTTTGAAGATCAAAGTTAACTGCGAAACTAGAAGCCAGAAGAGATTTCCACAAGCGAGAAGTGGGAAATAAAGAAACTGTTAGCATAGAACCTACGGTTCTATAAGACGTTTTGGAGGGCTAAATTGTCTCATGTACTGAAGAGACACGTCATATAGTAAAAAAAAAGAATAACGGTCATGTTAGGGGGTCATTTGCATCTGAAATATAGACAGTAACATATGCGGCGAAAATATTCAAATCGCTGCAAGAGTACAAGTGCCATTACATACAGATGCTCAATTGTTGCACATATGAACAAGGGAGGGAAGCAGTACTAATATGACAGTGTACTGGCATTAATTTCGCAAGGAGGTCGAACACTCAACGTCTTTGAGACACGAATAAAGATAACGTCTAATACTTGCATGAGCCAAGAAAAAAGTCAAATAACTAATATTCAAACAAAGTTTACAAAAAAGGAGATAGACTAAATTCACATCGATTAAAAATAATTTTGAAAAAGAAAATGAATTAGTCCCAAGAAAAAAAGTGAATAGTTAAAGAAAATGATTAAGAATTAAATTAAAAGATAAATAACAAAATCTTGAACCTTGTGGAATGGCGCTACAGAATCACAAAGAATTGTGTGCCAAATGAAAGAAACAACATCGCTTGAGGACTTTCACCAGCGGCAACAACTAAAATGAATAGCGCATGTTACTCGAAGAGAAAATAATGACGTAATCAAGATGCTGATATTCCACACTACTTCACATGAAGGATAAGGAAGAAAATACACAACAAAACAACGTAAAAAATAAAACAAGCCAAAAAGAGATACTGGGTTTGAGAAACTTATTTTTCCTAAAATTAAAAAAAAAGATCTTTTAAATCTCAATCACCAGAAATAGTGACTGCTCGAGCAATGAATGCAAAATGTTTCTTTATAAGGAAACAGCTATTATTACCATTATAATTACTATAAATAGTGACATTTTTGTACCAGTTTGATTCGGAAGTCCCCAGTTTTGCCACCGGACAGGGTACTGCATTTTGTGTAGACCTGTTAGTCTCTTGCGACTTTTTCTCAGATTTTCATGCGTTTGCTTTTGATCCTTAATCAATAAACAACGTGTTTCTAGCGGCCGTTTTCAATGACGTGGAATAGAAGGCAAACAGATGTGTATCAAATCGAATGTCGTATTATGTTGCGAACATGGTTTTAATTAGCGTTGTTCATTTTAGACCTTGACCAGATGCAACTTGATGCCTGTTGATTTGTGGCCTGGAGACGATGTGAAGCACGCTTCAGGCTCCGGCTAATGATATTTACTCTTCCTCTCACTCTCTGTACTCCTTGCGTGCTAGTGGTACTCCCGCTTTACTGAGGGTCTGAAATGTTTAAAAATGCCTATTTTACTGAATCACAGACATTGGAGAGGTGTCAGTATGTGTACCTTCGAAATGGTGGATGATAATTTCAGAAAAATGCTGAATGGAACACGCCAATGCTGACTCAAAATTGCCAGAAGTCTTCATATTCTCCAGCCAGAAAGCAAATATACTCAACGACAGTGGTAGATAACAACTGTAGTATATGCCATAACAAATACAGCCGAGAAGTGTTAACTTTTTTAATCACTTATCGTAACAGTATTACGAACCGGTGTGCGTTCACCTAGTTTCCCCTTACATCATGTCACCGTCGTACACGATTTCAGTAGTGTCGCGAAAGAGTCATTTAGAACAGTTGTCCGAATTGTTCAACTGTCGAACTCTCTGCCGAAGGGTAAAGTTTCGTCCGGAAAGTTAGAAATGTCCTGAACCCGTTTATTTTGGCCGAACCTACGGGCTCGGAAAACCCATGGTAAACTCGGCCTTGTGCCACATATATCACTCGTTTGCCTACTCTTGGTAGAGCAAGGGATCGACCTCTTCCACAGTTTATTCACTACCGGCATACAGGCATATCTGCTTTTTGTGTGTGTGCAATCTGAATTTTAAAATAAGTAAACTTACTCCCGAATGCGCATCGGATTATCGAAAGATTAATTCCAAATGATAAACAAAGTTCTAAGAAACAAGAAAATTTCGTTAGAATCAAAGAAAAAAAAATGTTGAATTGCTATGTGCCTGCTTGTATGGCAGCGAATGCAGCACAATCTCACCAGAAATAAGGAGGAAACTGGAGGCAGCAAGAACATAGTTCTACAGAAGGATATTGTGAATGACATGGAAAACTTCCACAAATTAACCTAGGTAAATGAGATAGTGGAAGTCGTCAAGTCACATGTATGATTGAGGGCTGGTGGAACGGAGTCGAGAGGCTTGGCAATGGGAGAAACGCTGCTAAGGGACATGTGGGATAGGAAGTTGTAAAGAGCCATGACCACGCACGTCCTGAAGGGAAACAGCGCACAATAACATAATATCGCTATGTTCATTTCCCCAATATAAATACATAATTTAATAATAACGAGACAAACCAGAAACCTGTTGGGTTTCATTTAAATGCAGTTCATAATACGAAATGAGGTAAAAATATTATCAATTCTATTATTAATTACACATTATAATTTGTATTTGCAATACTAGTTATTGTAATAATAATTATTACTCATATGGTTGTTCCATAAGTTTGGACTCTATTCAATCGCTATTTCAATGGTAAGTATTCTAACGAACTACATTCCTTGGTTCCGAAAATATACTTGAAAAGGTATTAATCTAACTCTTTCCTCCGCCCCTCGATCCCTGCTAGGGGTCAATAGCAAGAAAGACTGCGCTGTTGCCTTGGTTCGCAACGAGTCTAGGAGAAAGTTAAATGTGAATTCAAATCCAGTTGCATTCAGGTCTACTAGTTCCACTCTGTAAAGCTACGTTTTATGGAAGCAAAAAACAGTAACATGTAATGTGGTGATGCCGCGATCCGATTAATAACAATAATGGAGCCTATGTAATTCCGGCTGAGAAGCTACAAATCTTTGGCACGGAATTTAGAATGTGACATTTCGTTTAAATATTAAATATTTTTCTCTTCAAAAAATGTGTGTCCTATAACGAAGTTGGTGTCAAAGAGGCACCATATTTACTGCAGCCATAGCAGTAGTGATGTGTCTAGAGCAGTGTTTCCCATCGAGGCAACTAGCGCCCCCTTGTGGACTCTGTTATGCTGAAAGGGGGAACTGGGCGTTTTTATATCATTTGGTGGACGATAAACAAACTCATTCTTTTTTTTTTTTAATTTAAAACAATTATTCAATATTGGCTAAAAAAGAAAAATTTTAAAGGTATCTAAAGCTGCGGGAATCCATCAATTTTTTTTCATTGCTGTTCCAACTTCCTATATAGCTGAATGCGGTTTCTACGCAGTTACACAACATCTTACTAAGCAAATAAACCGCTTACAAATAACAAAACACGGAGAATAATGATTACTTCTAAGCAGACTGGAACCTAATGTAAGAGCCTTACCCAGTAGACACCAAAGTCAACCATCGTATTGAAAACATTGAGATAAGCTGCCAAAAAGGATTTTAGCATTTTCATGAGTGGCATTTATAACAGAAATGAAAACAATATTAAATTTATTTTTCTTAAGTGTTATCTTGCCATGAAAAATGTATCTAGTATAATATTCGAAATTTAATTTGACAACGGGGAGCGTTGACAGAAACGTCTGTACCTCTAAAGGGCACTTGTTGAAAAAAGGTTGAGAAACATTGGTCTACAGTAAAATAACATAAGACAGCACAAACTTTTTCAGGCTGGTTTGAATTCAGATTTTTTTCTTCGACACTGGTGACCGCCACAAGGCAATATAGCCTGTAGTAGCTTTTGCATTTTTCTACACAAAGCGGATGTTGACCACTCGACGAACCAAAGCAGACTGTGGAAATACGTTTTCTGCGCATAGGCTCCACGCATAAATCCGCTTTAACCAAAATAAAACGAACAATTCATTGATCAGACAGAGCCTCCCACGCTCTAAAAACTAAAGCCTTATTTCGGAGCCGAAAGACGGCTATATATTCACTAATTCAAACAAACCTGTGTGAGACCAGCTTCGATTTCAACACCGGCAAGCTGAGAGAAGCGACACAACCCAGCCTTCATGGAAACACCGAGGCGATGAGAGAGAGTAACAACGACAGCCATTAGAAAATTTTATTTCACTTCTAATTTCATCTTTATTTCTCCCTGTTACCTTAGCAACAGATAAAAGTTTTGTATATCTATATGAATCAGAGGTCAGTTCTTCCACGAATTCTGAGTTTAAAAACCCCAACTCTATCTATTTTTACAGACGGTATTTCCTCTGTCTCCCATCTAAGAGGAGATCCGGCACATGGTCAGTTTTTTCGGTGAGCACCCGAACGCGTACACCAGGGCTAGTAAGAAAAAATTACCGAGACCCCGAAACCGTCGGTTGCCCTAGCCTCAGTGCGAGCACCAATCTCTCTCTAATGCAATGAGAGAGCACGGCTTCGGGCAGCTGCTCCCCAGGGCCGATACCTCTCAATATAATTTTCCTCATTTGCGACTCTGTCTCTTGACGGAGTCGCCCCTGAGTACACTCTGCGCAAGGACAGAGACGGAACTGAGAGGTGATAAATAAACGTGCTACAAACCACTCCAAGGAATAATTTACACGCGATATTTACTGTCTCCCCACTGAGGCGAGATATGACAGAAGGTCTTTTTAAGGCGGGGACCTTAGTGATAAATTAGGTGTTACAAACCACACTAGAGAGCAATTTACACGGTATTTACTTGACCTCTCCCTACACTGAGTCAGGTTGTGACACAAGGTCAGTTCCAGTTTTTAACGTGGGGACCCGAGTGTCTTCACTCGGGCCGCTGGTCTAAGTTGGTCATAGCTTGTCTAATCTGGTCAGAGCTGTTCTAAGCTAGTTATAGCTGGTCTTGGCTTGTCATAGCTGGTCCAGACTGGTCAAAGCTGGTCCAAGCTAGTCATAGCCGTGATACCACCAGCACAGGGACGGAGCCCTGTGACCGGTAAGTATCCGAGTGTGTACATCCCTCCAAGGAGGGATTTACATGATATTTACTTGATCAGGTTGTGACACAAGGTCGGTTTAATGTGGGGAGCCCGTGCGCGTGCACCCGGGCAAGGAACAAAAATTCCCCGAGCTCCCGCAACCGTCGGTTGCGCTGGTCTCGGTGCGAGCACAGATCCCTCCCTCTGGTGCAATGGGGAGGACGCGGCCTTGGACAGCTGTTCCCCAGGGCTGGGCACCTCTTCAGTATAATTTTCCTCAGTTGCGACTCTGCCCTTTGAAAGAGTAGCCCCTGAGCGCACTCTTTCCAAAGACAGAGACGCAATTGAGAGATGATAAATAATGCGAAATCCCTCCAAGTAGGAATTTACGCACTTGAGTTTATTTTTACGCACTAAAAAATATCTGTATTATATATTATCGACTTCCAAGCAACATCACTTTTCAGGTTTAACTCATTTTAAAAAAGTACATTTCATTAATTAACTGTCTTTCATTACTGTTCTTATATTCGAGGATTGTTTTGATTTTCATATAAAAAAGAGTTCTGTTTAGGAATATTGTCTTATATAGTGCAGAAAAATGTTTTAAATTTGCATTTTACTTGGCCTTCCACAAGTTGGCATCTATTTGTAAAACTTTCCTTAACTATAACAAGCCTGCCTCCCCACCCAGGCAATTAATTTCTTCTGTCTTTACAGTCCTATTCTTTGAACAAATATATTGAACGTCCACAACCCTTCAACATTTCATAAATAGTGAATGTTAATCACATAGAAAAACAAGTAGTTTTACCTAGAAAAATTACAAAGTTATTTTTCTAAGGTAAACATCAGTTTATATATCTAGCGTCAATAATTAGCTGCTTTTTACATAAGTTACAGAGTGGAAATTCGATAAACTACATTCTACCAAAATGGATTTTTCTGAGTAAGTAGAATAAGCAATAAAAGCAAACAATATTCTATGAAAAAACGTATCCCTGCCTCAAAAGAAAATATAAATTGTAAATAAATTATACATTTATTTACCGATAGTTGATATTTTTTTTATTTGTATTTACGTTTATGAAGGTGGAGAAGAAATTAACCTCCACAATAATAACAAAAACAACAACAAGATTCTATCGTCCGGGTTACCCATTTCCGCCTCAGCAACAAGTGGTAACCCTGACTAAGGAATATGCGGAAAATTAAGTACACCAAGGCAATGAGTTCACACGGCGACACGTTATAAACACATTTAGAGGTAAATCCATTAGTCCTTCAATTACCGTCATACAATCAACACAAAGACTTGGTTGCTCCAGCTCCAGACTACTTTTGCTACCAGAGGAATACGTTCACATAAAATAAAATTTGCCAGAGTTATCCAAGCCTTGCCTCCTGGCGTCGTCAACGAAATCGCCGACCTATTGGAAGACGTTCTCGACATTGACCCGTACAATGTCCTTAAAACTGTCATCATTAAACAGACAGATCACTCGGATGAACAAATGCCGAGGGGGCTAATCAGTAAATATAAATATCGAAAACAGAACACCCCCCAGGCACATGAAAAGTCACCTCAGAGTGAACAATATGTCGGAATTGACCCTACGTCACCTCGGGTTGGATAAATTCGAGAGACGGAGAAGGAATTAACCTCCACGACAGTAACAGCAAGATTCTGTCTTCGCGGTTACCCATTTCCGCCTCCGCAATAGAGCCGTTTAACCTACAGCTGAAGGAAGACTGATCCATGCTTTTTTCCAAGGGCGCGAAAACGAAGTGAACGAAACAGAGCCATGGCTTGAACCCGTCACGCCTAATTTAGTTGGCGTCCCCTCTCTACAGATGTTTTGTTTAAACCTATTTTTGCCGATTGTTCTTTCGCGTGTTGGAGTAAAAAATATCCTAATCATCTGTCATAGCAAGCTTGAACATTCATGGCGCGTATACACCACCCATAATTGTCCTGCATCAAATTCGGGAGGTCAGTCGAGAGACAATCCATTATCTGGGCATAGCTGGTCAATATATGTTGTTGCTGGTCGACCGATTTAGGTGCAATGTGTCCAAGTGCCGAGAACACAAGTCGCTGGCTATATTGCGTTAAGCAATATATGTCATCGGCGAATGCGCATTGATGACAAAATAAAAGAATTAAATGTATCAGAAATGAAAGAATTTGAAGGAAAATAAATAAAAACGAAAGAAAGAATTAGGGAGGTATTTGAAACCAGCCTTCATGCCAACATCCACGCGCTGAGAGAGTAACAACGTCAGCCATTAGCAAGGTTTATTTCACTTCTAATTTCATCTTTCTTTCACCCTGTTGCCTTTCTGATACAGTGTAACACGGATATAAGAGACCCTGATATAAGAGAAACCCGGATATAAGAGAGATTTTATCTGGTCCCAAATTATTCCCATACTTACCTAAACAAAATAGACCAAACCCCGATACAAGAGAAACCCGGATATAAGAGACCTTTTCTCCTGTCCCGACAACTTTCTTATATTCGGATTACACTGTATAATTCTTCCTTGTTATTTTTTTTTTTGTGTTATTTTCTTCGATAATGGATTCTTTCTTTCGTCTTTTTTGTATTCAACAAGAATACAAATAAACAGGAAATAAAAGAAAACCAACGCAAATATATATCCAAAAAGATAATTAAATAAGTACAACAGGAACGTACGTAAGAAGCAAACAAAAAAAAGAAAAGGTGATTTTTAAAAAGTGGGAAAAATCACCAATTAATAAAAAAAAAAAACAAGTGTACATAACGAATTACCGAAAAAAAATTGTAAATAAAGAAAATCCAAGCATTGCTAATTGATTAGGGGATCCACAGTATCAACCAAGCAATAGCCCCTAAAATAAATCGAAGACTTAAGCTCATCTTTTTGTTTTAAGCACATTCTATTCGGCCATTTTGATTAAGATTTCATAAAGACATGAAACGATCTTATTGAAAACGAGGCTACAGTTATGTGACAACCGACACGTAAAGCAATGCCATTCGGAGCTGAAAACCATTACTTTCAATTTTTTTTAAATATAACTAATGTTAGAAGAATATCTCAGAATCTTTCGTAGAATATAGTGAGTTATTTGATAAATAATACATTTTTTTAACTTCATAAATAGAATAAAGGAGGAATTACGACATTTTTCCGAAGCTTGATTTTAAAATATGACGGAAACATTTTTAATAGAAAAAAGCGAAAAATCTAAGAAAGAAAGAAAGAAAGAAAGAAAGAAATGACAATGAGAACAATTGAAGAAACGGAGGAAAGAACGGAATTTAACAGAAAAGAGAATAAAAAAGAAAAAATACCTAAAATGTACGAAAAGTGAGAAACAAAAAGAATTATAAAAATAATAAACAAAGTCAGCAAAAATGAAGGATGAATTAAATTTAAGAAACCAATGAAAAATACATTAGAAGAATGAAAGAAGGAATTACATTAGAAAAATGCAGAAGAGACGAAGGAAAGAAAGAAAGAATCCATTATCACAAAAATAGCACAAAAAAGAAATGAAATAAAAAAATAACAAGGAAGAATTATATTAGAAAGATAAACGGAAGGAATTATATCGAAAATGAACAAAAAAAATTCTATGTCAGTAAAGAAAGAATGAATAATTACATTAGAAAAGCAGAACAAAAAAGGAAAGATTATATCAAAGACAGAGAATTTTATGAGAAAAAGAAAAGAAAAAATAAGAATTAATTCGAAGATGGAATAAAAAGAAAAAATATAAGATAAAAAAAATAATTACATCAGAAGTGAATGAAAAACAAGAAGAATTATACAAATAAACAGGAAATGAAAGAAAAACAAAGCAAATATATATCCAAAAAATAAATAATTACAACATAAATGAAAAAAGAAGTATTAAAGAAAGAAGGAATGAATGAAAGAAAGAATGAATGAAAAAAAGAAAGAAAGAAAGAAAGATGGAATGAAAGAAAGAAAGAAAGAAAGAATGAAAGAAAGAATGAATGAATGAATGAATGAATGAATGAAAGAATGAATAAAAGAAAGAAAGAATGAATGAGAGAAAGAAAGAATGAATGAGAGAAAGAAAGAATGAATGAAAGAAAGAATGAATGAAAGAAAGAAGGAAGGAATGAAAGAAAGAATGAATGAAAGAAAGAAAGAAGGAAGGAATGAAAGAAAGAAAGAAAGAAAGAAAGAAGGAATGAAATAAAGAATGAATAAAAGAAAGAAAGAATGAATGAGAGAAAGAAAGAATGAATGAAAGAAAGAAAGAAAAAAAGAAAGAATGAATGAGCGAAAGAAAGAAGGAATGAAAGAAAGAAAGAATGAATGAAAGAAAGAAAGAAAGAAGGAAGGAATGAATGAAAGAAAGAAAGAAAGAAAGAAATGAAAGAAAGAATGAATTAGCGAAAGAAAGAAGGAATGAAAGAAAGAAAGAATGAATGAAAGAATAAAAGCAAGAAACAAAAGATCTAAGACTAAAAATGTTAAACCTGAATCAGAACACAACGTAATAAAGCAAAGAAAAAGTCCCTCCTAGAAAAAGAGAGAAAAGAATTGTAATAGAACAGAAAGAAATACTGAATTATTTAATAGAAAAAAAAACGAAGTAACCAACTCTTTGAGACCAAAGTGTTAAAAGAGATGAAGAAATCAACAGATGAGAAAAGTAACAGAAAAAAAAAAATTCGATACGAAAATAGAAGTTGAAAGAAACAAAAAGAAATAATCTAAACATCCTTGGCGTATATTTATCATATTCCTTCGAACTAACTCCCTCCCACCCTATTTTAGAAAAGTACCAATGTACGGATAAACGCTTCTATTCCGTTTTTTTCTTTAAAAACTATATGAATATAAGATTGCGAATCGCTGACACATTGGCACCTTTGACATAAAAGGTTTATTTTAGGATAAAGAAAATAAATGACCGTTTCTCTAATGGAATGGTCGTCAGCTAACCTGGAAGATACTGCGAGACTTGCAAACATTTCTGCAATCCTGATTGGAGTCTTTCAAATCGTGCCAGTATCTTGGCACCTTCTTTGATCATGCTTCACAACTGCCATTTTTGTCAATAGCAATTGAGCTATTTTTGACGTTACTATTTTTACCCGCTTAGCTGTGCTAAAGATTTTACATCACACATTGTATTTTCTTGCGGATAACACGAGAGATGGTGAACAAATTAAAATGAAAAAGGAGACCGTATTGGAAAAAATACAGGTAATCAGAATTTTTTTTATTTAACGTAAAAATCTACTTATTTGTAATAGCTAGATTGTTAATAAACCCAGTTAGCACAGAATATAATAAAACAAAAATTAGGCAGGTGTTCATAGCAATTGATTACAAACGGTATTTGATATGGCAATTTTATAAGTGTAGCTTAGACGTGGCACAAGGCTATAAGTGTGGGGTACCCAGCGTAGATCGAACTGACTATTGAGTCGGAAGTGATTTAGAGAGACGAGTTTGCTAGACATTATACCAAATCAAATTATCCAGATAGATATACAACAGGTGGAAACAAATATTCATACACATACAAATCTTTCATTTATTCTATTTCCATCTAATGACTAAACATATATTTCGTATTATTAACTGTACACAGGTGCATAATAAATAAATATGCATAGAAAACAGAAAAACTTTGATTTAATAGAAATAAATCCCATTTATCCATTTAAACTGATGAAAAAAGTATTCGTACAATGCAAATTTCCAATTTAAAAAATTTAAATTGTTTAATACACTAGATTATTCAAGTGGAATATTCTAGAATGTCCCAATAATGTTTTCAGTAGTTATATTTAGTCTAAAAATACAAACACAACTTTCTGTAATTGATATTCGTGCAAGAAGGTTATCATCATGGCAAGAGGTAAAGAATTGACAAATTCGCAAAAAAGAAGTGATTAAGTTCTGGAAAGATGGTAAAAGTTATAGAAAATCTCAGACAACATGAATATTCTATTTATTACCATTTGTTCATTCATTTAAAGATATAAAAACCTCGAAACTGTTGGAAACTAATGAAGAACATGTGCTCCTCGGAAGATTTCTTCAAGATCTTCGAGGAAATTAATGCGTCAAATTAAACGAAATCGAATGGTTGCACGTTAAAGTTGCTGAATGATTTGCTTTCATCAAGAAATCTGTGTTACTTAATGGGCTGTAAGCAATGAAATTCATAGGAACAATTTAAAGTCACACTCCCCTTAGAAAACTCCACTGCTATTGAAAAGACACAGATATCTCAGGTTGAAATTCGTTCATGAAAATAAGAATAAGGAAAAATCGTATTGTGAAAGAGTATTATGGACAGACGAAAAGAAACTTGAGCTGTTTGCACGTAATTCTAGAAATCATATGCGGAAGAAATATGGCGATGCCTTCAAACAAAAGAACACAGTTCCAACAGTGATATTTTGTGATGGCAGCATTATGGTTTGGGAATGTTTTCTGCAAAAGGTACTGGCAACATATGGTAGAATGAATGCCGCAGCATGTCAAAATATTTTGGGCGCAAATTTCATGATTTTGGTTGAAAATCTTGAAATTCTTCCTGACTGGGTCTTCCAACAATATAATGATCCTAAGCACACTGCAAAACATACGAAGAAATAGTTTGCTGAAAATAATGTAAATATCCTGAAATGGCCAAGTCAGTATCCAGATTTAAACCCAATCGAGAATCTGTGACGTTATTTGAGAATTCAAATACGATTGATAGCCCTAACGAACATCCCAGATCTGAAGACTATATGAGAAGAAGAATGGAACAAAATACAAACTAAAATTTACAAATCATTAATTGAGAACAAGAAAAGGTTGGTTGCTGTAGAAGTGAATAATGGCTATTCTACAAAGTATTAAATGAAGATTATGTATTCTTTTTTTTATTGTACGAATACTTTTTTCACCCATTAAAATAGAGAAATGTAATTTATTTCTATTAAATCAAATTTTATTCTGTTTTCTATGCATATTTGGTTATTTTGCATCTGTGTACAGTTAATTCTAGGAAAAGTACGTTTATTCATTAGTTGGAAATACAATAAATTAAAAATTTGTATGTGTACGAATATCTGTTTTCCCACTGTATATTATAAGATAAAACTCAAACAATATATTGTTCAGATAGATAAATACAAACAGATAGATAGATAGATAGATAGATAGATAGATAGATAGATAGATAATACACGTTTTCAAAAACATTTACTTGGCTTAAAAATCCACTTATTTATAACAGCTAGTCTGCAAGTACACCCATTTAGCAGGATACACAATAAAACAAAATAGGCAGGTGTTTATAACAATTGCATACACAGAGTATTTGATATGTCTGCAATAGTTGTCATTCTTTCGTCTTCATGAAACAAAATGCGTGTTTTTATTTTCATAATTTATTACTATATGGAAATATAATAAAGTGATATCAAACAGAAAAGTGCGATAGATTAATTAAAACCTAAAAATGTATTACCGGATATGTCTAGTTAGCACCTTTCTCCGAAAATTAGAAAATAATTTTTGAAACGGAAACACGCAATGGCTGAACTTCCGGTTTATTTCTATTCTTTAATGTCGTGAAAATTAAATGTTTTAGTAAAATATATGAACGACATTGAGATTTTAATGGATACTATACTACACCTTTAAAATATATATATATATATATATATATATATATATATATATATATATATATATAGGTATGACTGTAATACAGGGTCATATTATATTCAAGGATGTAATTTATTCACTGTTTTTACGAGGGAGGGCTGAAAAGTTCATCAGCTTACTATAAAGCAGTGACGCTAGAGCTGTTGTCGAACACTCTTTGGGCAGAGACGTCCCCGAACGAGTCTATACCGATGGTCTTGTGCCATATCTTGGGGAGTCTGGTAAATATTACTAGCTGGTATCTGTTGAGTACAACTCAGACTTACGCGAGAACTACTGACCTTCCAATAGTAGCACTCACTACTGGATTGACTTGCGACAACCTTGTGCATAACTGTTACCATTATTCTTATTGGACTGGTTTTTTACAATAAACCTTTACTTATTTTATCCACCTTGTTTTTCAAGTATATATTCCTTTTAGCATGGAATATAACATATACTAAAAATAAAAACTAGACTAGTGAAATGAAAACAGTCCACCACCGTAGATTAAATAAACGTTCAGCTCGGAATGATCGTAGATTAAATAAGCGTTCAGTTCGGAATGATCGTAGATTAAATAAACAGTCAATTTGGAATTACCTGTAGGTTACCTAGATCGACATCAACTTAATGAAAGCCCGTGTGTAAATAGTGTAAATTAATCGTTTTAATTGGAACCAGCAGTTGCCAACGTCTGATTTTGTAAAAGGATCTCAAAACGACTTCAAAATACGTTTTTGAGAAATTTTTCTTAGTGAGAAGAAGAAATTCGCAATATACAAAAATATGGAAGGACCGGAAACAGAAAACTTAAGTCAGATCGACACTGGACAAAATGAAAACTGCGGAGACAAAGAAGATGGTAACAGTAATTCTCTCAGCCTAAGAGGATTTCGTCATCGACAGTTTCACAGAAATAATAAATGAAATAGACTACAGTGACGACGGTAGATCCATCTTCATAAGGCTACCTAAGGAGTCAAATGCAAATAAATGCGAGCTCCAAAGAACATTCAGCTTAATGAGCCACATAACAAAGCTAATAATCCGAATTCTGAAGAATAGAGCGTGAATTAAAATTAGACCAGAAGTAGGACAAAAGTAGCGAGGTTTTGTCAAGGACACTGGACCTAAGAACCAGAAATGCTATATTTATGATCGGAATGATACCAGAGTGTGTGTGTATGTGTGTGTGAGAGAAAGAGAGAGAGAGAGAGAAATACGAATGTAGATACGACATCAATATCTTTTGAACTCTCAGGAAAATTAGATCTATTTGGAAAAAAAAATCATTATTTAACACAGAACTTACTTGATGTAAACGACCTGCACACGGATAGAAAATCAATTGACTATTGGTCACGAAATTATAAAGGGGATTATCAAGATTGTGCTTTCCCACTGGATTATTAGGTTGGTGCAAAAATAATGACGGTTTTTGACGTTAAAATATTACGTCAAAAACCGTCATTATTTTTGCACCAACCTAATACCTCCACCTCTACAGTGCGGCTATAATAAAAGAAATTGAAACGCAACCAGGATTTATTATCGGCGGACAAAAAAAATTTTATCACCATACAATATGCTGATGACATTGCGTTGATGGCAGACATAAAAGGGAAACTACATGACTTCGTAAACAAAATAAGAAAGGAAAACAAGAATAAATGACTAATCATCAAATATCAGAATAACCTTATATATAAAGTACAGTATATGTGTGTGTTTGTAGGTGTGTGTGTCCAAGCAAGACCTCTGCTCTCACTGGTCTGATTTCAATGTTTCATAGCTCATTCAAAAGACCTAGAAAATTTAGTCGCAGGGAACGATTTTCGTTGACCTCTGAATCAGGGCTGCCAGATTATGCGAGGTAAAAATATATATTAATACATTATACCAGTCATTATCGTTGCTTTCATGTTTCAAGGGGAGTAGCTTTTATTTTCTTTGTGTATCCAAAATTGCAGCGCAAGTTTTATTATAAACTAGCTTAAAAGGATTCTTGGTTTGGCCATCATCACAATAACTAGAGAAAAGTAGATGCAATAGACATCAATAAAGTGCAGAACTCAAAATTAATCGCTGGATTTAAGTATTGAATTAATTTTTAATCTTACCTATTAAGAGTTCAACGTTAATTCTTCTGCTGCCACCTAAAAATTTGATGTACCTAAATTTTTATTTTGTGAACAAAGAATTATTTATATTTCATGGCTGACAGAACAGGGGACAACTTAAAAGATTAATATGGCGTAAGGATGGGAAAATAGACATTAGAATTAGTTATACGTTAAACATGTGAAAAGTTAGAGAAATATAACAGCTAATTAAGTAAAACGTATATAATGGAATCTATATAAATAAATGCGAAATTGGAGCACACTTCTCTCACGAATTCTGAGATTAAAAAGCCCAGCACTACTTTAAAGAAATTTACACACAGTATTTACTCTGTCTCCTCACTAAAATGAGTTGTGACACAAAGTCTTTTTAAGGTGGGGACCCGAACGCTTACGCTCGGACCAGGAAAAAAAATTGCCCGCAGCCACGCAACCGTCGGTTGTACTGGCCTCGGTGCGAGCACCGATCCCTCCATCTTGTGCATTGGGAGAGCGCGGCCTCGGACAGCTGTTTCCCAGGGCTGGGCAACTCTCAGTATAATTTTCCTCAGTCGCAACTCTATCCTTTGACAGAGAAGCCCCTGAGCGGACTCTGCCCAAAGACAGAGACGCAACTGAGAGATAATAGATAGATGTGTTACAAACTCCTCGAGAGGAATTTGCGCGGTATTTCCTTGACCCCACCACTGAGTCAGGTTGTGACACAAGGTCGGTTTTTAACATGGGGACCCGCGTGTCTTCACTCGGGCCGCTACTCTTAGCTGTTCATAGCTTTTCCAAGCTAATCAGAGCTGATCTGAGCTAGTCTTAGCTGGTCATTCTTGGTCCAAGGTGGTCAGAGCTGTTCTAAGCTAGTTTTAGCTGGTCATTACTGGTCCAAGCTGGTTAGAGCCGGTTCAAACAATTCATAAGTGTGAAAATACCAGTGCAGGGATCCCTGTAACCGGTAAGTATCCGAATATGCATACTGCTCAATAGAGGGATTTACACACGGTATTTACTCTGTTTCCCTACTGAGACCAGATGTGACTCAAGTTGGGGACCGGAGCTCAAACACACGGGCAAAGAAGAAAAATTGCCTACAGCCCACGCAACCGTCGGTTGTGCTGGCCACGGTGCAAGCACCGATCCCTCTCTCTGGTCCCATGAGAGGGCGCGGCCTCGGGCAGCTGTTCCCCATGGCTAGACATTTCACAGTATAATTTTCCTCAGTTGCAACTCTGACAGAGTAGCCCCTGAGCGCACCCTACTCAAAGACAGAGACGCAACTGAGAGATGATAAATAGATGTGTTACAAATCCCTCCACAACTTCCTGTCCTTTATAGCTCTTAATATTTTTTTGTTATTTCTCCTAAAACATTTACCCAAACTCACTAAGTATGTTATGCGTTGTTTTCCTCTGTCCCTCTTGCCTTCATTCTGTCCTCTAGGTATCAGATGTCCCAAGCCTTTTTTTTCCTCATTATGCACCATAGAAATTTCAATTGCCTCTTCCTGTTGATAATTTCTTTTGCTTCTATTTTCTGTAAAACCTCGTCTTATGATCGGTCCATGGTGTCCACAACACCCTTCTGTAGAACCACATTTCTTTTGCGTCACATCTTTTCTTCACCTGTGAGGAGACTGTCTAACATTCACTGCCATATAGCTAGAATATTATCATATAGAAGTTTAGAACTCTTTTCATTGTCTCTAACGAAGCCACATATATTTAGTATAAAGTATTATCCACTGTGAAGTACGTGTTCTTTTTCTTTCTTTCATGTTCCTTAGAACTTACTTGTTGCTCAGATATTGTTCATATTGTTCTTTGTTGTCTCAAGTTTCTTTCTCATCTGTGAGGAAATTGTCCAACATTCGAAATTATAAAAAGAAGAATTTAAAAAATGTCTAACATTCTAAAGTATAGAAAGAAGTAAAAAGTAAAGAACTAAGAAAGCAAAGAGAAAGAAAGAAACAAACAAACAAAGCTGGGAAATTGAAAGAATCAAGAAGGAAAGAGAAGAAAGAAAAAAGAACGAATGAAATAAATAAGAAGTAAATGAAATGAGAAATGACGTCATAATTAAGAAATAGAGAGCGAGAAAGATTAGAAAGAGATTTAGAAAGAAAAAAGAAAAAGTAAAAATTATAGAAAGAAAAGGTTAAATTAGAAAAAACAATAAGCGATTAGAAATTAAAAAAAAGATTTTAAAAAATCCGACTTGAGGTGAATAAAAGAATGCAAAAGATTTGTAAAACATAAAAGAAAAAAAAATATGTTTCCAAGAAAAGAAAGAATTAGAATGTAAGTAATGAATGACAGAATAAGAAGGAATGAAAAAACAAAAAACCTCACCCCTCATGAATAAGAAAAGATTGATAAAAAAAATGAAAATCTTCTCTGAAAGAGAAAAGGAAATACAGCGAAAAGTCAAACGATTCTGCTAACTTCGAACTTAAAAAGAAATCAAATAAAACAAAGAATTTACCAACATTTCCTACCGTATAAGATGATTGATATTAAATATCAGTTCAGAATTCCTTTCTTTGTTCCTACCGAAATTGTCATCTTACGTAATTCTTTGCTTAGCTTTTGAAAGGCGTCTTACGCTATCTCCACGTGCCTTCGGATTTCAGTGATGCATTTTCCGTCTTATGTTAAAACACTTCTGAGATATTAAAATTGTTGAATTTGTTTGATTTCTATATCTGCAACCATGCATTCTATTGTCTTGCATTTTTTTCGTCCATCCGTCTCACTTTCCTTCAATACCCTCTCTACCTTCTGTAGACTTTCTGTATTGAATTGAATAAAGCTTCGCTAGAAGATTAAACGCTCGTCTGTTTTTCTCTACACATCATCTCAATTCATTTACTGTGTTGTTTTAATTTTACACGCATTCAAAAGATAAGACATGATCATGGGACAAACGTTAAGCTAATTTCAAAGGGCCTTTTCGCCACAAGGAAGGCAATAAAACCACTAAGACGCATCTGATTACTGAGAAAGTAAGAAACTGACAAACGTTATTGGGGAGAGACGGAAATAAAAAAAAAAAACAAGATAGAAAGGAGGCAAAGGATGACGTTGCTTTTTTATTTATTTAAAGATCGTAGGGCGAATTTTCAATCAGTTTATATTGTTCTTGATAAAAGAAAAGTAACTCTTTCCGTTGTATTTTTCTTCTAAAATTTGGAGCGGGTTTAAAAAAGAAAGATTGGGAATTTTCTCGGTAGCAGGTCAAGTGGCTTCTTCAGGCTTCTGGCTTCTGCCGCCTTCTGTTTGTTGGGTCGTCTAAGCGCCCATTTAATTGTATTTCTTCCGACACCTACGACACCCCAAAATTCATTATCTTCCCAGTTTTAGAGAACCGATACTGCCCTTCAAACAAAGCGGCTGGTAGGAGGTCACTTATTTAAAACAATAAATTCTTCGGCAACAAACTATGATTATAAATTCTTTCCTATGTCCTTGACGTCAAATAATTTTCTTTATTGTCGACTTTTCAATATGACCGATTAAAATCACTACCCACTTTGCATTTTTACTCAACCATATTTCAGATTCTTTACATTATCGGCTTTGGGAATCATAATTCCATTTGTTTTTGTTTTTTTTGTTTTTTGTTTTTTCAGCTGACATTCTTCTTTTTCCTTTGCTCCATAGTTCAATTCGTGTTCTCACCATAATGCTTTTAACCCTTGCAATTTTCAAAATTCTATATGTGTTTTTCACATGAACACTTTCAATCTCTTTCATATTATCAGTGTCACAATATTGCTGCATTAACCGCTTCAACTACAACAAGTGACACTTTATAGAATCAAAACTGTAGTGATAGGCAAATGATTGTCTTATTAGCATAGCTAAGGCATAGACTGGGGCGTACACGGTGGAATAATTAATAGCGGCTGGGATTGAGTAATCTCGCAATTCCAGTCGAATCCATTACATTCACTTACCAGCTAATACCCTTGGGAAAGATATGAATCCTCTTCCCCTCCCCGACCTCCAGCTACGGGTATATAGCAGAACAGAACAGGTTCTATAGCCTTGGATGGCAACTGCTCTACCTAGAAAGAAATGCCAACCTACTGTCGGAAAAAATCTGCCTCGTCAGTATCGAAAGATACATGATCGCCTAAGCGTGTATCACGCATGGGACATAACTGACTGAAAGCATAAACTATATAAATTCCCGGGAGGAGGGGTAGAGCAGCTAATGGACTGATAAAATAAGAATGATAGCATACTTTATAACAGTTGCCTTCAATGTCTAGCTCTCATTAAAATTTACTGTATAAATAAATTTACTGTATAAATGTACTATATAAATGAATTTACTGTATAAATAAAATCACGGAACAAATAACCTCTAAGATTTCACAGCTAGCACTAATCAGTCGACGGAGATTGCTACATATTTATCGTTCTAAGATTTTGAAAGTTATTTTATTTGTTTCCTTATCAAGAACAATTTTTTGAATACGAAGTGTTTTCTTCTTCGGCCATTGCAATCTTCTTCCCCAAATGCCCGAATAATGTTATTCAAATTAATTTAAATGAACTACGACCAGTTACGATGAATGATTGCTTCCTCAGGGAGGGCCCCGTGCCTTGAGCGACTATTCGGCCATCAAATCAACCCGACACCTCAAAGTGGAGCTCATACATAAGACCCATCGCTAAAGATGCAGTAAAAATGGTTGGTTCCCTGTACCGATCCACTTAGTTCCTGACTCCACGTGCAATCCTCTACGTTTACAGGAGCCAGATCAGGCCTAAAAATGAAGTACTGCTATCATATTTTGGAAGGAACTGCCGTGCTCACTTTCCACTATTAATAGAATACAAGAGTGTCGCGGCGTCCTTCCGGAAGACAAATTATTTTCCAGCCTGCAACCCCTCTCTCACAGACGATTTGCCGCAAGCCTATCGCTGCTCTATCGCTACTTTAATGAAAAGTGCTCAGCCGAACTACATTCCTTAGTTCCATCAGTTCTAACCTTCTCGTCTAGGACTCACCAGCGTAAGCGTATTGTGGCGAACCATCCACATTCCATTCGTATTCCATTGGTGAGATGTAAGCTCCACTCAAGCAGCCCCATCGCATGAACCACTGCTCTGTGAAACTAAGCTCCGATCACCACAATCTTAACTTCTGACCATGAGGCCCGGGTTCGTATAACACCATGGTCGATTTATCAGGAAGGTGATGCCTTGATGTTATCTGTCTGGATGAGGCGGTCCCAGCGTGCGACACCTTTGGAAAGTGCCTGAAAAACATACCACGTTTTGACCGCCGAAGCCTTGTGAATGAAATTGGGTAGACGGAACACTTGGGAGCCGTCGGTGGTTGAACTAGCACGAATTCACAAGTCATTGTGACCGAGGGTTTGAGCGAGCTAGCCTAGTTCTGACTGTTGATATCTCTAGATAACGCGACCTCTCTATGAAACTGTAAGTGAAAAGTTCCGCCCAGTATAGTTGCAGCATGAACCACAGATGGGCACTGTGACTGAGCAGGCGTCTGCAATAGTGATTAGCTAGCGACCATGAAGAGTGGCATTATGGGACACGAATGGCTGCGCGATTTACATTTTTACAATCTTAAGCAGTTCAAGTCTAGTGTTAACGCTTAACTTCCCCATATAGCCGCATAAAATGCGTATATTACTCGGGCCTTCTGCAGGGTAAATCTCACTGTAAAATAATAATAATAATAATAATAATAATAATAATAATAATAATAATAATAATAATAACAGTAGTCGTTTGGGGACCTTGCTTTAGAGAGTAAATTCCGCTAGAAATGCAGAATATAGAGATTACAATATACATCAAGATAGCTCCCTTTTCAAAGCTCAAAACTTAAATTGACACTTCATTTGCTACAATTTATACGATTGTAAATGGCTAGGTTTATATTACCCAACGCCTCTACTTAAATCCATTTTCATATCACCAAATTACGAAACGTCGTGAATCCGAAACGTTATGTGATACAGCCTAATAAAAAAAAAAAGAAAGCTACCTTTGTATCTGTTTACGAGTGTCGGTAGATAAGTGAAAGGTTGTATGAGAACTGTAAAATTGGCATCTTCTGTAGTTTAGTATCCGCATCAAATGTATTATTTTTTTTTTATTTTCGTTTCACTTTCTTTCTCTCGGTAAGAAGCCTAAACTTCAAAAGTCTTTTCGAAACAGATTTTTATTTTTTTGTAAAATGCTTTAAGCAATTTTAATTTTCTCTATTTTCCAATCGCTGAAAATCAGAAGAGATTGCCTCAAAAAGTTCCACAAACGAAATGAAAAATGAGAAAATGGTAAGTAGTGAATAAATGAAAATGCTTGAGAAGAAAAAGGAAAAGAAATGAGTGGAATTGAAAAGAGAGGTCGGAAAGAAGTTGAGAAGTTAAGAACGTAAATAATTAATAAAAAAAGGATCAGAGCTTTTGCAAAGAAAGAAAGAAAGAAGGAGAAAGAAAGAAAGAGAAAGAAAGAAAGAAATGAAGAATAGAATAATTAATAAAAAAGGGTCAGAGCTTTTGCAAAGAAAGAAAGAAAGAAAGAAAGAAAGAAAGAAAGAAAGAAAGAAAGAGAAAGAAAGAATAGAATAATTAATAAAAAAGGGTCAGAGCTTTTGAAAAGAAAGAAAGAAAGAAAGAGCAATGAAAGAAAGAAAGAAAGAAAGAAAGAAGGAAAGAAAGAAAGAAAAAACAATGAAGGAAAGAACTAAAGAAAGAAAGAAAGAAAGAAAGATAAAGAAATAAAGAATAGAATAATTAATAAAAAAAGAATCAGAGCTTTTGCAAAGAAAGAAAGAAAGAAAGAAAGAAAGAAAGGAAATGATTTATAGAAAGAAAGAACTGAGAAAGTGATGTAAAAAGAAAGAAAGGAGAAGGAAAGATATAAGTAAGGAAGGAGAAAGAAAAAGGAAAGAAAGAGGGATAAAGAAAAAAACTGAAGGAAAGAAATACAGCAATATATCAAGAAATAAGTAAAAAAGTAAATAACTAAGAAGGAAGGAGAAAGAAAGAAACAAAAAAACAATGGAAATGAAAGTATCAAGAAGAAAAAAGAAGGAAAGAAAAAGAACGAATGAAAAAATGAAGTTAAAAGAAAGGAAGAACGACGTGAAAATTAACAAACAGTGAGCGAGAAAGATTAGAAAGAGAACTGGAAGGAGAAAAATGAAAAGAAAAATGGAAAATTAAAGAAAGAAAAGGTTAAAAATAGAGGAGAATAAGCGATTAGAAATAAAAAAAAAAAAGTTAAAAGATAAAAGATCCGACTTGAGGTTAATAAAAGAAGAATGAAAAAGATTTGTAAAAAATAAAGGAAAAGAAAAAAATGATTTCCAAGAAAAGATTTTCCATGAAAGTAATGAGTGACAGAATAAGAAGGAATGAAAAAAACAAAAAAAAAAAACACCTCAAACCTCATGAATAAGAAAAGATTGATAAAGGAAAATGAAAATCTTCTCTGAAAGAGAAAAGGAAAAACAGCGAAAAAT
>OZ010590.1:27853668-27871168 GCA_963932145.1 Acanthosepion lycidas
TTTACAGTGTTTATTGAGTCTGTATCATTTATCACTAGCAGATAAACGTAATATACTCCGTTTAATAAATAAAATAGAATGTCTATTTCGAATACGAAGTGTCCATTATAAAACGCTTGAAGAAATAAATATATAAGTTTAATAATATATATAAGTTTACACTAATTTAATGTCCATTGGAACTTAAGCTATCCTAAAAACTTAAGTGATACTCATATAACCGATCTATTGCTTTGAATGTCTATTGTATGGCCTCGTAACCTGATCGCAAGGCCTCTCCAAGGAACGGTACAAGAAGAAAGGAAAACGGTAAAAGACGGTTAAGCAATATTGTCGAATGAAAAAATACAATATTGACCATAAGCTGCTTGAAACAATCAAACATCAATAGTAACAAACCAGGAGGGCGATTCTTGCCTAGTGAAGAGTCGGGGACTGGTTTCACATATCAGTCGGGGACTGGTTTCACATATCAGTCGGCGCGCGGCATGGATGCCTATTTTTCCCTACACTTTCTAAGATCTTGATTGAAAGAATAATGTCAGATACCATTGAAAACCATATCGGCACACTCAGCATTGGAGGGGAAACTACTACGCACCTCAGGTTTACTGAACACATCGACGACCTGACTGGAAGACGGACCGGCTAGCCTGATGAGGTGACTGAGCGAAACATTACCCATATATAGAAATCAACCCCGAGAAATCAAAGCCGGTGAGAAATAATGAAGAATCCATCGGTACACCAGTTACAGTCAGTGGTCAGCAACTAGAGACAGGGAAACAATTCAAATATCTTGGTACAATCATCATGGATCCAAACCAGCTGTCAAAAAGAGAATTGCGTTGACAACAGTCGTAAAGACACGGATGAACCGATCTCAAATGTTCTCGCCTTTACGGTTTTCCTGTAAGCATGCTAGTTACGGACTATAACAGCAAGACACCAAAGGCGGATCTAAGCTGTAGAGCGTCCTATGTATGACGATAAACTACACCCGCCTCCGGGGTAAGACGATAAACTACGTCCAGCAGCAAGGCCTCTGATCATGAGGTTTTGAGGAGCGTGGAACCATCTCTTAATTGCTGGTGTTCCCAGGTCCACCTTGACCTGGTGTGGTAGCATCTGTTGGAGTCCCAACCATGTGCAAAAAGTTAATCCCCAAACTGGAGTCAAGACACTGTGAAAGTGTAAAAATAAGTTCTAATACCAGGAATAAATGTTTGAAGAAAAATTATTATCAGCAATACATTTTTGGAAAAAGAAAATATTAGCAGCAATACACTTTTCTTTTAAATATTACCAGCAATAAAAAAAATCTTGTCGGCATTAAATAAGCCACTGAGGTTGATATGCCGTAAAACAAAACAAACCAAACCAAACTAAGCTGTAGAGATGAGAGACTTCAGACGTCTGTTTGGTATTTCCTACCCCGTGGGCGACACAAAAGAAGAGTGAATCATTAGATAGATGGCTATAAAGATGAAGTGGTATGGTCACCTAACCTGATCTTGAGGGCTCTCCAAGACAATCCTACAAGGTGAAAAGAGAAAGATACACCAACGAAAGTGATGATTGGGCCGGGATACATTTTGCCTAGACGCAGGAACTGGCCAATGAGCAGATCAAGTGGGGGGTCTTTTTTTATCGGTTTCACCCCATATGAGGCAGAAAAACCACTAAGACACAAGGTGTTACTGGACGTGAAAGAATTAAAACAGAAACATCAATAACGAGTGGGAAGAGAAAAGAGTAATCAGGAGAACAGCAGATAGTGATTGGCATTGCATTTTGTTGAACAAGCCATTATGGAACGCCTCTACATCCCTGGCGTGTTATGAGACAAGAAAATACATCAAATTATATTCAACTCGTGCCATCTAACAATAAAGAACGAACTGTTCGGGCTATGGATTATTCATTTCTTTCTACAACAGTATCAAGCAAACTTCGAAATATATATATATATATATATATGATGAATTCATATGACATAAGGTTTATTTTCTTAATTTTATTTTACCAATTTTCTCCAAAGGTTGTAAAATGGTTGAGATTGAAGACTTTAATTTTTAGATCCATTTCTCGACTACGTTGACGAAGATCCTGTACTACTAACGACTTTAATTGATTATTTGTAATTATAACAGGATGCATTGTTTTACTTCACCTTTTAAACTCATATCTCTATTTTCCGACCCCCAGAACCCAACGAAGTGTCGTACGTGCTAAAGTAGTACCATAAAACGATGCTTGATTAATTTTACAAGCGGTCTGAGAGACATTGTGACTACATTTAAATTTAAGCAAGAAAATACTGTTCATCTCTTTTCTATTCTTATTAAGTCCGGGACCATTGAACCTGCAACGTATTATCTGCGAAAAAATGTAAATTTATAGAGCAATATTTAGTCTCGCAAAATACACATGCATGATAAAAGTTGCATATAATGAAGCATACATTGTTATTGTATTTTCATTTGGGTTATACAATTTTGTTTCACTGTCCCTAGTTGCTGACCACTGACTTTAACTGGTGTATCTATGGATTCCTCATTATTTCTCTTCGGCTTTGATCTCTCGGTGTTGATTTCTGTGTCATATCTGGGTACTGTTTCACCCAGTCACCTCCCCAGGTTAAGCCAGTTCGTCTTCCAACCAGGCTGTCGATGTCATCAGTAAACCTGAGGTGCGTAGTAGTTTCCCCTCCAATGCTGAGTGTGCCGATATAGTTTTCAATGGTATCTAGAAAGTGTAAGGAAATTAGACAGACGGAGACTGATGTGCGGAACCAGACCCCTACTCTTCCTTAGACAATAATTGCACTGCGGGCCTGCTACTATAGGTGTTTGATTGTTTCAATTAGCTGATAGTATTTACTGTCTATTGTACGCTCAATTAATCTTAATAAAGTAAAATGTATATGGTATGTAACGACCAGGTTAGTATTAGGTTGGTGCAAAAATAATGCCGTTTTCTCACATATGTTACTATGTGAGAAAACGACATTATTTTTGCACCAGCCTAATAATTGTAATTATATCTCGTATACAGAAATGTCAGATAAATTTGACAAAAGATATTGCAGTTTACGAAAGGTTCTTGAAATTGTGCAGCAGAAATGATAACTCCTATTTTACTTTAAAAAAAAATCCAAAATAAGTTATTAAATAAACTGCTTTCATGAGTAAAGAATTTTTATTTCAAACTCCATAATTCCCTAATTAAAAACTCGGTTTTCACTATGAGAGTCAATTCTTAACGAAATATGTAACTAAATGTGTATTCAATGAATGTGAAAAAAAATATATTTAGTTATATATAGTGAACGTCGACTCTCAAAAGAACGTCCTCGAAACGTAATTTAGAACGTCTGAAAAGTTTGAGAAGTTCCACCCCAGATAAATTGCATAATGCCAGAATAAAAGGTAACAACGCAATTCGACGGCAGGGGTAAAATTCTAGCTACAACGCCACAACTAAAGACGTGCACAGTAGTATTGTGGTGGGATTAGAATTCTAGCTAAAATTATGTAGTTCGACTATAAGTAACCGATTTCTAATTATCCATATTGACTTTGATAAGTCCACATTTACATTAATCTATGTCATAAACATTGTGCTGTCTGTGACTGTGGTGCTATCTTGTCGTGTACCTGTACTCTGCGGTAGTCAATGATCTGATCTTTGGTTGAAGGAATATTCACTTAACCAATGTTCCCGGCATCAACATACCAACGGTACTCAACGACTCTGCGAAATGACTATTCAACATCTAACACATCTTTAGAAACGGTTTTAATTGAACAAAAGTTGTGTGTGTGCGTCGCTCCGACATTAAACCTACTTGACCTGGATTTTTTCACCATACCGAATCTTATTGGAATTTGAATTACCGTTTAAAGCTACACCCTGTGCACTTAACTGAGTACTAATACGTCACAAAATGTCCGAAAACTTTGTAGACTTAATCAGGTTATCTACTCACAACACTTATACACATATGTACCCAGGACAAAATTGGCATCGTTCTTAAGGGCGTTTCAATTTTAATTCCTCTCAGTCTGTGGATGTATTAAATCAATGCAAAAGTTTGTGTCCGATTAGAAAATTACAAACAGGAGTTTTCATACAAAAAAAGGACATTTATTAGTCAAGTATGTAGCCAGAGTGAAGTAATAGATAGTGGCTCGGATTGAAGAATCAGAGGGCAGTGTTCGAATTCCATTCAAATCCATTACATTCACTTACATGCTAATACCCTTTGGAAAGGTATGATTCCTCTTCCTCTCCACCTTAGATGTGGGTAAATAGCAGGACAGACTGGGTTTTATAGCCTTAGATGGCAAATGGTCTACCGCAGAAAGAAATTCCAACCTACAGTGGAAAAAATCTGCCTCGTCAATCGTATCTTTCGATACATGATTGACGAGGCAGATGATAACCTAAGCGGGTATCACGCATGGCACATAATTGATGTAGCCTTCATTGCATTACAACAGTCTTCCATCATTCTATAACCTTTTTGATGCGATTTTCATAGAAACTTTGTGATTTTTTGTTGGAAGGGGGTTGTGAGTTAGTATTCAACTAACTGTACAGTGTTAATTTGTTTGTCATTTAGATATTTCTGTAGAAACACTTTAAGATCCTTCAAGGCCTGTTTTGCAACATGCGGTCTTGCATTGTCGCGGTGGAAAATGGCGTTTTTTTCGATTTATTAAAATGATCGGCTTTTCATGAAAACAAGTATATTCAAATGGCGAAAACATTTGAGATATTGATGTTCATATTCTTACCACTCGTTTCTGTCGAAATGTTGGGTTTATTGTTCACAATGGCAAGCAGATCGTCTTCATCGACGTCGGAAAGTCGCCTGGAGCGTTGTTGATCGTTTAGGCTAAAATCACCCAGACGGAATCTGCCAAACGAATTTTGACCGTCCAAAGAGCTGGAACACGATCAAAATAAACATTCTGGATGGGGTTTTTTTTTCGCAGTTCTGGGTTTTTACTCCTTTCCGAAATTAATAGAGCATAATATGCTATATTTTTGGTACACATTTGTGCACAAAACATTAATATTCAACAAATTCTGACTCGCAACTAAACGAGGCAACGTCTCAATCTAGAATACGCCAGAAATCGACAGCAAAACAAGCGCCAGCCTCAAGTTGCTGAAATTTTGACGTTTACAGAAAGGCTACAAACAAAAATGATCTGATCAGTTTCTACTCAAACCACTCTTCTAAAATTAAATCTGGAATTATTATAGTTTTCTATCTGAGAGTATTGAGAATCTACAGACCCCAATATTTACTTAAAGCAGAAATATATATAGAAAACACATTCAAAAACCTACATACCCATATCATTTCATCCACAACGTAAGAAGAAAGACATACAAAATATACAACCGAAACAAAAATAATAGCATAATCAGTAATAATAAATTACATGAAAACAGATGCATAATACTACCGACCAACTCTGTCATGTCCACTATCCAGAACAACCTATCCCATCTAAATAATCTTAAAATAGTCACAAACACTTCCAAAACCATTATGGATATACTCAGATCCTCAAACACTAATAGCAATAATATTCCTTAAGCAGGCATTTATAAAATAAATTACCGAAACTGTTCCTCCCAATATATTGGAGAAACAAGTAGAAATTAAAAAAAAAACGCATTTATGAGCACAAAAGAGACCTAAAAAAAACAACTTAACTAATGTACTAGTCATACAGAGAAATAAATTCAACCACAATTTTGATTTTAAAAATGCTACACTCATAAAAAAAGAAAATAACTCACTCATAATGATAATCGTCGAGAGTACCACCATTGAATATTATCCAAATATTAATATACGTCCAGGCTTTTTCTCTATACCACATTTACTAACAGAATTACTACTCTCCCAAACAAATGTACACAAATGTATCAAGAAATCAAAAGAAAATGGTTGAATCCGTCAACATAACAATAAAAACCATATCTCAACACGTGACAGTACTTGACGTAATTTTCAGTGAACAATATGAAAATAGCGTTCTCTACATTCTTCCAGTTGCTAAGGACATTTTGCTTTGTTATTATTAGTTACTTTGTTTAATAAATTCATTTGGTTTTTGCCTTGAAAATTCCACATTGACCGAAATGCGTCGGCTAATATTATAGTTTTCCTATTGTCTTTTACCTTTATAAATATTGTCTTTTTCTACAGGTTATCTCTGGAAAAATTTTCATATATATATATATATATATATATATATATATATATATATATATATATATACATATATATATATATATATATATATATATATATATATATATATATTTGGGTGTGTGTGTGTATTTTATTTTTCACTCAGATGTATTTTTATTATTTGAAACGCTATTCTTAGTGGATACCGATATTTTAGTAGACGCTCCGTTTATATTAAATTGTGTTTATTTCGTTTACCGAAATATATATATATAGCCTGACGTGCTATACCATTTAAATGCTGAGGAAGCGTCTAGTTAACAAAGTCAAATTACTGTTGTTAAACAACACTTTTCTCAGGATTTTTCTCGAAAGTTCATATCTACACGAATAGTATGTTAACATAAACAAATGACATGAAACCCCCTTTGAAAATGAAATAGTATTGTCTTGATTCTATAACATTCTAAAAGGTAAGGAAGAAGTGATTGCCACATACTGTGATAACTCATTCATTCTGCAACCATGATGAAGATGGCTAAACTTGACAAGAAGCTTTGAATGAAGATAGTTGATGTCTACAAACAAGGTGATGGATATACAATACTTTCCAAGTGTTTAAATGTTCATAGATCAACAATCTGTAGCTTTATCAAGAAGTTCAAAGAGATTCATTGTATTGAGAATAAATGAAGGACTGACAGAAAACAGTTAATTTCTGAGAGAATGGAAAGGAAAATTGTTAGAGATGTCTCAAAGAATCCTCACTTAATGACAAAGGATATTGTCAATGATTTGAAGACATCAGAGTTGAATGTATCGATGAAGACAGTCACTAAATCCTTTCAACGAGCAAGACTTCAGAAAACACCCTTGCTTAATGCTAAATATATAAAATGCAGATTAGCTTTTGCATGTAGCCATCTAGAAGATGGGAGTAAATATTGGAACACTGTTTTATGATTATTTCATAAGGATATGTGAATATTTACAAGTACTTACTGAATTTACCATAAATAGTTCATTCCATATTTAGTTTTGAATAATCTGTTAAATTTTCGGAAGTTTAAATCTATTATATTCATAGTTATAATTTTTTTCTAAAAATCCAAAATTATTTGCCCCAAACCCTTATGGAAATAATATTGCTCTATAGCAACTGTAATGTTTTTTTTTCTTAATTTGACATTTAATACAAACACCCTTTGAAAATGAAATAGTATTGACCTGATTCTATAACATTCTAAAAGGTTAGGAAGAATATACAAGTACCACGTACCGTGATAACTCATTCGTTCTGCAACCATGGTGAAAACGGCTAAACTTGGCAAAAATCTCCGTATGTACATTACTTTCCAAGCGTTTAAATGATCCTAGGTCGACAATTCGTATCATTATGAAAAATTGCAATGGGACTAATTGTGTTGAGAATAAAGTAAGGACTGGCAGAAAACGGATAATTTTTGAGAGAATGGAAAGGGAAATTGCTAGAGATCTCTCGAACAATCCTCACTTAACGACCAACAACATCGGTGATGTAAATATATAAGAGTTTTAGGTATCGACGAAGATAGTCACTAGATACTTTCATCGAACAGAGCTTCTCGCCCAAGTTAAACTCTTTTGTTCAAGGCTAAACATCTAAAATGCAGATTAGCTTATGCTAGAAGGCATTTAGAACACAAGCATACATATTGGAACTCTTTTTTTTATAGTCAGAGGAAACCAAACTAGAATTATTTGGTACGTAGATCTGTTACGTATGGAGGAAAGTCAATGAAGCCCACACACCCCAAAATACCATCCCTACAATTAAGCACGGTGATGGGAGCATTATGCTCTGGGGATTTTCTACTGCTTCTGGACCAGAAGAATTCGTAAAGGCACAGGGTACTATGAATTAAGAGAAATATTTTGATATTATAATAATATAAATTAAACAAAATATAAAACAGAGTGGACAAAAGCAATTTCTGGGGAGTCACTGGACGTTCTAACATAAAAATGACCCGAAACACACGTCACAAATTGTTATAAAATTCTTAGATATCAACAAATTTAAGGTAATGTTATACCCTGCAGAAAGTCCTGACCTAAATCTCAATGAAGATTTATGGGCTTATTTGAAGAAAAAAAATTTTAAAAATGTTCTTCGAATTTGCAGGAACTTGAAGCTATTACCGAGGAAGAATGGAGCAAAATATCTATCAATTTATGTAGTGATCTTATAAAGAACTATCAAAAATGATTAAAGGTAATAATGAAGAATAAAGGTTACACAGTTTATTATTGAATAAAAAGAGCCAATAATTCTGTCCTATATTAAATGTTTTTAGTTAAAGTTTTTTTTTTTTATTGTTTGAAATTAAAATAATAGTTTTGATGTGGTCATAACTGCACATTCTTTCAAATTCATTATTTCATCATTTGTAAAAAATTCAAATGAAGTCTCCATGAAAATTTGAAGTATTACAGCTTTATTTGTAATTATGGAAGTGGGTGAATAATTAATAACTCTTACCTGTGAGGTATTATTTAACTTAGACAAGTGGCAATGGTGTCTACATCTAGCTAATGATTTACCATTTCCTTTTCAGTTACCTTCAGTTACCATTATGGCTTGGGCCGCAGTTTGTTTTTTATGCATGTTTTAAAGGCTTGTGAATATGTGATTGCAACGCAGAGAGAGTTTCGTGTTCTTTGCATATTACGTCGGAATGATGCTGTTCCCGACAGAAAATCGATTCTGGTATAAGAAAGTCACCCGGAAGACCTCAAAGCACTTGAACTTCCGAGTGATGGAAAACGTTAAAAATCGTCTATAACAGTGTATCATGTCATTTTGAAAACAAACCTTATACAAGTTTAGTTCAATATCAAAGCAGTAGAATGCCTTATATCTGGAATCCTTCATATCCGGAGTGCTTCACATTCGGAATCTCGCATATCCGGTCATGATTTTGATGTGTATATTTGAACTATTTGGGTGATATGTAACTGATTTAAAATTTCTGTTTTTCAGGAAATTTACTTTATATAATTGCTTCTTCTAATGCCTTGTATTGATGCAAATGATGATGGGAATAAGAGGAAATGGTGACAACGAGACACATCTGCAACAAGACAGTGACAAGATGCATGATTGTGATGAAACCTGGACTGAAATTGAAAACGCTATCGAAAAGGATGTTAGTTTTATGGAAAGAAAGCCAGCATCCTGCTATGGTGATTGCAATAAAGCACGCACAGTTAAAAAGTATCTTTCGTTTAAAAATTCCAAAACAAAAAGGAAGACGAAGTGCAAAAAAAAGGTTGAGAATGACATTAGAAGAGAATCATCATGCAACAGCGATTAAAAAAATCCTCGTTACATTATTTGTTTTGCATACGTGGCAGACTAAATTTAATGAATTTTCATTAACATTAAATAATTTAATTCTTTTTCCTTAACATCAATTCCGTTATATTTCACTCATGATTAGCTTATTTTGTTTTAATATTAAACATTGAAAATAAATGTCAAACCTGATTTCAGTTCATTTATTTTAATCTAGATATAACCCTCATATCAGGTGTTTGTAACCAATTCCTCATATCTGGAAAAGCTTCTTAGTCCTGTTGGCAGATATTCTTCTATAATTTATGTTTTGTTTATGTTTTCTATATTTCGGCGCATTTTTCTCGTTTCCGTTACGAGTTCGGATGTAAATACGACATTTTCATAAACCATTATCAGATAGCTATTCTTGATAATTTTGTTATTATATACATGTATTGTGTTTTTATAAGTTTTTTGTTTTTCAAATATCATGTCTTCACACATGAGTTTGTGCTATCTTCTCTAAAATTTTTTATCCTGTTTTTTATTTTGACAATAACTTATGGAAACTGTACTCAGACATCGGAAAAGTAATATTAAATTTCAACCGGAAACCAGGAAAGTAGTTTATTAGCAAAGAATTTGCCTTTGTCTTTGACCAAACTAAGGGATATGTTCATGAACGAAATGTTTTAGTTTGCTTTGTTCATTTTGATAATGAAATGAAGTGTTTAGAGAAAATAAATTGAAAGTAGGGTTATATCTATATAAATTAAGGAAACCTGATAAATGCAGCTCATCATCACTTGTCATAAAAAGATTTCTGATAACAAAGAAATTATGTATAAATAGATAGTTTTCTTCTCAGCCCTACTCTTGATGACAAAAATATACAAATTCGGCTGGGGAAGGCTATGAACTTTTCAGCCAACCTTCGTAAGTCTATTGTTTATAGAAAGGACAGAAATTGAGCATTTGCAGAACGGGATCAATATGATTTCAATTTATTCTTATATCCGATTACACAACAGAGTTTTTTTATTATTATTATTACAGTGTAACTCTGATATAAGAGACCCGGATATAAGAGAAACCCGGATGTAAGAGAGATTTACTCTGGTCCCAAATTAGAGCCATACTTACCTAAATAAAATAGACCAAACCCGGTTATAAGAGAAACCCGGATATAAGAGACTTATTCTCCGGTCCCGACATCTCTCTTATATCCGCGTTACACTGTATATTCAAGAGAATATCTCCATGTTTGATGGCAGCTTGATATTGCCAATTCTTACTGCCCAGTCGTTTTGTTTCTACAATATATATATATATATATATATATATATATACATATATATATATATATATATATATATATATGTGTGTGTGTGTGTGTGTGTGTGTGTGTTAATCCTTTTATATCAAGCAAGGTAATAAATCCACTAAGACGCAGGAAGTTACTGACAGTGAAGGGGGAAAACATTATTAAGGAGAGAGGACAATGAAAGAGCAGGATTTAAGACACAGATGACGATTGACAGTGAATTTACATTTTCGAAAATCGAAGCTGACCTATAAGCAAGATGCCGAAAGAGAGTTCCACAGGTGAGAGATGCAGAAAATCTAGCCATTTCAACTGTAAAATGTTGAGGTGGTTACACTTAGCCATTTCAATTGTAAAATGATGAGACTTAAGTTAGTAACTTGTACTGGGATGTGTTGTTTCTGGATATTTTTCAATCCAGAATGGGATTGCCATCCAGAAACACTGCATCCCAGATTCATTAAGGAATTCATTATCCATAGTATAGACTAATTTCTAAATAATAACAGTTTTGAATTTGACAGTAAAAATAATATCCAAACTTTATGTACAGTTATGGGAACTTCGATGATTGCATCATTTTCTGGAAATCTTCATGGGGCGATATTAGCCAATTCTACACTCTACTCCAAAACTTACACCCAAAGATCAAATTCACCCAAGAATATAATTTTAATGAATTGTCATCCTTAGATATACTAATTAGAAATAGAAACAACCACATAATCACAGATATCTACCACAAACCCACAGATACCCAACAAAATCTTCATTTCAAGAGCCATCACCCAATAAAGCTATCTAAAATCCATAACCTATTGTTTTATTAGCCCTTAAGCAGAAGAATATTTTCGCCAGAAGTCCAAGAAAAATTTGGATTACTACTACACACAAAAGACAATGGTTAAACATCGGAAAACAAAAGGAAAATTAATTCCTGTGTAAATAACCACTTTCTGCCTGATGAAGGTCGCGACACTGGAATCCCGCGTAGCAAAAATATAGAAAAATAAAGTATAATATATATTTAAAAAATCCACATTATAGCCCGAAACTTTTGCGGCTTCTCTCTTTAATATATATATATATATATATATATATATATATATATATATATATATATATATATATATGTATATATGTATATATATATATATATATATAGGGTGTGGCAGTCATACGGCCCATAACGCTAACTCTTACCCCCGATAAATAAATACCTCCCAAAATACCTCCCACATAATAGTAATATGACGAAGACATACTTGCCATTCATGTCTTGCTAATATTTGGGAGCTATTTCTAGGGTGTATGTGTGGTAGGTCTTTCTGCCGCACCCAATATACATATATATATATATATATATGTGTGTGTGTGTGTGTATGTGTGACTATGTGTGTGTGAGTGTGTTTATATAGTGCGAGAGAGAGTGACAGCCAGTAGGAGAGATTCATACATACATACGTACATAGTTCTCAGTTTCAAAAATGTTTTAGATATACATTGTTTAATTACTTAAAAAAAAAATGAGCCCAGTCTGCTAATTTTCTTCTTTGTGGTGAAAAGGAAAGAAGCTTTTTAACCTGTTTCTATTTTATTTTTTAGCTTCGTCTGTAAATTGTGCTGACACATATCCGTTCCTAAGTTGATTATATTTTTTATTCATCTTTAGATTTTTCTCATCTTCTTTACGCAAAGGAGACTTATCCGAGTGCCAAACCGAAAAAATAAATAAATAAATAAATAAATAATAATAATAATAATAATAATAATAATGAATTCTTTGCAGTTTTCAATGATTTTTTCTTAAAATTATATTTCAGAAGATTGTGAGAGTTCGTTTAGTAATTGAAGATACTTTCGGACGCAGATTCTAACCTTAAGAGCTTCGATTGTTTCCATGGTTATATATTGGGTGTTATAATGTCGTCTGCTTATTAAATTAACTTTTTCAGAGGAAAATAGTGAGAGAAAATAGCTTACCACCACGACCAATAATAATAACTAACAAGCCAGAAAGAAATAGCTGCGTCAAAGATTGCTTCATAATGTCGAGTGTTAAGGAATATTCAATTCAATGACATATTAATGATGTTTGTTTTATTCCATTCCCTTTCGAAAAAAAAGCGTAAGAAACGTGGCGGCGTCTTTTGAACAGAAGAGTTTTAGACGCCATAATTGCAAGTAACTAATTCTGAAATTGACTATCTATATCTGAGTCTGAAAATTAAGTATTACATCTTCGCTTTGTCAAGAATGATACTTCGAGAGCGATATTTATATGCTTCGTGTATTTTTTTTTTCACAGACTCTTGTGAAATAAAGGCAGGTACCGATACTATTAAATTCTTTCTTTCAGTTTTCTCCCTCGGCGCAGTGCTTATTTTATAATGTACGCTTTTTTTTTTCTTTTTTTTTTTTCAATTAATTTTCTCTGAGACATGTTAATTTTGTTCCACGTTTCTTAAAAGTAAACAAAAGTTGCCAGCGGGACGTTTATTTAAACTAATACATTCATTTTATAATTTAAAAATTTCCACAGCCATCCCTTTTCCTGGCGGCACTTGTATTTGGCACAAGAGTAGGTAAAATAAATGAACAGATTTCGTTAGGATAGTTATATATGTTGCATAAAAATGAGATTCTGAAAGCATTGTCGCAACAGATTATGTGATGTAGATAAGCGAGGGAGACTTGACTGGTATTCAGAGAAAGAAAAAAAATAAACAAGGTAGATAACATGAAATAAAGAAAGAAAAACTAAATTAACAATAATTTCCAAATAAAAACAAGATTAAAGGATACATTTACAAAGTCGAGGTTATTAATCGTAATAATAACAGTAAATATCTTTTCCCTTAAAAGGTAGAATTCGACATTCATTTAATGAGCAGACAGTAATACTGTCGGTGGAACTTTATAAAATTTTATTTTAAAACATTTCTTTGTTCAGTAGCAGCTATTCTTCTTTCTAATTTTGATGAAGTTTTCCTTCCTGAAATAGTGTGAAGGGCACACGGCACAGAGAATAAGGGCGTTAGTTGGTTCTAGTAACAGGACCCAAAGAGTGTGAGTTCAATGCCTGCTTAAGGCGGTGGAGAACTTAGACAGGGGTTAACAGAAGATAACTGATAACTGACATCACTTAGACATGGCACGTGGAACTAGAATAGTCTATCCCAGTGAGCGATATAATGGGTTCAAATCGACATTCCGACCACCTGAAGAAGGCCGGAGCGTACAACGAAACGTTGTGATAAATATGGCAACAAAGATGAGGACGACAGTCCGAAAAATGTAAATAGGATGACAACATTTTGACTATTTCATTGTTTTCCTCTTCCAGTTAAATATGCAATCAATTTAGTTGTTTCTGTTACTGAAGGTCCTTAAGTGATGTGATTTATGTTATTTGGCACAGTTTTTTTTGTGATTATGTAGCGCCAGTCCATATGGTTCTAATAAGGATGGCTCTCCCTTAGTGGAATGATTTCCTCAAAGTCTATTGATCTGAGAAGGTAATTGTATACAAACTTGACATTTTTAGAACGGCATGACAACAACTTATTCTCCTAGACTATTACTTTTGTAGTATTGTGTATATATATATATATTGATCATTAGAGGGAATTAAAGTTTAATAAATCCTACCCTTTATATCAAGGGTTCCATAAACAGCTAGAAGTTAAATATACAATGCATTCCTATAGTAAAATAATTTACAGCACTTTTCTATAGTTAAACACTGCAACATTTGCTATTTCGCTATATATGTAAAATATATGTAGATCATTGGTTTTTATGTATTTATTTAATAAATACAACCCTTTATAGCGATTTTCCAAGCGTAGCTTAGATGTGGCACAAGTGCGAAAGTAGGGGGTACCCAGTGAAGATCGAACATTACTCAGTCGTAATTGTTCTAGCGAGACAAGCTTGTTAATCATTACACTGCCCCGAGGAGCCCACTCTCACCCTTTATACAGCTAGTATTCAAATCATTTGCAATGCTTTCCTCTCGTAAAATCATTTACAATGCATTGCTATAATACAACACTGTTCATTTTGTGTTTCATTATATACAGGGTGCGATGGACAAATTGTCACCATTTTATATTTTTAGTTTCGCTGATTTGTTTAATATTTTGTTAACTATACACTATAGTTGGGTCAGTTTGGCACCGTCTGTGAGAAAAAGAGCACCCTGACGGAATTTACTCCGTCAGAAATTTGGAAACGGGATGCTTTACTGCTTAGCATTCAAGTCGGAAGCTCCAATACAAACATTTCAGAGTGTTTAGGTGTCAGTCTGGCGGCAGTGCAGAGGATTTGTAAAAGAGTTGAATGAGTCTAATGCTGATAACGAAGGTATGGAAGCTCGGAAAACTCACTCTGATTGTTCTATGAAAAGAACTCACAAACATGTTGGTGAGGACCGCAGACACAACACGGAGGCCTACATTAAGTGTCTTGAGAAGGTAGTGCTACTCTGAGTCAAGTGGATAGCTGCTGGAATACCCTATGTCTGGTAACAGTACTCTGCACCATGCCACACAAGTAGAAGAACACAATCATGGCTGTCAGACAATTTCTGCGACCACATCACATCTGGCAAGTTAACTCCCCAAGACTGCAACCTCCTTGATTATTATGTGTGGGGCACAGTCGAGCAAGCAATCAACAAAACTCCTTTTAACACCAAAGATGACCTGATAGCAAGGATTATGGCAGCATTCAACAACTTAAACAAGTAGATTTTCCAAAAAAGATGGAGGAGATTGCGAAGTCGTCAAGAGGCCGTGGTGATTTTATTGAATAAATATTCTCTTTCATATTTCAAGATATTTTTGTGTAATTTTGGTAATATATATCTGTTAAAATGAGATGCCCGTGTTATTTTCATTTTTACGTAAATTAGAAGGCAATTTATCCATTACATCCTGTATGTAATTACTAGTTGAAAAACCGTACTTCATGCCGACTTTTAAACTAGCCACTGTGGAGGGCTAATTGGGCCCCCAGTCTAAAAATTAAGGAATTCTGGTTCAGCTTTTAAATAGAAATATTTTTTTTTCTCAACTCACTTCATGGAAGTTAAAAACTTCATTTTAACTCTGATTCGGTCTCTAAATAAAAACTCCGGACAAAAGAGAGATCGGTCTCTAAATAAAAACTCCGGACAAAAGAGAGATTTCAACCGAAAACCCGATTTGGGCCGTGGGTTCAAAAAGTAAGTTCTTCAAATGACAGGCCGAAAAGTGAGTTCTTCAAATGACAGGCCGAAAAGTGAGTTCTTCAAATGACAAACTCCGTGGAACTTCAACTGTGTTGAGTTCTTCAACTCAAAAACTCTGCGGTACTACAAAACCTCACGTCAGGAACGTCTTACTTTAACTATGATTCCTTTTCATTTTGAAGATATACAATTAATTTCCAAAATTCACAAAATTGGGGAGATATTTCAAACAGAATTTAATACATTTTTTTAATTCACCAATTTTTTTATGTTACTTTAAACTCAATATAAAATAAAAACTTTTATAAACATATTTTTTCAATAGTTTTAAAATTTGAAATTTTAACTGATCTCTGCTCATCCGTACACAGATCCCAATACCGAATTTACAAGCATCAGATGAATGGGATATTTTCAATCCGGGAACATCCAAAAATGTGTATGTCCATGTGGAGCAAGTATAGCTCGGCTTAGACGGGTTTCAGTCACAGGGACGAAGAGATAGAATTTGCTGTTTATTTATTTAGATTACGGGGAATGAAAGTTTCGATGTATTTGTTTAATAAAACAGACTTTCTATAACATGGGTTCTATAAACAGCTACCATTCAATTATTCTGCATTGCATTCCTCAGGTAAATCATTGCTTTATTAAAACAATGCTACATTTACTGTGTACTCATCATACCAAATTTTGTAACGTCTGGGCGATAATTACGATAGCTGAAGAATTGAGAACCCTACCAGAAACATATTTTTCGTCAAATGCAGGAATACTTTCAACAATTCCCTGAAAATGCGTTCTCAGGCTTTTGAAAAACATCCCTTTGATTGAACAGATGTTTGTGAGTGGCGTACTCTTTTCAAGTCCGGTCGACTATCACTTGAAAAGGATAAAAGATCAGGACGATCAATCACCAGCAAAAAGCTAAATAATATCCGTGAATTGATCTATGAAGAGCTTTCATATTTGATTAGAATGAATTATGGAGTTTTCCATATATATATATATATATATATATATATATATATATATATATATATATATATATATATATATGAAATAACATAGACTTCTTATGTCTATTAATATTTCTGGTGATCCTTTTCAGTTGTCTAATCAGTTCCTTGATATTAAGATGAAAAATATGAAGGCGCCACTTAGGACCGCCTGATCAAACAGCCCGAATAGTGCTTTTGTTCAAGTATCTTCTTCCCAATTTTTGAAATTTATATATGTATCATCTCTGTTTTATATCGTAATGTAAGCAAAGATAATTTTTTTAGGAAATGGATTTAAATCCGACAGATTTTTGATTCATTATATATATATATATATATATATATATATATATATATATATATATATATATATATATATATATATATATATATTGTTTAT
>OZ010590.1:27876168-27988668 GCA_963932145.1 Acanthosepion lycidas
TCGGAAGTTTTTTTTTTTTTTTTCTGACTTCTTTCTTTTTTTCTTTCTTTCTTTCTTTCTTTCTTTCTTCTTCGTTTTTCATGTTTCTTCTTTTTTTTTTGTTCCAGGATTGATTTGCTTTACTTTATTTCGCTGCTTTTCTTTCTCTTTTCGCTATTTTTATTTTTAAATCTTTTCCGAATATTTTTTCCTGTCTTATTTCTTTTTTCTTTCTTTCTTTCTTTTCGGAATTTTTCTTTCTTTCTTTCTTTCTTTCTTTCTTTCTACTACCAACAACTACAAAAATAAGAAGTGCCAATTACAGAGAATATTTATTTCAGTTTTGTTTTATTTTAATTTTACTTCTCTTGCTTCCTGTTTCTATCGTCTTTTCAGTTCTTTTATTTGATTTTTCATTTTCTTTCCTTTCATTTTCCCCTCTTTCTATCTGACTCTATCGCTTCTCTCTCTCTCTTTCTCTCCCTCTTTCTCTCTCTCTCTCTTTCTTTCTCTCTCTCTCTCTCTCCCTTTATTCAGTTTACCTAACTGTTCTCGACATTTTTCTTTGAACTTTGCTGTATTTATTATGTTGGTGCAAAAATAATGACGTAATAATATCGTTTTTCAACGTATTTTTAACGTCAAAAAACGACATTATTACGTCATTATTTTTGCACCAACTTAATACTTTGTAATTTTCTTTCACTTTTTTCCATTAGTTATGAAGAATTTCTTTTTTTCTTTTTCCTTTTCGAATAGATTTGCCTTTATTGATTCTTTCATTTTTATTTCCATTACGCAATGATTTATTTCTCCTCCTCCCTTTCCTCCTATTCATCTTCACCATTCTTTTTCTTTGGTTATTAATTGGAGCTTCTTTCTCGCTACATCTCCTCCTCCTCTTCCTTCATCATAAATCTTTTTCCTCCTACTCCTATTAGCAGTCCTTGTTTCTTTCCAGTTCTTTTCTTTCTCCATCATCCTACTATCCCTTCTCCTCCTACTAATGCTAGCTTCTTTATAATTCCCATCATTCCGTTCATCTTCCGATTTCTTTTTTTTTTTTTGTCTTTTTCTATTTGCACTCTTCACATCTTTCGAATTTTTCCCTCTGTCTTCTATTTCTATAACTCATCCTTTTTTCTCCCTATTCTATTCCCTCCTCTTCCTTCCATTACTTCTCCTACTCCTTTTTCCGCTATTAACAATTCTAGATATTTTCTAATTCTTTTCCTGATCTTTCTTTTTTGTTATCCTTCTTTTTATAGTCGTAATTTCTTACCATTTCTTTTCCTCACAATACTCCTCCTTTTCTCGCTCTTCTATATTCTCTTACACATTCTATATTCTTATAATTCGCTTCCTTCCTCTACATCTCTTATTTTCTTTCCGTTTTGATCTGTTACCATGATTCACCACTTTTCAATGCTATTCCTCACTATGAAAATTATTTTCTTCTTCTTCTTCTTCTTCTTCTTCTTCTTCTTCTCAGTTCACCATCTCTCCCTATTCTTGCCACCCAGTACTCGCCACATTCCAATTCTTATTCTCCTCCTCCCTCTCTATAGTATTTACTTTCCCCTCTTTTATACATTGCTTTTCTCCTCCTCCTATCATTTTTCTTCCTTTTCTTTCTTCTCCTGATCAATGAGAATCAAAATATGCAAGATGAGGAAAGAGCGAACGTGTCAACTTTGCTATCAAGGGACTTTAGCCCCCCCAGGAGGGAGAGTGATGAAAAATTGGTCTTGACAGGCAGAAAGCACAGTCAAATTGTCAAAAGGACAAATGTGAGTTTAGAAAATTACAACATGAGAAGCCAAAAATGATTTAAAAATATCAACGCCAGTGACATTTGAAGAGGCAAGTAAAAGGAATCGCAAAATAACAGGGCTGTGATTGAGAAGAGGACATCTGAAAAGTAAAACGTGATTCCAAATAATGATATAAGTATACTGGATACATCAAATGAGTAAATGGAGGGTATATAGAGATAAAGATGTGACTTTTACTAATATTATGATTGAAGGCATGAAGCTAACTCTACAATTGTAGCTATGAGTGGGCAGGAAAAACGCTACTCGGTGAACTTTGCAAGCAACCAAAGAAACTAATGGTGTATGCCGAGATCAGAATCTCTCTTGGATATTTTTTCTGGGACCTAGATTGAAACGAATTATTCATACGGGCCAAGAGATCAGATAAACTTATTTTTTTTTAAAAAGTGGAAAAGATAGATAGGCCTTTTCCGAGAATTGAAAGCATGTTGAAAATGTATATCAACGTTTACCTCATCAGTCGGTGCCAGTAAAACATTTGCGCCAGTGTCTTTCGAATAGACTGGAAGTGGCTGAATTCAAAGGAAGACCGCACTGGGTATGACGATATACTACACCCGGCAGCCAGGCCTCTGATCGGAAAGGTTTGTGAAGCGTGGAATTGCCTCTTAATTACTGCTGTTCCCAGGATCCGGGGTGGTAGCACCTGTTAGGGTACCAGTTTTGGGCAAATAGTAACCCCCAAACTGGAGTCAAAACACTACGAAAGTACAAAAAAAAAAAAAATTGTGGTAAAAATACTGGCAATACATGTTTAATAAAATAAATTACCAGCAATACATTTGATTCTCAACGAAAAACTTCTTTACAAAAATACGTCAATGAAGACTGATCTCCAATTATTACGAAGAATACATATTTTATTCATACAAAATTTTGTCGGCATTAAATAATCCATAGTGGTTGATATACCGTAAAGCAAAATAAACTAAACCAAATCAAAGGAAAAAAAAATGAAACTATTTATATAAGAAGCTTTCTGGATATGGTCTATTATGGCCCTCCGCAATTTCCTACCATTTGTTGTTCAAGATAACTTTTGCTATATTACCATCATTTTTTTGTCCATGTTATGCAATCTGTTAATTTGAGTCATAGATCTGTTTTAATGGCAAACAATTGTCGCTACTAATCCTCCGTGTTAGTTAAGAATAATTTTAGAGCACCAAAACATGCCTTAGATTTTGTATGGCAGTGTACACAGTGGATTAAATGGAAATGTTCTTCTTTGCCATAGCAAGCCTGCCTACGTGCAGCAAGAATAAGAAATGGAATATGTTTGGAACTCGGTTGGTCTGTTCTACACCATCCGCCATATTCTCCTGAGTTTGCACCAACTGATTCTTACATTTTTTCGATCGCCTCAAAACGATTAGTTGGGGAAAACTTTCTCAAAAGTTCGTCGAGAATATTTTCAAATCAAGATCCATGGAATTTTACTTAAAGGGTACCGCCTGATAAGGGAAAACGAGTCATTGCAAATACTGATGAATATATGTCGGTGTGAAATATAATTTTACTTATTTATACTTATTTATTTCTTGACAAATAAACAAAGACAGATTATTTTTTTATGAAGCATTAGGAGAACGCGTGTGTTTTGGAGAAACTTGGTAGCAGTTGTTTCCCAGTAGAATATACGGATCAGCTTCTATCAATCTATTAATTTTTATATTTGCCTTTTGACATTGTAAAATTCTTCAGGGGAGGAACTGGGATAAATAATTTCGGTAATCAGTTGTGCAGTCTTCTGTACACACATTACAGGACGCAACTATACATTGTTCTGGGTAAGGCGATAATCTACTTCCAACAGAAAGGCCTTTGATCAGGAGGTTTTCAGAGGCGTGGAAATACCTCTTAATTGCTGGTGTTTCCAGTTACAGCCTGGCCTGGAATGGTAGCACCTGTCTGGGTCCCACCTAACAGCAAATAGCTCCCCGACAAAAAAATGGGGTCAAAACACTATGAAAGTATAAAAATATTAAAACATATCAGCATCAGCAATACATTATTGGACAAAAAAAATTACCAGCGATACTTTTCTGAATATATATATATATATATATATATATAGATAGATAGATAGATAGATAGATAGATAGATAGATACATAGATACTGTTTTTCATCTTCAAATCACGGGTGTCGTTACCAATTAGGGACGGACTAGGTTGAGTCAATTTTTTTTTCGTATTTCAAACTTTAATTAATACAACAAACAAAATATTACCAGCAATACATTTTTGGGGAAAAAATTACCAGCAGTATATTTTTGAAAATAAAATATTACCAACAATATATTTTTGGGATAAAAAAAATATTACCAGCAATACATTTTTGGCGAAAAAATTACCAGCACTACATTTTTGAAAATAAAATATTACCAACAATATATTTTTGGGATAAAAAAAAATATTACCAGCAATACATTTTGGAGGGAAAAAATTACCAGCAGTACATTTTTGAAAATAAAATATTACCAGCAATATATTTTTGGGAGAAAAAAATATTACCAACAATACATTTTTGGGGAAAAAAATATTACCAGCAATATATTTTTGAAAATAAAATATTACCAGCAATATGTTTTTTCGAGAAAAAAAGATATTACCACCAATAAAAATCTTGTCAGCATTAAGTAGCCCATTGTGGCCGATATGCCGTAAAACAAACCAAACCAAACCAAGCAACAATAAATACTCAATTACATTGACGTATACTAGATACAACCAGTATTTAGCCACTACCAACATTACTGGGTTGCATTTTTTCAATAACCAGAATATGTCAAAATATGATTTTAATTAGTAGATTATACAATATCAGGGGAATATTTCCCAATGAATCATGTCATTCCTGTTCCCAAGATTTGAAACATTTGAACTCGTGTTACCCTGGATCAAATACGACTGAATAGTTAGTTTGATCCTCACATGGTGCTCATACATTCGTCCTTGTGCCACATCTAAGATTCGTTTAGTAAATCGCAATGCCATTTGAACTCATGTGCACTTCGACGTGATGAAATGTTTAACAAGCTTACCTCATTAGATCAATTATGACTGAGTAGTGAGTTAGATCCTCACTAGGTTATCCCACATCTGAGCTATGCTTATTTAATTGCTTGGACATTTGAACTCATTATGTGAGCTAATGACGCTATCCCTACAATATTTCAGCTGTTCTATCCTACGGTCTTCTTCTGATGGACTCTTCGAATTTAAAAAAAACGTTTGTTTCTTTTTACTATGGTGCAAAACAGAAAACGGTAACAAGAAAATAAAATTCCTTCTCTTTCTATACAAATAGAACGGAACTGTTGAATTTTTGAACGAAGGATATAAACAACTCGAAGACAGTTATTTGTAGAACTCTTGGAATGATAATGGTTCTTCCTAAAATTAGAGACAATGTCGTTCGCGATGTTCTTCAAAATTAACTATATATTTTTGTTTTGTTTTTTTGTTGTTTTTTTTTAACAAATCAAATCAGTAAACAGACGTCACAATTAAGGGTTTCTTTTTTTTCCGCTTTCATTGCAATGCCTTAAATCATGTTACAAAATGAGTTTTGGAATTTCCACAGACTTTACTGGGGTTAACAAAAGCCCCAACAAAATGTGGTTATTATTACACCAATAATAGCAGTCAAATTCCTTCTTCTCCCCTGACATTCCAACGGGAGATAAGGATTCGTATTTCTTCCTGTGTGGAGCCGCCATCGGTTAGAGGGTAGATTGTTTTTTTAAAAAGTACAATAAAGCGTGTTAAATGTGCTCCACCCACATTCGTACACAACTCCACTACCATCAAAAGGTAATAATGGTTGCATACCGAAACTTGGTTGGCGGGAAAGCCGAACCCAGTAAAGTAAAATGTAATACAACAAAAAACGACAATGACACAGTTTGGCAACAGCATAGATTTGACTCATCAACAGAGAAGAATTGATTTTACCAAAGACTGGATCACTTTAAAGAAGGCATCAACATTCAAAGCGAAAGAGAAGTAAATGGATTTTAAAAATTAAATAAAGATGCAGATCTATAAGGGGAGGTCTAACATTCGTACCAATAAAAAAAGAAGTGTGTCAAAGAGACACTATTATTGCATACACCTTCGACAGTTTTAAACAGCTATAAAACAAAAACCTATGAAACTGGATTCATGCATTACACTTTGTAAGAAAAATATCCAAAGCTATTTTTTGTTCGAATTCACCCCATGCAAGGTGGGAAAGCCACTAAGACACAGTGTGTGAAAGAATTAGAAAACAGAAGCATTACCAGGGAGCGAGAACAAGAGAAGACTGATTAAGAAGGCAGTAGTTAACGACTGACATTGCATTTAAATTTTTGAAGATCAATCGTTACTGGAAAGCAAGACGCCAAGAGAAACGAGAAATGCGAGAGAATAAATTTTTAACAGAGAATTTACGGTTACATCTAGCTAATTCAACTGTAAATTGTTGCTAATTTTGTACAGCGCTTTACTTCATAAATTCTTGGTAAGTTATCAGAAAGGTCATCTAGACAATTACCATGAAAGTATCAGATCATCCCATAAGTTCTGTCCAAATTTTGAATAAAGAAAACAAGTGACCAAATGTTACATTTAATTACAGATTCAATCAACAATGTATTTTCCCTGATTATCTATGACTTCCTTCCATCTATCAGATCATCCCATAAGTTCTGTCCAAATTTTGAATAAAGAAAACAAGTGAGCAAATGTTACATTTAATTACAGATTCAATCAACAATGTATTTTCCCTGATTATCTATGACTTTCTTCCATCTATCAGATCATCCCATAAGTTCTGTCCGAATTTTGAATAAAGAAAACAAGTGACCAAATGTTACACTTAATTACAGATTCACTCAACAATGTAGTTTCCCTGATTATCTATGACTTCCTTCCAAGCTTACTAATTCCATTACTGTCAAATTCTTTGGGCTTTGATTCGAAGAACTCACAAATGTCAGTTTTAACCTCTTCCTGTGTTACAAAAGCTGTTTCTTCCAAATGATTCTGTAAGCTACGAAACAAATGGTAGTCTGAAGGAGCAAGATTGGGAGAATAAGGTGGATGAGGAATTTTCTCACAACCAAGTTCTTCGATCTTTTGTGATTCTTGCATTGTCCTGACGAAACATCACCTCTTTTCGATTCACTAGAAAAGGTCTTTTTTGTCCTCAAAGCTTTGTTCAAACGCTCTAATTGTTGCATTAGGTGGTAAGAATTCAAAGTGGATTATTCATTGGCGATCCCACAAGATTGAAAAAGAACCTTTTGCCCATGAAGTTCCCTTTTCGGCTGTGGCTGGGGTCCTTCCACTTTACCAAGCCACTGTCTACGACGCTTAACATTTCGATAAAAGATCCATTTTTCGTCGCCAGTCACAAGTATATACAAAAAAGGTGAAACAGGTTAGCGAGAATGGGGAGAAGAGCAGATGTCAACTCGGGATTTGAGATTGTTTTCGGACAATTTATGAGGCACTCATTTTCCAAGTTTAGGAACTTTTCCAAGTTGTTGAAGTTGACGATGAAAAGTTGTATGGTTTGAACTGAGAACCACTGCCAATTCCTTAACTGATAAAGCAGGATTTTCTTCAAAGGCTGCTTCAAGAAGCTTTTCATCAAACTCAACTGGACGCCCGGTTTGATCTTCATCTTCAAGGGTGAAATCTCCACCTCTGAATTTTGCAAACCATCTTCTGAAAGTTCTTTCATTCACACATTCTTCTCCATAAACTGAGTGATGTTTCTAGCCGCTTCGGCTGCTGAGTTTCCTTTCTTGATCTCATAAAGTATCATGTTAGCAGGGTTTTAATCAAACAAAATTTAATTTTATTGTTCTCTGAAATAAAATTTGATCAGCTGAACATTATTTTTATGTTTAGATGCATTTAGCATCTAAACATAAAAATAATGTTCAGCTCCATTAGAAATTATAAAATATTCTTTAAATTTCTTTCATTTTAACAAAAAATTCGGACAGAACTTATGGGATGACCTGATATTTATAGAAAAGGCACAGGGAAACAACTTTACGGCGGTGGGGACATAACTAAAAACGAACCGCCAGGTCAGTTCAAATAATGTTGCTGATTCGTACTAATGCTGGACATAGATATGTAACATAGATTCAGGAGAGATAGATTGTGTAGCACGACACTGTCAAACGACTTTCTTAGTAGCAGACCTAGCAGTAGACTCAATATAATTTCTCAACTTCATGTCAGCAGATAAAATTAGCCCGCGAAGGCGCAACAAGTCACTTTCAGGGAGGTTAGCATCAGCCATACTGATAGAAGTCAGAAAATGGGTCTCTCAAATAATTAATAGAAAGCAGCTTTGTTTGTAGGCGTTAAAATTAACAAGCCATCTTTTGCTCCAGTTAACAGCAGACTTTAGGTTATTTCTTTTAGATCAGCCGCCATTTTGACCTTATCGATCTTATCAAACTTACTATTTAGAAGAATAGTTTTCTTTTTTAAATCAGCATCACCCCATGCAAGGCAGTAAAGCAACTAAAACACATGGGTTAAAGGTTGTCGAAGAATTAGGAACAGAAACATTAGTAATGAGCGGGAATAAAAAAAAATGCGTAATCAGGAGGAAAGTAGATAGCGATTGACATTTCATTTAAATATTTTTTTAAAGTAATTCATCCTAAGCAGGGTAAGAGTGCCACTAGCACGCAAGGGGTTACAGAGGATTGAGAACAAGAGTAAAGAGGCACGTTTGGGGGAAAGGAAACAGAGAAGGATAGGGAAACAAGATCAAGGTATCAGATGTCGATTGACATTACACTTGAATATTTAAAGATTATAGTCATCGGGAAAAAAGTAAAGGGAAGGGAGTTTCACAAACGGGAAGTGTGAGAGTTGCTTGAGTAGAAGAGGCGGTTATATTTAACGCTTTCGAGAGTGAAAGGAGGCTCCAAGATGCTTAAATTAATGCGGTCTGGGAACTAGCGAAAGTAGCTTCTCGGAAATGTTGCCGTGAAAATACTTGAAGAATACACAAAGGAAAGCCACAGCAGATCTGTGAGAAAACGACTATAGACTAGGTGCCAAATCAGGACGTATAAAAGCTGGATGGAATTTATAGAAACGTAAGCGAGTTCCACAAGTGAGAAAAGCTGTTAGCATAGAATTTACGGTTACATCTAGCCAAGTGACCTGTAAACTGATGAGATTTCGACGCCAGTCTAGTACTTTGCTTAAATTCAAAACGTCTAGGTACCATAAATTTATATAATTATAAAATATATGAGCCGCCTACAATGAAATATTTAACATTGGTAATATTATAAAATAATTTTTATTCATAAATTTATACAAATGCCTGACAATAGAACAAAAAAATTTAAATTAACGCTTTTGTACGAGTAACTAATGAAGATTTCGAAAAATTTCATTTTTCATGCTTTTCCTTGTTTGTGCTCGCCACATCGAATTTCGCTAAAATAATATAATAATATGGTAACAAAGATGAGGACAATAGTCCGAATCATCTAAATAAGGTGCATAATACCTCATCTCAGAAATATAGACAGATACTGAAAGGCTGAAATGTTGTAATAAATATGGCGACAAAGATGAGGACAATAGTCCGAATAATGTAAATAAGGTACATAATACCTCATCTCAGAAATATAGACAGATACTGAAAGGCTGAAATGTTGTAATAAATATGGCGACAAAGATAAGGACAATAGTCCGAATAATGTAAATAAGGTACATAATACCTCATCTCAGAAATATAGACAGATACTAATTTGCGAGCATCTAGATTTATACTTTTTTTTTTCTCAAGAATAGCAAAAACAATTTAAACTGTATTTATTTATTAGACTGTATAATTAAAAGAATGCCTAAATATAGTTTCGTATGCTTGAACGTAATTAAGATTCTAAGAACAGCTTTTTAAAAGCAACAACAATTCCCGACGAAGTATACAGAAATCGCCGTGTAAAAGCGAAAAGCCGCTCTTTTCACACATCGATTTTTATTTGCGGAGACAAATGTTAAAATTTATCGCAAAAGGAAAGATTTACTTTTTTTTTTTTACCCAAAAAGGATTGCCAGCATCTTAGATAAAATTATTAATGACTTAAATCGACAAAATATCGAATGCAACACGAATAGAAATGGCGCTTGGCTTATAACAGAAATACGCAATCTAGGCTGACTAGTTAATCTGGAATTATCCACTTTTATAGTGTTGGGATTATCCACTAAGCTTAGTAAGTAGAAGTAATCAACAAGCTAGTATGAAATACGCTTAGCTAGTTTAATGTTTTGTATTCACGACTATGTTTCGTTCGCTTCATTGAGCCGTACGGATAATTTTAGTAAATATCACCAGGGTTTATTTTATTTTATACCAATGGCAACCAATCTATATAATATTAAACTCTAATCTTGTATGTGTATGCGTTTAAGCTTAAACAATACATAATCCGCCAAGCAATTTAGAAGCATGGCTTAAACACCTGCCGAGTGCAATGCCAAATTTCATTAAACTTAGACCAGTGTTTCTTCACCTAGGGCCGAGTACAATGCCAGATTTCATTAAAATTCGACAAGACATTCATTCGCTGGAACCATTTTTTTCTGTTTTTACGGCATTTTAAATTTAGGGCTTGTTTTCGATGCACATTCTTATATCAATCCGCGTATATAAACAAACACCTGCATATTATATTCCAAATATTACGTGTGTAAAAAATAATAAACATTCATGATATATATATATATATATATATATATATATATATATATATATATATATATATATATATATATATATATATTATAACAATAACATTAAATAAATTTAAATATGCATAAAACAACATGTAACTAATGTAGTGTAGTGAATTGTATAAATTCCCTACACTACATTAGAACACTTTTATAAACAACTACTTGAAACGTCAAGAGGCTGTGTAATGTCCCAGTGGGTAGATGGACCAATACTATTCATATTATTATTCTTTCAATGTACAGGATTCAAATAAACAACAAAAATTCCAGATGTGAATCAATAAGTATATATTGATATAACATACAGGAAGAAACATGCAATAAAACTGTATTCAATGTATAGATTAAGGGAAATAAGTTGTTCCCCTTTAATTCTATTTTGATTTGTAATTGATTGTTCAAGGGAAGTCCTTTTTCAGAGAAAAATCTTCAGGAATCAATATTAGAACGAAGGTATGTTGTTAGAATAGATAACACAAGAATACAATTGATCAGAAATGTGTTGTGTTATAGAATGGTCCGAAATTAACAGAGTCCTGGTTGATTGAGCATGGCTAAAACACAGAGAGAAATGTAAGTTTATATGACGAAATTATGTGTCTGTGTGTGCGTTTGAAATGTTATGAGTAAGATCGTGGACTCGCTTAGACAGGCGAAATTTAGTGGACCCTACTGACGACTTGTGAAAAAGTGGCCTCTTTTAAGGAAAAAGAATAGGCTCACAAAGAGGCGCTAAAAAAGGTTAATCTTGTACTAAAATATATGATTGGTTAAAAATTAACCAATCACTTCATTCGTACTAACAAAACAGGCAAGCAAGCTCAAAACCGAAGGATTCAAAGAAATGAGTGCGATGGCTAAATTTTTCTATAGAAAAGTAGTATTGATTTATTAGCCAATCGCAGACGAATAAAATGTGGGCGTGGGAAAACATTGCAATCGTTACAGCTGTATGTCTCATTTGACTTGAGGTAAATAAATGTTCGCTGCTTTACTGCCGTTACACATTTTGAAATAGATACGATAAAGAGATGCAGATGGATAATAAAAAATATACTTATTATTTTCAAAAAGTCTACACCTATTTTAAGCTATTATAGTAAATTTTTCAGGCAACATGTTATCTATTAAGTCCAGACGAACAATAAACCTTCTTATCATTCATTTAATATTAATTATTACTTTTGTATTCAAAATATATTTTATCAAAGAAATTTCTCTTTTAATGTAAAGAAGTAAAGCATATATCTATTGATATCGTAAACTAATTTATTTTCATATGTTTAGTTGGGTTATATTTGATTACAGCGTTTTTTGTTGCGTTTCATTTGTTCTCTGGATGAAAAGAATGTTGCTTCTAATTAACTAGTTTATTAGATTAATAAAAATATATACTTATTATTTTGAAAAAGACTTAACCTGTTATAAGCTATTACTTTAAAATTTCACGTAATGTGTTAGCTATGTAGCCTAGTGGAACAATAAACCTTCTTTTAAAACTTTAAATACAAATTAAAATATGTGAAATTGATAATAAAATTCATAATATTGTTACCTCATCAATTTGTAGCATAAACTGCTTCAAAAGGAACCAGCGGTTTTATGGGTGATCTAGTACTTCCTAAATGAAAAGATTTAGTAAAATCTAATTCGATCGTAATAAGATTTAATTTTGGTCTTTACTTTTAAAATAATTCATTGTTTTTTATGCTTGTTTGTTTTTTCGATTACTTTTCAAATTAAGTACATTATTTTAATCAATGCTTTTTCATATATTTAACATTTAACGAACGAAACGAATTCATGCCAAACTCCAGTGTTTTGTTTTAAAGCTACAAGAGTTTGTTTAATCATTACTAAACCCCCACCGAATTAGAAGGAGGGATTAGTATCTGCTGGAAGATCGATGGTGAGTAGTAGATCTTTACTAAAAAAAAAAAAATCCTGTCTCATTTGATAGAATCAGTGTTAAATCAATAAAAATGAAACAATATAGTTGCCTCTATTCCTCATCCTGAAACCAAGGCCAGATTCATATTGCGTCCGGTTTGAATCAAACCCATTAGTGCATGTGCACTATGTTTGTTCAAAATCGACAACAGTTTTTTATTTTAATTTATCTGTATATCTATATACGCCATGCTTGTAACATCTCACGTGGATATTTGACGCGGTCTGGAGCCTAATTAGAAGAGTGAAGGTGACTAATTACCAACCACCTTACAGAATTTCTGATTAATCGACTTTTTCTCCCACAGTAAAGTTGATTAAACCCAATCAGATTTGAGGAAATCATTACTGATGTCATTTGCGTTTTGTATAGAAGATCAAAATTCAGTCTCTTTCAGCTTTAACGAAGGAGATCAAGAGAGGGTTACCTCTTTTATTTGATAACTTTCTCGAGATTCGGCGTGATTTGGCGTGATTTGGCGTGATTCAAACCACTCTACTTTTTTTTTTTTAATTCACAGCACTTGACCAATTATTGCTTCGTTCGGTTTATTAATCAATAAATTCCTCGCTAATCTAATACTCAGCTCGACAGTCTTGTTGATTTTAATGATTCTTAGATGTTAACAGTGTCAATTCTTTCATGTATTCCCAGTTATCTACCCTTTTTTGAAACAGTCTGTTTTTTTTCTTTTATGTGCCGTGTCCCTTTAGGTGGTGGAGGATCTTAGCTCTTCACCACATTCTGTTCTTTGTTGCTATTATCAAAGTGTGGATATATCTAACAACATAAGTACTGGAAACGAAAAGAATCCAGTTGAAATCGACTAGATTTAAAATTCCCAGCATCCCTCTTCCGTGCGCATGTCTAGTCGCACTAACATAACAAATTTGCGTCCTGGTTATGACGATAAACTACATCCGCGTCCTGGGTATTCAATAAACCACATCTGCGTCCTGGGTGTGACGATAAACTACATCCGCGTTCTGGGTTAGACGATAAACTACATCCAACAGCAAGACCTCTGCTAATACGTTTTTGAAAAAATAATGTTGCCAGCTGTACGTCTTTTTTTCTTTTTTTTTTTTTTTTTTTTTGAAAGAATAGTGTTGTCGGCTATAAGCTTTTGAAAAAATAATATTATTAGGTTGGTGCAAAAATAATGTCGTTTTTTGACGTTCACCTTCAAAAGAAAAACGACATTATTTTTGCGCCAACCTAATACCAGCTATACGTTTTTGAAAAATATTACCAGCTATACCTTTTTGAAAAATGATATTACCAGCTATACATTTTTGAAGAAAAAATATTAAAAGAAATAGATTTTTGACAAAACAAAAATATTACTAGGAAAAAAAAAAGAAAAAAGTTTTTTGCATTAAATGATCCATTGAAGTTGATATGCCGTAAAGCAAACCAAACCAAACAACAAATTTAGTCCAATGAAGTCAGAAATGACCAAATACTTGGCACAAAACCTTTTTTCTACTTTGCCATACATTACCCCCACCCCCATTATTGTTAATGATATAAAAAATTTATATATCGTTTTCCAATAAGGACAAGTGTTAGTTGAGTTATTAGAGTATCGGACCATAAAGTATGAGGTTGAAATTCCCTTAGGGGAGGGCAATCATCATCATCCTCATCATTCCTGGGCGTGTTCGTCTGGTCGCTGCTCAAGTGAGCATCTGGCCAGTTCATTCTCCATCCAGATAGGTTTTCATTCAGGCGTTACATTTCTTGGGTAATTAGACCTGATGGAGACCATTCATCTCCAGGTCAGACCATATCTTATGTCTCCAAATTTGAAACGCTCGCCTTGGTCACGGGTACGTGGCCGTTGATTCCATCTGGGGGAATCCCTCGTCTCTGCAATCTAAGTCGCCCTCGGCTAAGCGACGTCACCGCACTGGCTGCATGAATGGAGCCCAGTCTATTTCATTGCGCCAGGTGTCTGTTGACCTTACAATAATACCCCCCACGCCCGTTGATAGTTTTCTTTTTTCATCCCTCCGTATTTACAGGCATTCACCTCACCTGGAAAATTAGATGGGGGGAATCGTTTTAGTCACCGATGACACGATCATGACGCCGGTAGTACTGAGTTATATAATACAAATAGCAGTTTTTAAAATAAACGCTTACTCTAGGCTGCACATCAATATCAGATATTTTTCGCCAACCAAGGCTAAAGAATCCAATCGGTCCCGCTATTTAATCCATAACTGGGAGGAACATAGATGTATTCATATCTTTCCCAAGGATATTTACACGTAAATGAATGAACTCGAATTCGAACTCCACACTCCGATTTCTCGTTCTAAGCTGATATTCATTACATCGTCCGCACATCCACAATGTCAGTATTTAATCAAATTGAATACTGTGATGTAGGTTCAAATATGGGAGGTTAACATTCCGATTTTTCCGGGGTCACAAATCGAATTTCAAACATTCAAACCCTTTCGCGTTTCTTTATTTAACACGACAGTATTGCCTTGTAATGAAACCCGAAAATCGAGTCAACATCAAAATTCAATTTGGGATTCTATGTTAACACAGTGGTTCCAATTTTCTTTTATCCACAGTTCCCTTAGGGATTAAGGATTTTGTGACGGCGCTCCCAGTCAAAATAAATGAGAAACGTATTTTCTTCCGGCACGCCTATGAAACATTAGCTTCTAAAGCTCCTGTGTATCTCTTATATGTAAAAAAAAAAAAAGAGCGATTCCTGAAAGTAAGTACAAGCAAAAAACCAATAAATAAACAAACATAAGTGTATGTCTAAAATGAAAACAAAAAAATGTTTACAGTAAAATAATACATCGGAAAAAAAATGTTCACTTAAAGCGAGGATAAGATAAAGACGTTTAAATATAACAATTTATCTTATTCTTCTAAACACGGATCTCTTTTTATTGGAAATGACTTCTTCTCCTACCCCTCTTTTTTTCTTCTTCGATATGCCATGTCCTTTCAGAACGTCTGCGATCATGTCTGTCCACAACATTCTGCCTTTTGTTAAACTGATGTTCTACCCGCTTTTACTATTCACCTTTGACCTTATTTTGCCATCCATTCACAGAAAAAACTATTTCCCCTGCCACACTTACCTTCTGTATATGCCCTATATTGCTACATTCAATATATTCAAAACTTTCGCAGAATTTTTTGGCTGATTCTTTGGGCTGTCTTTTTCTGGTTGTTCCTTGTAGTTCCTTGAAATGTCCTTGTTACTCGCATGATCTGTCTAGAGTAATCAAAGCCTCATTCGTTAGAATCACATCTCTGTCACTTCAAGTCATTTCTTCACCTCTAAAGAGATTGTTCATCATTCACGGCTATAGAGGAAAAGATATATCACACAATAATCGAGCACCCTTTTGTATCTAAGAACTTTTCACCTTACCAGATGCATCTGTCTATATTTCTGAGATGAGGTATTATGTACACTATTTACATTATTCAGACTATTGTCCTTATCTTTGCTCCCATATTTATCACAACGTTTCTTCAAATGATTGGAATGTCGAACTGTACTCTTTATTTCACTCGCTGGTGTAGACTGTTCTAGTTCCACGTGTCACGCCTAATAGATGTCAGGTATCAGTTATCTCCTGTTAATTCCCCTCTGCAAGTTTTCCACTGCCTTAACCAGGTATTGAATTCAGACTCTTTGGGTCCTGTCACTGGTTCTAACTAACACCTTTATTCAATGTGTCATGTGTCCTTGAGTTAGACATTAGACACGTAAAACCAGAACAGTCTACCCCAGCGAACGAATAAAGGGTTCAACTCGACATTCCAACCACCTGAAGAAGGCTGGGGCGTACAACGGCCGAAACGTTGTGATAAATATGGCAACAAAGATGGCAATAAAGATGAGAACAATAGTACGAATAATATAAATAGTTTACTAGATGTAATAAGCAAATCTTCACGTTAGGACTGGTAGACAGTGACTGATACGCGATGAATTAGAGCTTAACTATGTGCGGAATTGAAGCAAACACTGGTAGATTACGTGTGGCCTCGTACCAAACACAGGTACACTTAGAATATAACGAGAAAATTTCGCCAGAATTTTCTTCTTTAGGAACTACCGTATTTGAGGGGATATATGACAGACGGGTGTATAAGACGCACCCTAATTTCATCAGGAAAAATCGATAAAAAATTAGTAATTAGTAGAATTATTAGTAAATCGTACAGCCTAGGCTATATTTTTGAGGAATTATTTTGGTTAAACAAACCATGATTAAAATTAAACAAAAAATAATAGGAAAAAAAAAGAACACGAGCATATAAAAAAAAACTTTATTATATCCAAAGTTAAGAAAACAAAATAAAAATCAATCAATTATTACAATTGAGCAAAACAGTACAGTTACCATTAAAATTTTATTCATCTTCAAATCCATAAAATACGTCGTCTTCGTTATCAAAACTCTGATATTCATTTTCAATACTATTATCATCATCGTTAAATAATGCGTCATCTTCCGTTCCATTGAGAGCATTGCTAATGCCACAGTCTTTAAAAGATTTCACAACAATTTCTGGTTTAATATTATCCCAAGATTGCTTCACCCATTCGCAGACTTGTGTAATGCTGGGTCTTTTTATTCTTCTTGTAAGTGTAAGGTCGTGATCAGGCATTGCAATATACCTGTTCCATTGCTCTTTCATTTTTAAGTCTAAGCTAATAGGAGTTGCCAGGTAGCTAATTTCGGCCAACTATCTCAAATTTTGAACCTACATATGGCATATAAGACGCAGGGGGATTTTAAAAGATATTTTTTGTAAAAAAAAAAAAGTGCGCCTTATATGCCGTTAAATACGGCAATTTAATAGATTACTAGTGTTGTGTAGCTATTACGATTTTCAGTGTATGTCTAACACGCGTGGCCTATAATAAACATTTAAAAATAGTAATTAGAATGCCGATATAGTTAAATATTTTCACTGATGCTAGAGGCTAATGTTCGAACCCACAAATAAAAAAAGGGATTTGAGGTAGACGTGTTATATACACTTAAAAGATTAGCACAACACAATATCCATTTAAATTTTCACCTTTTACCTTAAGCTGGCTTATAGCAATATTACGTTGAAACATCGTCTCGCGTACGATCACCGGAGTTAAGCAACGTCGCGTCTGGTCAGTACATAGATGGTTGACTTCTTGGGAATACCAAGCTTGGATATGCGTTGTGTTGTAGTGGATAATGGCTCGGAATTGTTAATCAGCGAGCCGAGTTCCAAATTCAGTTGGGTACGTTATATGCACTTTTGCGCAAATACATTTAGGAAAGAAATGATTCCACCTCATCTACCCCCAGCTATGGGTTAATTAGCAAGAATTTTATCACTAAATTATTATTATTATCTCCCAGAAAAAAAATTTACACTATAAAAATATTTTCTGGCCTTAGATAACATGCAAAGGATTGATAAGACGTAGAAAGCGAATCGACCAATCAATCCTAGCAACCGCCCTTACAAGCATTTTTCCCTGGTGCCCCGACTACATTTATTTAAGCGTGCTACTAGATTGGCATTTAGGTCCCACCTTTTTAATGTTCAAATAGTTAAATGTAACAGCCACTTCTACTCCAACAATTTCTTTCTCGCACTTTCCGCCTGTGGAACTCCCTTCCATTTACTTTTCTTCCCTGATAACTACAATCTTTAAAAATTTAAATGCAGCATCAATTGCCATCTTGAATCCCGTTAATCTTTTGTCCTTTCTGCAATCCTCCATATACTCGGTCTTCTCTTTCACTTACACTTCCTGTAACCCCCTACGTACTAGTGACATTCCCGTCTTGTTTGGAGTGAATTAAAAAGAAACTCCGCATAATAGAGTTGAACCTTGTTAATTCTGAAACTAGACTTTAACAACTTAGCTAAGACCCGCCATTTTGATTTTACTGTTGATACATTTCGTACTTTCAAGTTCGTGTTTTTATAGCTGAAAAAAAAAACTAATTTGTAGTCATAAAAGTTTCATTTGTTGTTAAAGTATTTCATTTCCTCAGTGAAACCTTAAGTAATTCCGAGACAGTGAATACTGGGAGAAAATAAAAGAAATGCTTTTCCTTAAGAAGAAAGCGTTTCAAAAGGCAAATATTGCAAATAAAAGCTAAGAAGGTGATTAAATGAAAATAGTGGTTCCGTGTGTAACAGGAAAAATAGCTCGAATAGAAAGAAATTTAAAAATAGCTGCAGCAGTCGTCACCATAAGAGAAATAACTGCTCCCTCTACTGACATTTCCTTCAAAAGGGAGGCTTCTTTGTAAGTTTTCCTTTTCTTTTTCCAATCGTGATGGCACTGTTACTATATATTAAACAAATGCGTCATAAACTTCATTCACTCTAAGGAGTGAATATATAGTCAAACAGCAAAAATATCAGTTTTACTGTATAAAGAGTAGAATTTATTAAACAAATGCATTAAAACTGTCATTGCCTCTCGTGACCAAATATAGAGTGACATAGCAAATGTTTTACTTGAGCAATGTATTGTAAATTATTTTACTATAGGAATGCATTGCACTTTATTTAAATATTAGCTGCTTATAGAACACTTGATATAAAGAGTGGGATTTATTAAACAAATACACCAAAGCTTTCATTCTCTCTAAAGATTACCTACATAGGGACAGGACATATGTAGCAGTATTTTATTTTCGCAATGTATGGGAAATGATTTTGCTATAGGAATGCGTTTTATAAATACTACGTCTTTATAGAACACTTGATATAAAGGGTAGGATTAATGAAGCAAATATATCGAACGATTTATTACCTGTAATATTATCCCTTTTCTCACTTGTGTGACCCTCTTCCGATATTTAGCTTCCCTTTCACCTACCATCTTCAAGAATTTAAAGGCAATTTCAATCTCCATTTTCTTTCCTCTGATTCTGCTCCACTACCAGTAACACTTTACGTCTTAGGGCACTTGTTTGCGGTGAAATGAAAAATACCCCTTCAATGCTATATAGTGACGTAAGAAAAGCAGCAGATTTTTTTTCCTCTATATTTGAATTTTTTTTCTTATTTCATGGCCATTGTACTTCGGTTTTGATATTTCATGATTAAAAATGGTCTTAAGAAAATTCTTCATTAGAACTTCGAGACTGGTGCTACAGAATGACAAGCAAAGAATTTTACCAAATACCAAAAACAACATCACTTAAAGACATCCAACAATTTCAAAATGGATGTCACATATAAGAAGGGAAATAATGTCAGAAACAGGATGCAGATTTTCCCATACTATCTTAAAACATTTAGGAAGGCAACTTCCACTAATGCTACAGAGATAACAATGTGACTTGAGAAGACGATTTTCTAGTAAAATTGTTCTAAGAGTGATTTTATAAATTACGATCGAGCGTACTAACAGTTCTGTCAGTAAATGCTTCCTGTCTGTGCCCAAATTTACTATTAAAATTACCATAAATAAAAAAATAGAATCAGTGAGCTGAGTTGAAATTTCGACTAGCTTATAACATTAAATTTCAGACTATTTCACACGTAAGCGTGTATACGTCTCTGTGCCCTCTCCCTCAACTATGGGTTAAATAGTAGGGCGAACTGTGTTCTCTAGCTTTGAGTGTCAACCAGTCTAAGAGAAGGGATTATTAGTATTCAAGCAGTCCATGAGCACCGCGCAGGCTCAAAACCTGCACCCATCCTGATGAGTGAGCATACACTCAAAGAGTGTCCTTGTCTCGAGCACCTATTTGGCTTAAAGCTAACTCCCGATTTCAAATGGAATGCGTATATTCTAAAAGATGCTTGAAGAATGGTTGATCTCTTGTATCACCCCAGAAAATACTTAACTCCCGCTGACATACTCTCTTATTACAAGACTCAGATCAGGCCAAGAATGAAGTATTCTTGCCCTCTCTGGGTTGATGCTGTTCAATCATCACTATCCAAACACAGTTTTATAAAAATGTTTACGCGGCCTTGGGTATAATGAATTATTAATCCACCTTGCGACCCTTATCCCACAGACGAAACTTTGTTAGCCTCCCACTAATCTATCGATATTACTACGGCAGGTGTTTGAAGGAGTTAGTTCCACCAGTTCAGACCTTCACAGCTATGATTCAACATGCCATGTTCATGGTGACAAACCATCCCGATTCCCTTCGAGTTCCTTTAATAAGGATCAGGTTCCACTGAGGCAACTTCTTCACCAGAACTGTTACTTTGTAGAACGGACTCCCTAGAGGATGCTTCCCTGACAACAACAATCTTCATTACTTTAAGTTTGGAGTCAACCAATATTTACCCTACATGTCCTCGTAATAAACATTTCTTACTTTCTCTTTTCCTCTCCCTTAAAACAATCCCACCCTCTACCGTGAGTGGCCCCTAGGTCTTGCACTGGGTGAACTAACAGTGAATCTTAAAAAGATGGAGAAGGCAACAACAAGCTACTCCACTATCTTTCCCAAAGAACATAATAATTTATATATAATACTTAGAGAAAGAGTTATGGTAGCTTACAACCTGAAGGGAGTTGTGTCATTAAGAAAATTATATTAAATTGTTTTTTATAAATTAATTACTTTTTTAGAACGAGAAAGATTGTTACAGTTTGGATGGAATTATTTTACTCATCGGCCATTTTCAAAAGATATTGCATTTTTGGGTTGCCATAATTCCTAGGAGATTTCAAAAGGCACCTAAAGCAGTTCTTTGGCCAGAATGATACAAATTTAAAGTAAGTTAGTATGTTATGAGGATGCATTTCTATAATAAGAAAGTCTCAATAAGGTTAAAATTTATAGTAAGGCATTCTACTGAGTCCTACCTGTTAATACAAAAAAAGGTTTCTTTCATGAAGTAGATATAAAAATAGAGAAATTAGAAATAGAACATTTGGAAGATTCTAGATCATTCCAGTATATTCGAGAAGAATCTAGATGATTCGAGAAACATCTAGAAATATGCAAATTAGGTGTTAGCCCCTATAGAAATAGGTTTTTGGAAAAGGGTTGTCAGCTGGTGAGAGGAATTTTTTCTGTTATCAACTCCGGTTTTTGATTCGAGGACTATTATATCCAGTCGAAAGAATCTCTATAAAAAGTTGCCGACCAACCAAAACCCAAAAGAGAATTTCATGGAACAAATTTGGTAAATAGAATTTTGACAAATTTTCATTGACCAAACTAAAAAATTAATATTTATTTATACACCTTTGTGTATTTCCAAATATAGCACTTAGATTACTTCGCTAGCCCTAAAGTGATAAATATATTTGACTCCCTTTCCTTCTCCTTCGTAACACTTCGCCAGTAACTCTGTGTTTTCTATTTTTTGTAGGCCACAATTGTTTATCTTGTATATATTTTATGTTGTGTTTTAGTAAATTAAATATTTGTTTGTGATTTAGCTGTGTTGTGGTAAATCATTTCTTTTTCCTTTGTTACAATTATCAACATGCAACAAGTATTATAACATTGCCTGAAAGAATGCAGAAGACAATGAAACAAAACGGATAATATATTGTTCAATAAAGTTATACTGAAAATTAAAAATGTGTTTTCTTTTAATTTCTATATAAACAGTTGATAGATTGATTGATTTTTTTACGATCTATCAGCCCTTTGTGGGTTATTTAAAGCCGAAACATATTTTGGATTGTATGAATAAGTCTTTTTTGGCGACTGAATATTGTATTAATATTTTTTTGAGAATAGCAATTATTTTTTTCAGAGACAATTTATACTATTTAACCCATAGATAGTATGGTGGAAATGGAATCATAGATTTCCAAAGAGTATTTGCATATAACTGAATATCACGAACCAGACTAGAATTAGAATTCGGTCATACGATGTCGAGCTACGACGAACATGAATGCATTTTTTTCGAAATGTAAAATGTCACTACGTCTTGATTTTTCAAATTTGCCAAATATTAGGATATTATCAGATTTACACGAATTTTTCAGAACAAATTTATTAATTACTGCCTTCTCTACTGTATAGGTAATCTTGTTAGAAAACAAGAATTATTTACCTGAAATCAGCTTCTACACTTTTTCGATAGCTCTGTGTACTTATTAACTTGGAGTGGTGTACGCGAAATCATTTTTACAACTACATAATGAACCCTGTAGATTTTATTTCAGTAAAACATTTACGCAATTGCAACTATGAATATAACGAAAATTCGAACCTTTTTTTAATCAATTCACCCCAAGCAAGGGGATGACGTCACTAAGACGCAAGGGGCTACTGGGAGTGAAAGAAATTGAAAAAGACTTTAGAAGTCACCGGAAATACAGTCCTAAACAGGAAACAAGGGATAAACTTCTACTCCAGTTCAAATGAACGAGGAGGAGTATGAACCTGACAAAAGACGAACCTATCTACTCCTATTGAGAAAAAAAATCAATAACTAGCCAGTGAAATTTACGAATTTACTCAGTGACATAAGAAGTATCGAGTTGAAATAGACTTTGGCAGGAATCGAAGATCCAATTCTGAACAGGAAACGAGAGAAATAACTCTATTCCTGTTCAAAAAATCAGAGAGGATCCCAAATACTTCAATAAAACTCAAAAATATATTTTTAGGGTTGGTGCTTGCAAAATGTAATAAATCGCATTATTTTCTTTCCGATTGAACAGGAGAAATTTGCAGTGAATATTTATGCCTTCAGGAGTGACAGACGAAAGAATCGTATAACCTTTCTGACCTTCAGGGCTGACAGAGGAAAGAACGGTATAACCTTGCTAACCTTCATGGGTGACACAAGAAAGAACTGTATAACTTTTGTAACCTTCAGGGTTGACAGATGAAAGAACCGTATAACCTTGCTAACCTTCATGGGTGACACAAGAAAGAACTGTATAACTTTTGTAACATTCAGGGTTGACAGATGAAAGAACCGTATAACCTTCTTAAACTTCATGGTTGACACAAGAAAGAACTATATAACCTTCCTAACATTCAGGGGTGGCAGATGAAAGAACCGTATAAACTTTCTAACCTTCAGGGATGACAGAGAAAAGAACCGTATAATCTTCCTAAGTAGTTTTTGTAAATAGTTGTCAGACCAGCGATTAGTATAGATAGCAAAAAGGCATTTACTAAGAGCAACAAATGACAGAAGATTGTGGAGAGCCATGATCGCCCACGTACTGAAGAGACATGACGCATAGAAAAAGAATACGTTTTTATCCGTTCCTTTCTCATAAAGACTATGTCCAAAAACTTCAAATTTAGTTGTTTTAATTTTTTTTATTAAATAAAGATATCTTTCAAAAATCGGAAAATGTAAAATTTTGGAATGGGAGCTTTTTTTTTTTTTTTAGTTTTTTTTTTTTAATTTTTGCAACAGTTACATTATTTTTGTACAGAACATCAAAAAAGAAATAGTCCTTTCACAGAGTCTCTTCTTTATATATGATATTTCAATAACTATTAAATTCAGAATAATTTAAAAAAATAACTGGATGCAAATAAATATTTTCAGGCATCAAAAGAGGTAAGAAAATAATTTTAAAAGAAGTAATTGAATTCAAAAATATAATTTCACTAGCTTTTTTTAATTAATTAGGATAGATAGCAAAAAGCCATTTACTAAGAGCAACAAATGACAGGAGGTTGTGGAGAGCCATGATCGACCACGTACTGAAGCGACATGACGGATAGAAAAAGAATACGTTTTTATCCGTTCCTTTCTCATAAAGACTTTGTCCAAAAACTTCAAATGTAGTTCTTTTAATTTTTACACTTCTAAAGTAGTATGTAAAGTAAAATAAATGTATTTATTCTGCAAATTTCATAAAAGCGTATAGAACGAAATAATCTTCTTAAACTATTGGTTATATAAAATAATTTATTTTTAAACATAAATAAAAATGTCTTGATTATTGCACAGCTAGCGTTCCGTATTTATTTAATTAAAAAAAAAAAATCCGAGGTTTTGAAGTTAAGAATCGGAGGCAAAACTACTGTTTTTGACCTAAGATATCATAGGCTGTCCAGTCTGTAAATAAATATTACTTTCTTTATGCTTTAAGTAAAAAGTGTGTTTTAATTTTACAAATTATCAGTCCTTACATTTACTAATTTACTTTGAAACATATATAGGATAAATATTGAATTTCTATGATATTTAAAAATTTGTTGTTTACATATCTCGTCTAAAATGGTGGTTCTATGAGTCAGTGTGTGATGAGTGTGCGTACTAATGTTTTAAAATTGCTTAAAAACTTTATTTACATAATTTTTTATAGTAACAACTCTAAGTAGAAGCCTATGGAGCTTTATTTGGCACATTCAGATTTAGTGCTGACAAACGTTTATTTATTCTCATGGATGGTTACAAGCGAGAGGGGCGATGGGATGCACTTATTTTATTATTAAAACGGGGACATTATGTTTCTTTTCATATAGATTAAATTTACACTATTTGCATTATTCGAACTGTTGTCCTCATCTTTATCACCATATTTATTACAACCTTTCGGCTGTTGTACGCTCCGGCCTTCTTCAGGTGGTTGGAATGTCGAACCGAACCCATTATTTCGCTCACTGGGGTAGATTGTTCTAGTTAAACGCGCCATGTTTAATGAATGTCAGTTATCAGTTATATCCTGTTAATTTCCCTCTGAAAGTTCTCCACTGCCTTAACCTGGTATTGAACTCACACTCTTTGGGTATTGTCACTGGATCTAACCAACACCTTTATCCACTGTGCCATGTGTCCTTGAGGAAATATAGACAGATATAAATTTAGGCTATTATATTTCAAATAAAACCAAAATTCAATGTCAAACGTTTCAAATGCTATTTAAGGGATTTTTAAAATGTCTTTCGCGGTACCTACCGCTTTTCCTGTCCAAACATTGAATCAATAGCTTCATCTACCGGAATGAAAGTTGGTTCCCTTTGTAGCGCCAGGAGGTTTTTCTCGCCTGAGTCTATCCTTCAAATCTGCAAATCAACAATTCGTCCTTGCATTGAATACTGTTTGGTGCCGCCACTGTTCATCTCGAGGTCCTCGACAAGATTCAGAAACAGATATGCAATGTGATAGGTCCTAATCTGACATCTCGTCTACAGTCACTTTCTCGCAGACGTGCAGTGGCTTCCTTCTCTCTGTTCTACAAATATTTCCATGTCAACTGCTCTGACGAGCTTTCACTCGTGCCCCATCTGCATGAATTTAAGCCTGCTAGTTGGTTGGCATTTCGGTCCCACTTTTTCACTGTCGAAACAGTTAAATGTATTCCAATAGCTTCTTTATTCGCACTTCCCGACAGTGAAACTCCCTTCCTGCTACTTGTTTCCCTGATGGTTATAATCTTCAAATCTTCAAATATATTGTCAATCGACATTTTCTGGTGCATTGATCCTGATCCCCATCTTTCTCAAGATCCTTCCCTCAAACAACCCTCTTTACTCTTACTCTCACTCTCTGTAACCCCTTGCGTTCTACTGGCACTCCCGCCTTGCTTGGGTTGAAATGCTCAAAAAAAAACCCCTGGTATCCATTAAACCAAACGCGCATCTACCTACAAACGCAAATGACTTCTTATGTTATCAAATATTGGAAAATAAAAAGAAAACACTTTGATTGATGCAAATTTCGAAGATAAAATTCCTCCCATATTTTTTTTGAGATATTTCATATATAAAAATCCCCACACAAAAATTTACTTTCACTCTAAACGAAGCGATGAATCATGATTAATTCCACTGATAACGTTTTCTGCGAAACGGGTGTGACGTGTGTTCTCAATCGAAATAGTGTCAAACGATCAAGGAAGGGCACTGAAATGCTGTGAATATTGTTCTGCACGTTAGCCCAACCGGCCCTGCCACACTTCAAGTCCCGATGCTCTCCTCGTCATCACAATCATAATAATTACGGCGTAGTACAAGACAAATTTTAATCACCTATTCCAACCTGACATTAATCACCCAGTCTTACCCTCCATAACTAAAACCGCTTAAATTTATGACAGGAAGGACGAAATCTTCATTAAAAGGAGGTAAAAAGAATTCACTTTAGCACTCGCAACGAGAGGTTTTTAAATTTTTATTTTTTTTTACAATCGGTAATATTTGTTTAAAAGCTGAAATAAACTGAAAAAAAGAAGAAATATTTGAAAAGGAAAGAACATTTCAAAGCATGTTTACTGTATTTTAAATAATTCTATTTTTGGAGTATTTTTTTTTTAATTGTTTATCGTTTGCTTGCTTTCTTTGTATCTTTGTTCTCTCCCTTCTTTTTGAAACCGACTTGAAGCATTTTAAGTATGCCAAATGCTTACGAATTTATTTGGCGGGGAAATACGCATAATAATCATTATTAGCGCCATCATCTTCTTTTATTAACTTTAATCCGGCATGTTTAATTCGTACAAGACAACATTTAGGCAATGTTTAGATTTAAGAAAATACATGCTTTTTACATATCATCATTTACGAAATTGTTTCGATAACAAGATATCTATACGTACGAATTTTTATTTTAATAAGTTTCCTTTTGACCTGCATTTATATTATAATCCAATTCAGGGTTATATCCAATGACTTCCGGTAAGCGAAGACTGTGATTTTTGTAGTTTCCGCTTAATTAAACAAAAGACAACGATTAACAAAATAAAATACATAAATGGACATATGAGCCTTCCTTATAAGAACTATTTTTTAGGATTTTTTTCACCAGGGAATTTGTTAATTTATTCTTGAATTCCTTTGTTTATCAGACCCCAAACTCCAACACAAACAGGATCAGTTCTAGGTTTTTAGTGCCACGCGTTTTCTATTCCCATCTGCGTGTCTTTATATTTGCTTATTTAAAAATAAAAAAAAATTAAAAAAAATAAAATATTGTCAGAGATTTTCGCGTAATTTGGTACGCTTATGTTAGTCAGTGTGCAAACATTTTCATTTCTATCTTCGATAATAATGTCTGGGCGATTTGCTTGCATTGTTCGATCTGTATTGAAATCCATGAGGATGTTAACATCTAACTCTTCAACTACAGATTCAGGATGATGATCATTACCAATTTGCAGCTTGTTTTAGCCCATGGCGATGACAGATATAGATCCTGGCCTACCATTTCATTTTGTACTCACTGGGTGTGAATATTAGATATTGCGATAAAGGCATCAATAGTTTCAATGCGCTGGTCATGGAACCTACATTCTGGGTATGTACTATGAAGCAATATATTAGCTTGGTAGTTGTAAAAAGGTTCTGGTTCTGTAGCAAGAATAAACCCTTCAGTTCTACCCTCAAGCCCTGAACATCTTAGCCACTGGTGGGTTGCAAATCGATCGCCATCAGCATTTTATCTTCGGAGAAGGAACTGTCTATGTAGTGTTTTTTGACTCCAGTTTTTCTATTTGCTTATGGGCTCGGCGGGAAAATACGCATAATAATCATTATCAGTGCCATCATCCTGGGTTTCACGCTTTTGTGATCATCAAACAAACAGAGTTTGTTTGATGATAGCAAAAGTGTGAAACCCATATTCATACAAATGAATATGTTAGCTATATCATTGATATTGAGATCTTTCCAAGACGTAGCACGTATATATAATATATATGGAGAAATATATATATATTGTATATGTATATGTAAATTTGGGCAGCAACCTTTGTTTTAAACATGTTTCGTTGAATAGGATACACAAGTAAAATTATCAATTTTTTATTTAGGTTTTTCAACATTCCTACATTTTACCTTTGCTAGGAGTAAGGGAGTTTAAAAATCGTCCGTATTGTCTAATGTACCAAACGATTTCAGTCACTTTTAGCCATTTTCAAAGGAGTCCGTTTTAGGTGCTGTTAATTTCACCTCATGTCTGACTAATTATATATATATATATATATATATATATATATATATATATATATATATATTTAAGTTATAAGGAACTTGGTAAACCGAATTGGTAAATCCAAAGAGGATGAAATCCTGAGAGCTCAATGTTAGGACAGAGCTAATATGTAATGAAAAACAAATCACTTTAATGTACCATTACGATAATTTATTTCACCTAAGACTCACTTGTATACATTTTCTACAATTCATTTCCGTTTTATTAACCATCTAAAGAGGTCAAGTTTTCTGTCACTCCTCCTACTCCAATATAAAACATACTTAAGAGAGATATAAAATTAACCCCTCCCTATACTTTATATTGTCTGGTTAACTACCACTCTCAACCCCCTCTATTAAATTACAAAAATTACACTACCCACCAATTTCTAATCCCATTTTTTTTTCTCAATTCGGTGTTGGAAGATTTACCTGATGATCCTGAATCCTTAAAAAAGGATTTAGGTGAAATAAATTATCGTAATGGTACATTAAAGTGATTTGTTTTTCATTACATATATATATATATATATATATATATATATATATATATATATATGTTTGTATGTATGTACGTATGTATAATCCGTATTGACTTTTACTTACATAGAAAAGATGGAGAGGCTATAAAATAAGATTAACTTTGTTGAGTTTATTTTTTTTGTGAAAGCTGCATCGATCTGTGGAACACCCAATCATGGCTTGGTCAATCTGTTTCTTACTAGGTGTTGCATAAAATCTATTCTGTACCAAAACTGAATTTAATAGTTATTTAGTAAGCCTAGCTTCTTCTGTGACAAGGCCACAAACAAGAAGACTGTTTAGAATGGAGCTCAGCTCATTGTAGAAATGATGTTTTGGTATAACTATTGTCGAAGTCTTGCAAAACGTACTTTAATAATTCGAAATATGATCTCTCACTTGTCTACTTTGTATATATGTTGACAAAAATGATTACCCGCTTTAGATACAATGTGGTTGTTCTTACAGGATTTGAGCGGTGATGGTGAGAACCCTTGCTTTTGTGCTCGTCTAAGGATGCTTTTATATGCGTATATGTGTATTTGTGCTTGTGCATACGAATATGTGGCTTTGTGTTTGGTTGTATGAATGTGTAGTAGATTACTTGCATACATCTAAGTATATGTGTGCGTGTGTGCTTATATTAGTAAGTACCCGTGTGCGTATGCACAGCTATGTGTCTCTATACACGTACTGTTACGCCCTGGACATATTTTGGACCGAATGCATCCGTCTAAGAGCGTGCCTGTACACGCCTGGGTAAATGCACGTGTGTGCGTGTGTGTACGCGTACATGTGCGCGTGCGCACGCCTGTGTATATATGTGTGTGTGTGTGAAAGAGAGAGAGAGAGAGCGTGCAAGCGCCCACGCGCGTGCCTCTTCGGGCTTGAATGGAGTCGTCTGTCAACCTTGTCAACGGGAGCTGTGTAACCAGTTTGAGGATATGACAAATCGCTAATGTATAATTCATTCCATCACACGCCGCGAAAGGCAAGGAAAGTGATGGGGGGGTGTAGGACACAGGTATGGGGTGGGGAGAGAGCAGAAGGAAAACAATGGAAAATAATCAGAATGATGATGATGATGACCGAAAGAAAGAATACAAGCGGTGAACTAGATAAATACTTCTGCTGTTAACATAATTATGTGCCGAAAAGTTATCAGCCCAACCAAGAATCTCTTTCGCAAAACGAAAGCACCTTACATTTCGTCATTAGTTCAGCTAACAGGAAGTCATTCGAGCCGAGAAATTTTCATCATCCCGTTTTATCTTAAGAATTATGTTTTTTCTTTCTTTCTTTGTTTTTTGACATTGATGTCATTTGAAGCATATAATTCCTTCTTTTGTTTTTTTGTTGTTTTTTTTTTGTTTTTTAGTCTTTCTAATAGACTCCGTCTTCTCCGTGCTGATAAGCAAACGAAGTATTAATATACAGCATTTCATTCGTATCGAAAATTGTGGCTTTCACCGGAGCTCATGTGACAGCAAGCCTTCTCACTATTCCAGTACTTACCTCAGTATTCTAGATTACATTATAAATATTGTCATCTGGACTGTTTCGATTTTTTCCTACTTCTTAATACTCTGTTTAGCTTCTTAAAGGCATCATTTGCTCTCCCATTTTCCGTCATATTTTAAAATACTTTCCAAATAGTTAAATTTATGCCGGCTTACGGCCATAACGCGTTGAAACATCAGTTCCTGTACGATCATTGATATTGAGCCTGGTCAGTACCTAAATGATTAACCGCTTGGGACTACCAAATACTCTTTGTTTGAATGTATAGGTGGCGTAATGGATAATGACTCGGAATTGTTAATGGGATAAACGAGTTCTAATTCCCGTTGGGTTTGTAAGATTCATTTAAGCGCAAAATAATCTTTGGAAATGCATATATCCACATCGTTTCCCACAGCTATCTTAAAAAAATTCTTACAATCTAAAAATATTTTCTGGATTTAAATAACATGCGATGGGTTGATAAGCCGTAAAAAACGAATCAAAATTTCTATCCGAGCCTGATTTTGATGTTTATAATTTGTAACTCGCATCTTAGGCTGTTTCAGTTTGTGCTCATTCGTATTTTCAACAACAAATGTATGGCACATCCAGAGAAGGACCCTTTTTCCTTTAACAGAAATTAAGATCCTTCATAAGTCACTGACCGCCCTCAAACCAAAAGAACCTTGCTTCGCAATCGTGACCCTTAAAACTAAATTATCTTTCAACCAGTTTCATCCGGTGTCATAGTATTACCATTCTATGTTAACTCCCCCTTTACTTTTCGCTATTTCACCCAGTAGAAGCCTCAAGAGCAACTCAAAGTAGAGGGTCACTGAATGAGGTGTCTGATATGAATGTAAGTAGCAGTAGTCGGAAGTGCACATTATGAGGATAATGATAACGATTGACCTTTGACTTGAAGAGGTAAAAACAGTTGTGTTTAGGGAAGCTTCTTCAAGGGAGTCTGTTCCACGAAATAGCAGTTATTGGGAAAATAATGAGTTTAATATCGTTCTTACAATTGGAATACGGATGTAACCTTTAAATGCAAGGCAGTAAAGCCTCTAAGACACAATGGGTTACTGAGTGTGGAAAGAATTAGGAACAGAAACATTACTATGGAGTGTGGACAAAAGAAAAGTAATCAGGAGAGTAGACAGCGATGGACATTGCATTTAAATTTTTGAAGAGGAAAGTTGGCTGGGAAGCATTGGAGTGATTCGACATCGTCGATGCAGCAAGAATACAAGTGGTGAACAAGATAAATACTTCTGCTGTTCACATAATTATGTACCGAAAAGTTATCAGCCCAACCAAGTAGTCATTCCAAAAAACGAAACATCTTACATTTCATCATTAGTTCGGCTAATAGGAAGTGACTGGAGACAAGAATTTTTTTTATGATCCCGTTGTATCCTAAGAATGATGATTTTTTTTTTGTTTTTGATGTCATTTGAAGCATATAATTACTTTTTTTCTGTTTTTTTTTTTTTTTTTTTTAGTTTTTCTAACAGACTACATTTTCTTCCTTGCTGATAAACGAAAGAAAGTATTAATATACAGCATTTCATTCTTATCGAAACTGGTGGCCTCCACCTGTAAAGGTCTGAACTGGTGGAACTTAAGAAATAATAAATTAATTAATTATGTAATGGTCTGAACTAGTGGAGCTTGAGAAATAATAAATTAATTAATTATGTAATGGTCTGAACTGGTGGAACTTGAGAAATAATAAATTAATTAATTATGTAATGGTCTGAACTGGTGGAACTTAAGAAATGATAAATAAATTAATTATTTAAAAGTCTGAACTGGTGGAACTTGAGAAATAATAAATTAATTAATTATGTAATGGTCTGAACTAGTGGAACTTAAGAAATGATAAATAAATTAATTATATAAAAGTCTGAACTGGTGGAACTTGAGAAATAATAAATTAATTAATTATGTAATGGTCTGAACTGGTGGAACTTGAGAAATAATAATTAATTAAATAATTAATTAATACTTACCTTATGCCTTATTCATGATATGTATAAAATATGTCGTTTCTTCTCAACCAGGCAGGAATATGTTTCTATATTCTGTTCTGTACCAAACATGCGAGAGTTTTTTGTTTTTTTTTACAACTTTCGTAATATGTAATCAAACTCTTTTTTTGTTTGTTTTTGTTTTTTACTTAAATACTTGTTTTTCCCATATTTCTAAATCATATGCTCATATTTACCAAGGCTTTTATTAACAAGACTTAAAACCCATCGCTAGAAACCCTAAAAGAAAAGTAACACTCTACAAATATTTGTATATTTGAATCAGATAAACATTGAACATTTAATTAACATTTTCTGTGTTTTACGAGTTTTCTCTTGGCCTCACTGGGCCTCCAAAAATGTTCCTGTTTTTCTTGGACAGAATAACTAGCATATGGTGTCATCGAATTTCCAATCAATAAAGACATGTCAGTATTCATATTTTTTTTTTTTTTTATGAAGAAACGACGCCATCTCATCTGCAAGAAACCTTAGTACAAAACATAAACAAAATTGATAAACCCCGAGAAATTTTCAAAGGTCTTGGGTGAGCAAAAAAAAAACACGTAATACAAGACCGTCAACATTTGAAAATTTCATAATCAAATCCAAAGCTAGATTTCATAGCAAGTTTTGCAATATTACTGGTTCGATCATTGCGCTAACGGCAAAATGATCAAATTTAAAATCTGCTCAGATGTGTTATAAGTTATCTCTTTTTTTTGGGGGGGGACCAAATAAAATGATGCACGTATAATTCTAACTATTAATTAAATGTGAAAGCGAGGAATTCAGAATAGACTAACATACCTTAGTTTAGTATACGGCAGTGGCAGCGTACACAGTGGATTAAAGGGAAAATGGTAGTGTACACAGTGGATTAATGAAGAAAATGGCAGCGTACACAGTAGATTAAAGGGAAAATGCTCTTCCTCTCCATGAAAACGTAAAACTCCCTACAGCAAAAATAACATGGAAATAAGTTTGGAACTTTGGGGGGGGGGGCTGTTCTACTGGCACCCAGCAGATTTAGCTGTTATTGCGCCAACTGATTTTTATCTTCTTCGATCGTTACAAAACTCTTTGTTGGGGAGAAACTTTTCTAACAAAAACCAGATTCAAGAGTTCATCAAAAGTCTTTTCATAACCAAAACTTACCGAATTTTACTCCAAAGTCACCAAACAACTGTCTGATAAATGGCAACAAGTCACTGCAAATAATGGTGAATTGAATAAAATGTAATTGTACTTGATTTTTTCAAAACAAAGTTCATGAACAAAAACTTTAAATTAGTTATAACTTACCATAAGAAATTCATTTTCTATTTACAGGATGCATATTTTAAATAAATGAATATAAACAATAACATCTTCAATATGATTTTCATCATTTGTAATGCAAAGGTCGATGTGCATTGCAAGATTCATGTGAACTCGATACAATAATACACAATGCCGTCAATTTTAGAACATACACTCTTTATGCTTGAATAAAGTGTGTTGCATCTGTGATTTTCATTGTATGCACCTTCTCCTTTAGAAGACCCCAGAAAAAGAAGTCAGTTCTTTCTTCTTTCAACAAAACCATGTTTAATATGTGAGGGTAAAAAAAGAAATATAGTTAATGAGATTTCCGATGTGTCCAGATTTTAGGGATACACCCTGTAGAACAGCCCATTTATTAGAAGCTCGTAATCACTTTAAATAAATCCGTTACAAATCGTGCACCACCTTTCGTCTTAATCGCATCTTCTGCTTACCTATGAGTTTTCGACAGGCAGTAAGGAAAATTAATTCTCGCCACACATATTTTCTTCATATAGTGTTCATGTACATTTGCGCGTGCGTATATTTTAATTCAGATCTAAAAGTATTTCTACAAAATTAAAAAAAAACTTTCTAAATAATTATATTTATTACCAAATTATTTCCGAAAATTTAAATAAAATCGTATAATCTGACTTTTCAGGGTTTATCATTTATTTACGAATTGAACGTTATAATTTTATTGTTCAGCCCAGGGTAAGTACTGTGCTGGAGGAAAATGTATTCATCTAAAGTCTTATTCCAAACTTAGTCAAACTATGTGTTCGAGTGTACTTTTGTAAACATCTAGAAACACAAGCAGGTGTAAGTTATTGAAACACAACTGACATGATCGTCATATCCTTTTTTTTTTAAGCGTTTCACCCTAAGCAAGGCGGAAAGCCACTAGCACGCAAGGGTTTACAGAGATACGGAGCGAGAGCAAAGAGGAGTGATAGAGGAAAGAATGAAGAGAAGGATAGGGGATAGATCAAGGCATCTGGAGACGTCGATTGACATTACATTTGAATATTTGGAGATTATAGCTATCAGGAAAACAGGTAAAGGGGAGGGAGTTACACAGGCGAGATGTGCGAGACATGAAGCTCTTGGAGTAGAAGAGACGGCTACATGTAACAGTTTCGACAGTGAAAAGGTGTGAGCGAGATGCCAGCCTAGTAGAACGCTTAAATTCATGAAGTTTGGGAACCAGTGAAAGGAGCTCATCGGAGCAGTTACCGTGAAAGTATTTGTAAAAAAGGACAGAGAGAGGCGACGACACGTCTGTGAGAGAGTGACTGCAGATTACATACATGCATAGAAAATCGTATGTAGTTAGTGCGTGATGGAGAAAGAATAATGTCCTCTTCGATAATATAGTGTGCTAAAAATGGAGGCGTACATAATATTGAAGGAAAGTTATTAAAAATCTTGAAGTGTCTATATCAGCTATTATGTTATCGGATCCAGCAGCAATCCTAAAACGCTAACATTTGTCAGTGGGTTGATAGAAGAACGTTTAATATTGAAAATGCAGTTTATATTTCAAAAGGATGATCTTCATTGCAAGCAATTGTGAATGACAACATTTGAAGAATAGCCTAAGTCCCTTATTCTGAGGAAAACGTTTTGCTAAAAAAAAAAAAAAAAAAAAAAAAAAAATAGCGCGAGATACCTTTTGTTCATATTTTTGCAACTGATAAAAAAAGGCGCATTTATTTTTCGGCAGCTAAGTTAGACATTGAAATGAATAAATGAAAACTGAAAAACATGAGTAATAATTGTACTGCCAATATGGTAATAGCATTTTTGGGCGCTACCAGATTTGTCCAGCACATTGAAAGGAAGAAGTTTTTTTTTTTTTTTTTGTATGACAAGTTTCTCGATATTTTACAAGGAATATCTTGACATTGCAAAAACAAATACAATTTAAAAGAAGATGAATCTTCATGCAAAAATGATCGAATATTCAGACAACTTCGTGTAGAGTGTGATGAAACGTGTTAAATAGCTTCTTCACGCAAAAGTTGTTATCTATCAAATGCTAATAGCAATGGCAAAGATTCGACAAAGTCACGGCAAACAATGGGGGATATATACTTGTATAAAATGTAATTGTACTTGATGCTTTCAAAATAAAGTTGATGAACAAAAAACGTAAATTACTTATAACTCACCTTAAGAAATTCATTTTCTATTTACAGGGTGTCCCAAAAGCCTGGACACATAGGCATATTTTCAAGAAATGGAATGTTCAACATTTTATTGAATTGGAATTGGAACAAATAACATCTAGAATATGATTTCCATCATTTGCGATGCAAAAGTTGATGCGCTTAGCAAGATTTACATGAGCTCGATGCAATAACATCACATTGCCGTTAATTTTAGCAAATTCATTCTATGCGTTCAATCAAGTATCTTGAAGTGTTAATATCAGCTATGATGTTATTGGATCCAGAAGCAACTCTAAAACGCTAACATTTGTTGGTGGATTTATGTCATAACTTTAAATATTAAAAATGCAATTTATTCTTCAAAAGGATCATCTTCGTTGCAAGTTAGGAACAATGGGTTATTTAATGCCGACAAGATTTTTACTGATGCTAATATTTGTTTTTTTTTTATCCCAAAAATGTATTGCTGGTAATTTTTTGTTTCCCCAAAATATATTACAGATAATATTTTTTCAGAAATGTACTACTGGTACTAATGTATTCCTGGTAATAATTTTTCGAAAAACGTTTTGATAGTATTAAAACCTATTTTATACTTTCATAGTGTTTTGAAATCTTTTGGGAGTTTAAGTATTTGCCCATAGCTGGAACTCAGACAAGTGCTACCAGCCCGGATTAGGGTAGACCTGTGAACACCAGCAATTAAGAGGCGGTTCTACGCTCCTCAAAACCTCCTGATCAGAGGGCTTGCTGTTGGATGAAGTTTATCATCTTACCTAGGACGCAGATGTAGTTTATCGACATACCCAGGACGATAGCATTTTGGGGCGCTACCAGATTTGACCATCACATTGAAAGAAAGAAGTTGTTTTTTTTTAAAGAACTTTCTCGACATTTTATAAGGAATATTTTGACATTGCAAAAGCAAATGCAATTCAAAAGATCAATCGTCATGCAAAGATAATCGAGTATTCCGACTACTTCGTGAAGAGTAGGATGAAACATGTTCGACGCAGAAGTCGTTATCTATCAAATCGTAATATTAATGGAAAAGTTTCGGCAAAGTTTCGATCCTTCGAGACCGGAAAGGCACGACACGTCAGATCTAATGACTGTTAATCCGAAGGAAAAGAGAGCATATTTTTATAAGAAGATTTCTCTGATATTCAGGCCAGTTGATGAAAATAAATAAATAAATGCAATTTAATAAATAATTAAAACAGAGCATCTATTCAAATATGGGTACCCATTAGAAATAATGCTTTAGAAGTAAATTAAGTATGTCGAATTAATAAATGAAAAATACATTCCTATAATTGTGTTTATGTACGTAAGGATAGGAAACTGAGCAGAGATGTATATTTCGAGAATATATATATATATATATATATATATATATATATATAAAGATGCATTTTTGTTTCGATACAAACGCATTTCGACAGGTGAGGAAGAAAGATGGCCCTTTATCGCTCGTGAGTACTTTTTTGTCCGTACGTAACAACTTTATAATGAACAACCATCGCTCTACCCGTGGTATTGAGCCCTCTTTTAAATTAATGTGATAAACGTTGAAATTTATATTCTTTTCGTTCTATATGCATTGCTCTCTGGAACAACATTGAGTTTCATGCGCCTTGCAATTTTAATCTCTTGAAAAGTGGGGGTCGCAGGTTCGAATCCTGCTGGATAGTGCAGGTTTTCTTTAAGAAGATTCCTCGATTATTCAATCCAGACTAGTAGATGAAAATTAATATACTGCTTAATAAATAAAAAGGGCATCTACTGAAATACGGGTATCCACTAATATGACGTTTAAAGAAACATATATATATATAAAGAGAGAGAGAGAGTGAGATTGAATTAAATTAAATTCCCACCTGCGTCAGTCTGTTTCATGATTAAACCCAATTTTTAGGGCATGTACATACGCTATTTCCCTGATGTTGACCATTTAACCTATAAATATACCGTAATTTAAAACTATATCTTTATCATATATATATATATATATATATATATATATATATATATATATATATATATATATATATATATATATATATATATATATATATATATATATATATATATATATATATATAGTTGGATTGATGTGAGTTTGTAACCCTGGGTTTCACGCTTTTGCGATTGATCTCAATAGTGATCACAAACTCACATCAATCCAACTATGTTAGCTCTTTCCAATATTGAGCGCTTTCAAATAAGTACCGCACGTATAATATATATATATATATATATATATATATATATATATATATATATATATATATATATATATATATATGTTATGAAATGGACAAAGTCCGACAATTATTTTAAGATATTTTTATGTTTATATATTCTTTTTATAGATACAAATATTTAAGTAAATGCTCTGTTTATAATAAACAGTATTAAACATTTACCGGTCTGAATGTACGACAAATTACCATAGAAATATTCGAAATCGAGTGGCCTGATGATTGCATCTAGATTGAAACAGACTCTCGCCTCTAATTATTGACTTCTGTGTTCACTTTAATATTTACACACGCTCTATCTCTGATATTGAACACTTTATCTCATATATATAGCACATCTTAAGACTATATTTCTTCATATATATATATATATATATATATATATATATATATATATATATATATATATATATGGTGGCAATAAAGTGACTATACGGCTACTTACGGTTGCTTCTAGCTAGGTTCGAAATCTGGCTGAATTGGCGTCAGTAGGAGTTTCTCAGTTAGAGCTCGGCCGGGAGGAAGCTGAATTTAAGCGTATTTATTTTTAGATAAACGCACAGTGACTGAGAGAACTCGATTCGCTTTACTGAAGAGTCTTTCATTATTAGCAGTAATAGTCACTGTTAACAAACTCACACTTCCTCTCCAGAGAGCTTAACTGAAATTAATTTTTCAGGATATATATATATACATATATATACATATATTAACAACCAACACCCCTCCTATTTAAACTATCCGTCCTGGCTGTTACCATGGAAATTTTGATTTCAATTATGAATATACTATTAAAACACGTAAATTTCAGAAATAAGTTATTCCCAAAAAAATTTCGCTTGAAGATGGAACAGAGCTTACTTTAACTCAATTTAATTCAAATAATTATATTGAAGTTTTCGGCTCTTGTTTTGAAACACGAGACCTCTTATGTAGCGTGTTGGAATCATATTAATAAATAAATAATTATATTTATGCTCTACTTTTGTATCGAGCACTATTTTTTAAAAATAATAACAAAAATACTAAAGAACTTTGGATTTTTGACCTCACCCGTTTTTTCCTATTTTCTATAATTTTCACACACACACACACACACACACACACATATATATATATATATATATATATATATATATATATATATATATATATATGTGTGTGTGTGTGTGTGTATGTATGTATATATATATATATATTGGACAATATTTGATTCTTCAAGCAGTGCGTTTAAATGTTTAGTATCCAAATGGTTAGTGCTGCTGTCGATTGAATTTTTTTTTCCAAAACAGCTTTTAAGGGAATTTGACTTCTAAGTTCCATTCACTCTTAGCAATTTTTCTTAGTTTCATGAAAGTTTCCTTCCATTCCTTTTGAATTTGCTCATGTGTCATGTTAACAGTTTGAGTATGTTATCATTTTTCTACATCTATGTGCTACGCCTTTTTGTTGTTGTTGTGGTTGCCCGAAGAAGTGTTCAAATGATGTCGGTTTCTTAGTCGGTACAACTTCTTTGTGATTCAGTTGCCAGTCTATAAAGTCAGCTAAAGGGTGATCTTCTTCAACACACAAACGATTCATTCGCTCGAATCGATCTTTAATCATTGATCGGAGAAAACGGTTATATATTTCACTTTAGTAACAAAATACAAGTCTAGATCTGACAAATCTATTTAAGAACATTTCACAGATTTTTCCGGTTAATATTTTAGTTTTGTTGGGCAAAAGTATCCGTAGCGCAACCTGTCCTGTGTTTAATTCCTATATCTCCTGTTCTGAATTCATTACCCTTCATCCATACACCGAGATTTCTGAAGTGTTTAGAATTTATCAATTCCATATTCTGAATTTTTTCTTTGAGATTTCTCTCTCAGATTTATTTCAAACAGAATTTTTAGTGAGTGGATAACCATATTTGAGTAGACGCTTTTTTTTTTTTTTTTTTTTTCATTAAAAGGTATATTTATTTTCATCTGCCGGCCTGAATACTCGGGAAAAATTTTATTAATCTCCTTTTTCATTCAATAAGATTCTTCAAATATTCTGTCCTGTAGACGACAATAAATAAAGAAATGGTTGAAACAGAATATATTTATTTTTATTTTACCAAGGAAAGAAATCGCAGGAATTCGACAGAGAAAAAAAAATTCTTATCATAAAAGCAAATATATTAGGTTGGTGCAAAAATAATGACGTAATAATGTCGTTTATTGACGTATTTTTAACGTCAAAAAACGACATTATTACGTCATTATTTTTGCACCAACCTAATATCATAAAATCAGATATAAATGATGAAGATCGTAAGTATCAGCCACAAAGCTCTCATGTATGTATGTAAGAAATGTATGAATTCATTATTATTTTATTTTGTGTTTTTTAGTAGGCTGAAAATTTATGAATTTTTAAGACATTAATGAAAACATTGCGACAACTCTGTGGAAATAAATGCAACTATAAATGTATTTTATTACTAATTTTACCGTTATTTTTGTACAGAATGATATAGTTGAAAAGTCAATATTAGTAGACAGGCTTGCCTATCAGCCGTCTCACTTTCTTCCCCGGTCTTCTGAACAGGAGTAGAGGTTTATCTGTTGTTTCTTGTTTAGGATTGGAATTCCGGTTCCTTCTAAAGGAACTTCAACTCTATATTTCTAACATCTCTGATATTTTATTATACTATTTTTTTAATGGGAGTATATACGTTCGCCTATCGTCCGGTACAAACTCCTTCCACTGCGGTCTTTTGAACAGGAGAAGAAGTTTATCTCTTGTTTCCTGTTTAAGAGTGGGTTTCCGGTTCCTTCTAAAGGGAACTTCAACTCTGTATTTCTAACATCTCTGATAGTTTATTATAGTATTTTTTCAATTCGAGTAGTTAGGTTCGAGTGTCTTCCGGTTCACTCTCCTTCCACATCGGTCTTTTGAACAGGAGAAGGGGCTTATCTCTTGTTTCCTGCTTAGGGGTTGGTTTCCGGTCCCTTCTAAAGGGAACTTCAACTCTATATTTCTAACATCTCGGAAATTTTATTATACTTTTTTTACAATGGGAGTAGATAGGTTCGCCCATCGTCCGGTTCACACTCCTTCCACCTCGCTCTTCTGAACTGGAGTACAGGTTTATCTCTTGTTTTCTGGTTAGGGGTTGGTTTCCGGTTCCTTCTAAAACGAACTTCAACTCTATATTACTAACACCTCGGAAGTTTTATTATACTACTTTTTTAATGGGAGTAGATAGGTTCGCCTATCGTCTGGTTCAAACTCCTTCCACATCGGTCTTTTGAACAGGAGCAGAGGTTTATCTCTTGTTTCCTGTTTAGGAGTGGGTTTCCGGTTCCTTCTAAAGGGAACTTCAACTCTATATTTCTAACATCTAAGAAATTTTATTATACTATTTTTTTAATTTGAGTACTTAGGTTCGCCTATCGCCCGGTTCACACTCCTTCCACCTCGCTCTTCTGAACTGAAGTACAGGTTTAACTGTTTATCTTGATTTAGGGTTGGTTTTTCGGTTCCTTCCAAAGTCTATTTCAACTAACGTTTCTCCCTAAATTCTGAAATTAAATTTATTATTTTTTATCTTCAGTAGAAGCAGATATGTTCGCCTATCTTTCACTCTCAGTAGTCTCTTGCAGCACATTGATATTGTTGTTTTACTTGCATGGATTTAGTTTTAAAAAAAAACAAAAAAAAGATTAGGTTGTCACAAGTAATATCCATTTTGGCGTACCAATCGTATGTATTGTCATAAATATTAACTACACCAGTTAGAATCCATTTGTAGTACACAGACGTACCTTTTGAACAGCAATGGCAGCATACACAGTGGATTAAAAAATGTCGCTCTTCTCCCTGACAATGCAACGCCTTATATAGCAAGAAAAACACATGATTGCAGTCGTTATGATAGATTTATAATGCATTTTATATTTATATCTGTAAATATTATACGAATTTATTTATATAATTATATAAGTTAATATACAGTCATATTGTATAAATATATAGATATTGTTTTGCAGTGTAAATCACCCTTTCCATAGGCTGGTGGCCCCTCGAGTTAGAGGGTTACGTTAGGAAACGATGTGTGTACAGGCAAAGGAGATAACGATCAACCCTAGGGTAAGTTTACAGTGATCGGGGAAATATCCTGCTGGTAGTTGATTCCACGGGGCAGTGGTTCGATGGAAGAAGCTACTCGAGTGGAACAATTGAACATCGATGGAAGTTAAGTGGTTTGCGTCTATGTATGAAGCATGGCGTGTTCAGGCCATGAAGGTTTGCCTTGGCGAGACCAAGGGATTAAGTACTTCCCAATGAAGTAACGCTAGAGAAGCGAGAGGCTTGCCACATCCCACCTGTGAGAGAGGAGTTGAAGGGTAGGGAATAATTCGTCACCCACAAATGCTTGGGGACGCATTTGAACAAGGATGGAGAGTGAGGTCTTGGCAAATCCCGCGCAGATATGACAACAGTACTCTATCTTTGTCCTGCTCTGGCTCTTATAAAGAGGATATCAGGAGGAGTCAGATACTTACTGGAGCATTTCATGGAGATGACCATTTTACCTACATCCTTAGCTGCGGGTCGTATGCAGGAGATCCACTGGAGGTCGGGCGTGAGTTTCAATGCACGGTGCTTCCCCGAGAGGAACTCTCTTCATCATGATTGGTCAGATCTGCGATGATATAACTTTACTAGCTTGGTGTTCGAGCAATCAAATGTAACCAGCCAGTTTTTACCCTATCAGGGAGTTTGTACAAGATCGGAAGAAAGATCAGTCGCCAATATTTGGCCATCGAGAGTTTTAGAGATGCACCCGTATATAGTCGTATCGTCGGTATAGACGTTTACAAACGATCTGAGTATATTCTTAGGCAGATCATTTATATAGATCAAAAAGAGGGTTTATGTCCTGTGGGACGCTAGCGTTGACTAACCATTAATAACTACCTTCAGGGATCTACCTGTTAAAAAGGATTTTATAATCGAGAAGACCCTCCAGTGATTCCATAACTGAAGAACTTGTATAGTAACCCTTTATGTCACTCCTTGTCGAAGGCCTTTGTGACATCTAGCGCTATGGTCCTCGAAGTGTGTTTGTCGTCAAGATCCTTACTGATTCTGTGAGCGATGGTAGTTAAGACATTGACAGTGGATCAGGCCGATCGGAACCCTAACTGTTCGTCACTGAAGAGTTTGTTCTTTTCTAGGTGTTCAATGAACTTATTGATTATGACCTCAAAAAGCTTACTCATAATACTGATGGATCTGTACTGGGGGGCGGAAAATCGTGCAGGCGCTTGACACTTTCTCCTTCAAGCAGCTAGAATTCATATTAATAATTCAAGGTTGTTATTTATTCTAGTGATTTTCCTTAAAAATATCAACCTTCAGTATCTGTCTATATTTTTGAGATGAGGTATTACGTACATTATTTACATTATTCGGACTATTGTCCTCATCTTTGTAGCCATATTTATTACACCGTTTCGAGTGTTTGGAATGTCGAACTGAACCCTTTATTTCGCTCAGAGGTAGACTCATCTAGTTCCACGTGCCATGTTTAATGGATGTCAGTTATCAGTTATATCCTGTTAAGTTCTCCACTGAAAGTTCTCCACAGCGTTAACCTGGTATTGAACTCACACTCTTTGGGTCCTGTACTTTGGATCTAAGCAATGCCTTTATCCACTGTGCCATGTGTCCTTGAGGAAATCTGGGTATGAATTTCTGGGTATTATAAACCTAATGTCTTCAGCAACCATTTTTATCAGTGCTCATATTAAACATGGCACGTGGAACTAGAACAATCTACCCCAGTGAGCGAAATAAAGAGTTCAGTTCGACATTCCAACCACCTGAAGAAGGCCGGAGCGTACAACGACCGAAACGTTGTAATAAATATAGCGAAAAAGATGAGGACAATAGTTCGAATAATGTAAATAATGTACATAATACCTCATCTCAGAAATATAGACAGATACTGAAGGTTGATATTCTTAAGGAAAATCACTAGAATTTTCTCTGAACCAGTAGCTTTCTTAGAGTCGATGTCTTTGTTAAGTCTAGAAACCTCTCGAGCTGTGATCTTAATATTACTGAGATTGTGCTCAGTGAGACTTTGGAATTTGGGGAGGGAATGATTTTTTCATTTAACGTAGATTTAGAGGCAAAGATAAAGCGAAGAGTTTCTCTTTTTCTATCGGGGGTGGGATATGACCTCAGGACCATTTATAATTGTGGGGACAGCCGCTTTAACTCTGTTCATGATTTGGTTGGGGAACTTCCAGAATTCACGGTATTCAATTTGTTTCTTTTCAACCTTGGTCTGGACTGCTTGTGCATAGTTGCACTTGGCACTTTATCGATCTTTTTTTCAACGATTGCGAGCAGTTCTGAATGTGGTAAGGGCCAACCTACATCGATCCGTGCGATAGATACTGAGGTAGGGGTTTCGGTGGGGGTTATGGCCGCAGCGCATTCAGGGGTGAACTACGGGTGACTTTTTGATTTTTGTTGGAATATTTGTGGATGGGGTTATAAAACTTTCCAAACCAGAAATGATCCAATCAGTGACGAGGGCAGCAGTTTTGGATGCAGTATCCTTGAAGAAGCTTAGGAGAGGGGCTTCCATCATGTAGGATCGAAATCTGCCTCAGTCTTTGTGCCAATACCCATATTTTGGATACGTACTCCTTCGCCAGTACACCGCGCTAGAACAAAAGTCCTTTAAATGCACATGCCAAAGGTATCACCAATGGATTAGTTTAGAGTTTAGAGAGAAAAACTAGAAAGAAATCGGAAATAGAACTTGCGCATGTGTGTTGATGAAAGAAAGAAAGAAAGGGAGAAAGAAAGAGAAAAGACTGGGATAGATAGATAGATAGATAGATAGATAGATAGATAGAAGACTGAGAAAGAAAGAAAGAAAGAAAGAAAGAAAGAAAGAAAGAAAGAAAGAAAGAAAGAAAGAAAGAAAGAAAGAAAGAATTAAAGAAAGAATTAAAGAAAGAAAGAAAGAAAGAAAGAGCAGGGAATGAAAATAAAATAAAAGAGCAGAGGAATATTTTAAAAAGATGAAGAAATGAAAAGAGAAGGAAAAGAACATAAGACAGAGACCAAAAGAAAGGAGGAAAATAAGAAAGAAAGAAAGAAAGAAAGAAAGAAAGAAAGAAAAAAAGAAAGAGCAAAGAATGAAAATAAAATAAAAGAGAAGAGAAGAGGAATATTTAAAAATGAAGAAATGAAAAGAGAAGGATAAGAATAGGAAGATCAAAAGAAAGAAAGAAAGAAAGAAAGAGAGAGAGAAAGAAAGAAAGAAAGAAAGAAAGGGAGAAAGAAAGAATAAAAAATATATTGTTTCAATTTATAATGTATTTCACAATATAAATATCCATTAATCTATAAACAAATCTAGATATAATAAAATCCCGTAACCCCCCACTTCTATTTCACAACCTTAATAAAAATAGTGCTTCATGCGCAAGACAGCCCAACCCTCTCCAGTCTGGTTCGAATTCAGACTTGTCCTTTTCATATACTGGTTGCAACTAAGGCTATAATACCCAGTCTGCATTGTATTTACCCATAGGTTAGAGAATATATAGATCCATACCTTTCCCCAAGGGTATTAACACGAAAGGGAATGTAATAAACCCGAACTGGAATTCGAACTCGTCTCTCCGGTTCTTGAACCCAAGTCGCTATCTATTTCTCCACCATACCTCCAAATGCTATTTGCATAATGATATACTATAAATATATATTCGTATTATAGAAATATAATATAATAAAAAGATATTTTATAATATAGTGTCGTATCTTATATTTTATAATATTTATAAATTGTTTATTAATAATATAAATTTATTTATATATTTATATAATATATTAGTTAATACAATAGAAATAATCTCGCGAAGCACAATCTCAACAGCATTCGAAATGATTAAGGCGTTCACAATTAGCTGTGATGCAGGTTTCTGGACTTGTGTTGGGTTATCATCTTGAGTACGATAGATGAGGACAATAATGAAGAAGAGGAGGACAACTATTCACCTTAATCTCCAGTGCTACCCGTCACATGACAGCGTTTTAACGTTTTCACGCAGTAAATTTCCACTTATACATCTGAAACAATAATGACAACGCCCAATTCGTTCGGCAATCTTAAGGTCAAAAGTCAGTGTAATATTAGCCGTTTCCCTATAAGGAAACAGTTGGCATTCGTTAACCGAATATACTGGCAGTACTGACTTCCGTTAAATTTTCTAAAATCTTTCTCTTCAAAAAAATTCAAAAATTGAGCTCTCTGGGAAGGAAGTGTAGGTTTGTAAACAGTGACTATTACGGCTAATATTGCAAGACTCTTCCGTAAATCGAATCGAGTTCTGTCAGTCACTGTGCGTTTATCTAAAAATAAATACGCTTAAATTCACCTTCATCCCTATCGTGCATCAATTCAGTCGGGTTTCGATCCTAGCTAGAGTTAACAGGACGTCTAGCCACACTGATGAGCTGTCATACAGCGAAACTGTCTGTCTGTGATATATAGATATATATTTATTTATTTGAAAGGTATTATTAAAAACAAATGCTTGACTAAAGTTTTGTTAGTTATAGACGTTATATGGAATAAGTACGTATTTATTTACTTTTGTTTGAAAAAACCACACCTTTATATCTAAAGTTTTGGAGAAATGGCTTACTTCCACAAATAATAAACAAAAGACGATGCCTTATCTAAAAGTCTCCCGATTGTAAACGACGATAGCGACGGAGATATCAACAATAATAACAACAAAAGCGAGTAACAGCGGCGGAGAAGAGAGGAATTAAGATAACCACCTCTGTCGCGAAGCCGAACACGGAAGGCGACGACGAAGAGGTTGATTAGGATAACAAAAGGAAGACGGCAATAGGAACAAGCGTGATGGTGATAGCTGGGGACGTCTATAGAGAAGGAAAGTGAAGTGATAAAAGGTTGTTTTTTTTTTTGTTTTTTTTTTCTCGGTGTTGAGGGACAAGAGCGACAGGGTAACGGAAGGCGTAGGAGAGTCGGGTGTACAGATGGTGATTCATCGGCAGACAACGAACTACCTGTCGTGGTGATTAGAGCCGAGACGAGGTCGTCTCAAATAGCACGATGCATTCTTTCGCATCTGCCAACCCAACGTGGGCCTTCTTCTTCCTTCTTATTGTTTCTTTGTTCCCTTTTTGTCTCCTTCCTCCCTACATTTTTTTTTATCAGGGAAAGGGAAAGTGGCCCAGCAAGAGTTGGGTGGAATGGAGATGGAAGCAGGCCTTTGGCGCTGTGGGAATCACGATGTGAGGAATTAATCAATGTTTGACCATTTTTGATGCCAATTTCTTGTCTTCAAGAACGTTCCCAGTTTCAGGATTTGTTGGCTTTAAAATGCACGGTCTGCTTACTTCTAAAATCATTCGCTGTACTTTTTGCGATCTTTCTATTCCCTTATCCTTATCAGTTTATGGTTTCTGTTTTTGTGCAAGAAGTTATATGCTAATAGTGTTTCCCAAAGAATTTAAGACGGAAATGACAACCACAGACAGGCATATTCACATTCTCACAACGGTTCCGTCACATGTCAGGATGCGCAATCAGTAGATACAAAAGAGCCAGTTGAAATTTCTAGGGCAAATAATGAGGAAAGAGGGCTTAGAAAATTAGACACTCCCAGGACATATTAAAGGCAAGAGGGAAAGAGCGAAGCAGCGCATAACCTACCTAAATATTAAGACATATAGCAAAAGACACTTTAACAAGGATTAAAAGGACAAGACGTTGTGGAGAGCCATGGCCACCCACGTACATGGCAAACAGAAGTGGATTTGTTATTAAATATGTGTGGAGGAACTCGGAACCAATTCTAATAAAAGAGGAAAATGTCCAGAATTAGGAAGTAGATCCATGATCACTCAAGTCTTGAAAGACACGGCGCATAGAAGAAAAAGAAAGAAAAGAAGATAAAAAAAGAAGATAAAGAAAGTTAATTTGGAATAGGCTGCGCTAGGGGTAGTTTCCTTCACCATCGCATATTACTACAAAAAAAACATCAACCTCAAAATAGAAACATTCATATAGATGTCAATGCATGGGGTTAAACTCGTTCAGAAATATCTCAACTATCAAATGTATGCAACACTTTCCACAGATCAATTAAGAAAGTTTTCTAAGGAATGATCCGTTTTTTAAATATTTTATTTAATCGCGATCAATCCAGGTAAGGTAGTAAAGCCACTAAGACAGAAGGGGGTTACTGAGTGTAGAAAAAATAAAAAAATAGAAACATTAGTAAGGAGCGAGAACAAAAGAAGAGTAATCAGGATGACAGTAGATAAGGATTGACATTGCATTTAAAATTTTGAATATTAAAATGGACTGGAAAGCATTGGACCGGAAGTGAGTTCCACAATCGAGAATTGAGAAAAAAGAAACTTTTAGCATAGAACTTACTGTCAGATCTAGCCAACTCAACCGGAAATTGATGATGTGGTCCAAAGCTCGGAGAATGAATCACAAAATAACCGTATCAAATAACACAAACCACATTACTTGACAACTTTCAACCACAACACCGAGCAAAACGGATACAACATTTAACTCCAAGATCAAATAATTACATATTAGGTTGGTGCAAAAAATAATGTCGTTTTCTCACATAGTAACATATGTGAGAAAACGGCATTATTTTTGCACCAACCTAATAATTAAGATGTTGACGTGGCCTACTATTTCAAACAAAATGTTAGGAAGGAAGCCTCTATCAATATTTGGATGAGTAATAACAACTAGTGGATTTAGGAAACCTGTTTTCCTGAAAAATTGTGTTAATAAAAAGATTTAATTTCAGATGAAATTTCTGGCTGTTCAATCAATAAATACCGAATGTTTCCTTGGAAGGAAAAGGCTAATAATAACATTACCATTACCATATAGTTTTCTTTAACTATAAGTAATTTTACAGCCCCTATCCTTGTAGAGAATTCTTGCTGATTTTAGTCAAGTAGTAGTTTATTGGTTTTGATATTTTTCGAAATTAACCATTTTTTCGTGTTTTTTTTTTTTTTTCTTTTTTTTTAAACAGTTTTACGTATTTTGGTACAATATGTCGGCTCGGAATGAGAAATTGGAAATCCAAGTTCGAAATCCAGTCGAGTTCGTTGAATTTACTCACGCGCAAATACTCTTGAGAAAGGTATGAATACATCTCTTCTCCTTCCAGCTGTGGGTTAAATAGCAGGATATATTGGTTTCTATAGCTTTCCTTGGTAACCAGTCCTATGCAGAAAAAAAACGTCAACCTACTGCGGGAAAATATTCTGCATAATCAATCATGAATGGAACGAAACATGATCACCGAAGCATGTATCACCTCTAGCAATTAACTGACTGACCAATGTCCTCGGTTATCTAAATATCTTGGAACAGCGGTCGTAAAAATATGTTCAGGTAATTAAAAATTCCGGATAACTGAATAACTAGATTTACGAAAAAGAAGAAAAGAAATTTAACATTTATATTGTCAAATAATTTTTTTCAAATAATTTAAATGTTTTCTCAAAATTTATTTTTGATTAAAAAATTATTTTTGATAAAAAAATATATCTTTGATGAAAAAATTTTTGATGAAAAAAATAATTTTTGATGAAAAAATAATTTTTGATGGAAAAACAATTATTTTTTACCAAAAAATGTGTGAAGAAAAAATTATTTTTCATCAAAAATAAAATGTTTTTGATGAAAAAAAGAATTATTGTTGATGAAAAAAAAAATTGTTTTTGAAGAAAAAAAATTATTTTTGATGAAAAAAAAAAAATTGTTTTTGATAAAAAAGAAAAAATATTTTTGATGAAAAGCAAATTGTTTTTGATGAGAGAAAAAAAATGATGAATTTGTGTCTATATGCGTCTGACTTTCGCGTTTTCCTGCTACGAAATACTAAGGCTGGGTTCAAATAGATCTCTTCGAAAAGGGAGCTTCAGGTTGGAAGCATCTTAAACATTTGTCAAACATAATCAGTATTTCTGCTTTTGAAATTGAACATTTGGACGTTGTTTAAATTCAACGTGGGTGTTATCAATTTATTTTCACCATTCAACTGATAACATGACCCATTTTTTCGTTTTGTTTATCTTTCGAATTCGAGGCCATTTCAATTCCACGACATAAGATCACGAAGTATAACAAATCATGTCAGTCAGGAAATGTTCATTTCACGTCCGGATAATCGAAGTCTAAGAAATCCTGGTACGTATAATCAAGAACGTATTATCATAATCAGTACAAATGTAGCCTTCATATTCCACCATATTGTGTTTGTACTTCTTAATACTTAAACACATTTTCACGCTTTTCACCTTCATTCTGTGATCTAGAAAGGCGACATCAATTCTATGACAGACAAGCTATACTTTTTATAGTAACAAGATCTGGTTTTCTGGCTTGGTCTGTGAGAGCTAGTTTAATTTCAAAATTACAAAGAATTTTCTTCTTTATGGGAAAATATAATTCTACAATGCACTTTACTGAAAATATACTTCTACAACGCACCATTTAAATCAAAGAATTTTTCAAATAGGCAATCGCATTTTTAAATAGACAGAAAAGGGTCCATGGGCAAAAATAGTTGAAAAGCACTGTACTAGATGTTTTATTTAACTCATGATATTACAGGTCAAAAGTCAAGGGACATACGTGATACACGCTTGGGTGATCATGTCTCTTTCGATTCATGAATTATTAGGAAATTACCCACAGTCTGCTAACGGTGGGTAGACTGGTTGCCAAACAAGGCTCAGTCTATCTTGCTATTCAACCCATAGCTGAGGGAAGAGAAGATTTCATACCTTCCCAAAGGTATTTGCGCGTAATTGAATGTAACTCGACTGGAATTCGAACTCGGCTATCCGATTTCTCAATCCAAGTCGTTATTCAAAAGCACGCACCTCACACCGATGTCACAATAATGTCAATAAACAACTTCGCCAAAATGTTCTCCGATACCATTGATTACAAATAAAACAGCACTGCAAATCGTTTACGTAATTTGTGAAGGAAGGCTTATTCTCCCACCTGCAGTTTTTTCTCATTATTTTCCAACTGAGGTAACTCCGCAGGCCCATCGCTCCTATATTGCTATTTCTATTGCAAACGTGCATATAAGCTCCATTCTTCAGTTCCATCATTTGGAACAGCGAGGATACGCCATGCGACTTTACTTGAGTCGAATCACATTAAATTCCTACGTATTCAATTGTAAAAATTAAGCCCTACGCGTGGATGTTGCTCTGAATACTACAATCTCAAAAAAAAGAGCCAAACATTATGTATCCCCCTCATCATCATAGTCTTTACTTCCGCTTTCGTACATATCACACACCTCATTCATCGTAACCAATTTAACAGTCTCTGCTTTGAGTGGCTCTAGAGCCTTGTATCCGCTGAACTTTATTAGATATGAGATATTAAAATTATTATATTTGTTCAGTAGATTACTGACATTATAATTACTCCTTATTTCTTGCACTAATTATATTTCTAAGAGTAGTGATATAAATTTACAATATTGCTCAATTTTTCAAACTTTAACAAAAAAAAGTCTATCAACCCTACCACCCCATTTAAACAGATGAAACATGTCTAGCCTCTCACTACTCTATAGCTATTTGCATGTCAGATATTTAGGCGAGCTACATTCATTAGTTCTACCATTTCCGACTTAAACCTGCAATGTTACGCACAAAAGGTCAACTCATCTGCATTCCCTTTGCATTCCATTGGTAAGGAGGAAGTTCTATTCAGATAGCTTCTTCCTCAGAACTGTTTCTTTATGGGACAGTCTCCTGAGATGATGCTTCCTCGATCACTACGGTCTTAATATATTAGGGTCAACCGTTTTCTATCATAGATATCCTCATAATATGTAATTCTTTCTTCCTCCCCTTACGTATTTACAACAACCTCGTTTAGTAAGATCAGCAGTGGCTTCTTGCCCTTGGGTTTTTGAAGTACAGTATGAAAATGATATATTCTAATATAAGATATAAACAAACAGTACAGCACGAAAAAAAAACTCGGACAAAAAAAAGAAGTGGTTGATGATGAGAGTTAAATTTCACATGCTGGTTGACCTCTGCGGTCAAATCAATTGGGAGTTTTCTATAAGCGACAAGCTCCTAATATAAAAAAAAAAGTTTAAATGCTGCTGTAATATACTCAAACTACTTTCGTAACAGTCGTATAACTTAAAAAATAATCTGAATGTGACAATAAAAAGCAACAATAATTCTTTCAAGATAAACTAGTTAGAAATTTAAAATAACTCAATTTTTACATGGCTTTTGCGAAAGTTCAGTCAGTTATGTGCCATGTGTGATACCTGCTTAAGCGATCATGTATCTTTTAATATGATGTAATGGAATAACTAGTCACCCGCCATGAATGATTACACTATAGGTAGTAAGTACCTATAAAGTCAACCGTCTACGAGAGACTACAGGAAGAAAGAGAGAGAAGACGAAAGCACGTCCGACCTTCTAATTAGTGGCACTCTCTACTAGATTGATCCGTGTGTATAACTGTACCGTATTTCTTAAGGTACTAGTTGTGTACAGTAAACCTTTCTTCTATTATCCAACTGGTGTTACGTATTTATTCTCTTAGAACGGAATATAACAGAATACAGGACTGACGACGCAGAATCTTTTCCCGCAGCAGGTTACCATTTCTTTCTGAGGTAGACCAGTTACTATCCAAGGCTATACAACCCGCTCTTTCCTGCTATTTACCCATAGCTAGAGCGAGAAGAAAAGGATTCATACCTTTCCCAAGATTATTTGCACGTAATTGAATGTAATGAATCCGAAAGTGCCTTATTAATTTTAGGCTTTTGGCGAGAAATGTACATTTGATAATATGATTATTGATATGCGCTGCATTGAGAGGGCACGTCACGTCACATGACTCGTCCCCAAGGGTTCTTTGATGCGCCACATCTATTGCAGCCATAGTAACGAAATAGCATTACAGAACCCGTCCCTGTTTAAGCTTGTTTTTACTTCTCCTTGAGTGGTTACCAGTCAAGGCGAGAGAGTGTATTCAGTCTTGAAATTTAATCAATAACTGGCGGGAGAAGAGATGGATTCCGAAGAGACAAGGTCTTAATATGAAAGTTCAAATGTAGTCGGGATCTATTCAAACCACTTTCGTAACAATCGTGGAACTTTAAAATAATATCTGAATGTTGCAATAAAAAAAAAATAACAGGTGTAAAAAAGAAAAATAGACAATTAAAATAATTCAATTTTTTCATGACTTTTGAGTTAAGTTAAAAGCGCCATCTTAATTTTAGGCATTTGGCGAGATGTGTACATTTTATAATATGATTATTGAAGTTCACGTCTCCTCACGAGTCTCATCACGAGTCTCGTCACAATTCTCGTCACCCATTAGATTCATTGCGACACAGCTATCGAAGGCCATAGCAACAAAGTAACATGGCGGAACCTACCCTTGTTCAAGTTGTTTCTACGTCTCTTAGACTGGTTGCCAACCAAGGCTATAGAGTCTACTCAACCCTTACATTTAACTCATATTTGGAGGGCAAATAGATGGATTCATACCTTTTCCAAGAGGATTTGTGCAGTAGTGACTATAACGAACTCTTCTGGAATCCGAACTGGGTTCGCAGATTTTTCTCACTTTTTCGCTAACCGCTACACCGAGAATAAAAGTTAAAAGACAGAAAACGATGAATAAAGCGACGGAAACACTATGATTAGCATGAATACAACAAAACTTGCTTTGTATTCTAACGAGTCAATTCGAGAAAGCGTGGCTGTTAATTTCGGTTGACTTTTACCTTTTATTACTTGAAATGACAGGGGAGTAATTAATGTTTGTCAAATTCTCTTCATCGTCTTGTTGCTACATTATCTATAAGATGAAAACGAGTAGTGAAAAATTAATAATGAAAGTTTTTCATCTCGAAATTCAAACAAGACTTTTTAATTGCGCGGGCGTTAATTTGATTGGCTAGAAAATGATCATTAAATTCCAAAGTACTTATTGAACTCTGCTTCCACATCAAGGAGGATAACTGATCTTAACATATTTTTCCTTAACACAAGACAGGCCTCTAAATAATTTGCATCGACCAACAATACCTGTTTTTTTGGGGGTGGCGGGTTTAAGATCTTTAAGAGAAAATATTAAAATATACAGGTTTCAATATTCTATTTTTGATACGGTGTTTGAAAGCTTTCTATAACTTGGATAAAAATATTCCAACAATTTTGTGTTGAGTCGTAGGAGGAAAAACAGTTTTGACACTGTTGACTACCGAAAGCTTGAGGATTACGGCCACATAACGTTAAAACACCGGTTCCCGTACGATCGCCTAAGTTAAGGAACGTCGGGCCGGGTCAGTACTTAGATGTGCGACCACATGGCATACTAGTTGTTGTAAGCTTAGATGAGCGGGAGGTGTAATGGATAACAGTTCGGAATTGTTAACTGAACCGCCGAGTTTCAAATCCAGTTAGGTTCTTTCTATTCACTTACGCGAAAATACATTTGGGAAAGGCATGAATCCATCTTTTCTCCCCCTAGCTATGGATTAATTAATAAAACTTGTATCACTAAACTATTATTATCTACAAAATAAAATAAAGTTGTGTACAAGGTATTTAGATGTTGACATTAAATAACCCATAGAGATGTTAATAAGCCACTAAACAAACAAACAAAAAACAACCAATATGAAGCTTGAAGTATTCTTATTATTCAATGAAGAATTCTGGATTAGCATTCTTTGATCCATGCGTTTCTGAGTCTCACCACCTACTCCGATATACACTGCAACCGACAAATTTTATTTTACTATGTGCCGGTAGGAAAGCAGCTATCAGGATAAATCAGCAGCCCGAGTTCAACTTGCAGGCTAGTTTGCTGTGTTCGATTACATCCTGGTGCCTTTGAAAAAGGAAAGGTATGAATCCATCTTTTCTCCTCCTAGCTATAATATTTTCCTTCATTAATATATTGCTGGTAATATTTTTTTTCCTTCAAAAATGTATTTCTGGTAATATTTTTTTTCTTCAAAAATCTATATCTGGTAATATGTTTCCTCCAAAAATGTATAGCTGGTAGTACTTTTTTTTTTCAAAAATGTATTGCTGGTAATAATTTTAACAGTATTTCTGGTATTAAAAACTATTTTTATACTTTCATAGTGTTTTGACACCTAGTTTATTTTTTTTTTTTGGGGGGGGGGGGCTTTACTATTTACTCATAGCTGGGACACTAAGAGGCTCTACCTCCCGGGTCAGGGAGCAATTAAGAGGTGGCTGCACGCTCCTCAAACCCTGATCAGAGGCCATGCTGTTGGACAGTTTATCGTCTTACCCAGGACGCTGATGCAGTTTATCGTCATACCCATGTTTTGAGGAGATATGGTATTAGAATCCTTGTTTTTAATGTTTTTCTTTTTTAAATTTATTTTAATAATTTTCATGAAAGTTTTCGAAAATAAGGTTGGCAGTCAATGAGACCTTAATGCAAGCATTTTTTACAGAATATCGGTATGATTGGCATTTATTTAAATAGACTGCTAATAATTTTACAACAGAATTGCTTTATAAATGTTTTTTATCATAAATATATATTGCAAATCAGGGTCAAAAGGATAATTAAAGGTCTGGATCTAAGGTATGACTTACTGACTGAATATAATTTTTAAGAATATAAAGGTAATGAATTATTTTATATATTTATTATTGTATTTTCCGGCTTACAAGACCCTTTTTTTCTTAAAAATACACTTAAAATTACGTGTTCGTCTTCCAACATAAATGTAAGGCAACGCCAAGGCTCAAGTAAGCTTGGACGGTCACCAAATTGGCTTGACTGATAGGGACGTGGATGTTGCGTCATTACACTATAATCTATCTAATTCAGCCTTTTATATGATGTAACCTCAGTATTTAGCTGTTGCAAGTATTTCCAAGACTATAAACCTTCCTGGAGTCGAGCCACAAGCTTAAACATGCTCTGTTTACTAGCAAGAGCGGGAGCCTTTCTGATCTTGACTAATATGTCATTGCCATACAAACAAAATCGGACGAGTAATTGGTTTAAATAATACGTGGGGCCAGTATGCGAGGGACGGTGGGTGAATGTGTTGTTGCACGGGAATGACTTTTGTTTTTCTTAGAAATTTCTTTCTAGTATTGGAGTGCGTCTTCCATGCGACAGCGTCTTGTAAGCCGGAAAATACGGTAATGGGTGGCGAGTTTTCAGGTTCGTATAAATACCATTGCGAAATAGGATGAATACAACTTTCTCACACACTTTTACGCGAAATAACATAGTAGGCTGAGTTTTCTAGCCTTGAATGGCAGTCAGTCTAGGAGAAAGAATACTATAAATTCAAAAGCCATATAAAAAAAGGGAATCAAAACGATTATTTTTCCCAAGAAGCCATGGAAATTAACATAGAATGAACAAAAAGAAGCTGTGAACATCCTTGATTACTTACATCCCGAACTAGCATTGTATTAAAAAGCGCTATATTATAAAACATTCGGTTTATGTTTTATTTTTATTTTTATATGTATAGTTTTCGCCTATTTGATCCTAGAAATAAAATTCATTTGAACTTTTCTCATACTTTAGCCTGTCTTCCTCAAGCGTATATCACATATTTATGAATATTGATAATTCATTCCATATATATATATATATATATATATATGTGTGTGTGTGTGTGTGTGTGTGTGTGTGCTTGATGGCTGCCACGTCTTGTTGAGTATGATCATCAAAATATATCATTATAAAAGCTAGTTGGGCGATGAACGAATGAGGACAAAGTTTTAAAATAGTGATTTTCCAAGCGTAGCTCAGATGTGGCACAGGGCCGAAAGTATGGGGCACCCAGTGAGGATCGAACTCACTACACAGTCGTAATTGTTCTAGCGAGACAAGCTATATGACACAAAGTTGACGGACGTGACAATTATACATTTGTTGTCATTAGCTCTATTTTGTAACTATTTGCATGTCTTTGAAGACCACCAGCTGACTTCCGTCAAAAGTGACATGAATTCTCAATACTTCACGCCATTTTGTATTTAGATCATGCTCTGGTACTATGACATGGTAGATGACTTAATTTTCCTGCTCTATTCAGACAAATCCACAAGCATCACAAGCGAGGGGATGCGTGTCAGCTATATGATCTGCAAGTTCTACATCAAGATCATTTCGTACATTTATTGTCAGATTTTTTTTCGCAAACATAGTAAAAACGCACATACACATACAGAAATTCAAACGTTTTTTTACAGCGAAGCAATAAAAATGTCGTATTAACAACAAATCCATTAATTCTTTAAAAATATATTCAAAATCCAGAGACGAATATGCAATATTATAGGTCCTGATCTAGCATCTAGTCTGCAATCGCTATCCCACAGACGTGCTGTGTCCTCCCTCTGTCTCTTCTACAGGTATTTTCACGGCAACTATTCCGACGTGCTATTTTCGCTGGTTCTCGGACTGCATGAATTCAAGCGAGCCTCCAAACTGGCATCTCGGTCCCACCCGTTCACTGTCAAAATGGTTAAATGTAACTGTCTCTTCTACTCAAACAGCTTCTTCTCCCGCACTTCCCATCTGTGGAACTCCCTTCCTCTTAATTGCTTCCTCGATGACTATAATCTGCAAATATTCAAGTGTAATGTCAATCGACAGCTGATACCCTGAGCTTGTTCCCCGTCCTTCTCCGTATACTTTCCCCAAACACGCCTCTTTACTCTTGTTCTCAATTCCCTGTAACCCCTTGCGTGCCAGTGGCACTCACGCCTTGCTTGGGGTGAATTGCTTTAGAAAATAAGAATGTTAAACAGGATATTGTCACCCGTAATACATGTCTTACGCAGACGGTAAAGGCTTCTGCGATAGGCTAGCACCTTTCAGACAATCCTGAAATATATACGGATTCGATGTTTACTATTTTAGGCAAAGCACGGCCGTCAGAGTTGTTTTGGAGTCAATATATATCAAATCACACATACTGTCTCTATGTCGACAGGAGAAATTTGTTCGTTCTTTTTCTTTACTTGGATTATGACTCCTGATTTTCTTCTTTATACTCACTGGAACGATTTATTCGGTTTCTTTCTATCAGTCCCTCTTTTCGTTTCTCCCATTTTAATAATAAATTGTTTTTAGTCGTACTTCCTCGTTTCCTCCTGGGCTGTTTGTCACTTTGTGAATTCCGTTTGTATTCAGGCGGCCAAATGCAATTAACGAAAATCTTGCTATAAATTTTAAAACTTTCCCTTCCCTCTCTAAACTCGACCATGTCTCTCATACCATCCTTCACTACCCTCTATGTCAACTTATATAAGCTTAATACTGCCCGTCAAAAGTGTAAATTCTAAATTCATTTTTCGTTTCACCTTTTGAAAATGAAGTCTGAAGATCCAGAGAAAAATAAAAAATTCTGGTAAAATAAATTATTACAATGGAACCTTAAAGTGGTCTGTTTTTCTTTAATTTAATGACAATAAATATGCTCCTGATAAAATTTATTTCGGTTGAGCTCTCTGGGGAAGAAGTTGGGTTTGTAAACAGTGACTATTATGGCTAATAATGCAAGACTGTTCAGTAAATCGAATCGAGTTCTCTCAGTAACTGTGTGTTTATCAAAAAATAAATACGCTTAAAGTCAAAATCGGCTCCGCAGTACGCCAACGGCTTAGTGGTAGAATCCCCGACTGACGCCAATTCAGTCGGATTTCGATCCTAGCTAGAGGCAATCGGACTGATGAGCAGTGATACGTCGAAATAGTCTGTCTATGGATGACTATATATATGAATTAAAACAAAACAAAAGAAGTGGTGTCTCCAGTGATGGAATTTGCAAATATGTGTGTTAAGATTTCACCCCATATATATATATATATATATATATATATATATATATATATATATATATATATATATATATATATATATATATATATATATATATATATATATATATATATATATATATATATATATATATATATATATATATATATATATATATATATATATATATATATATTAAGGTATCCTTTCAGCCAATACTTGCTTAGAAGTAAATCGTTGGTAAGATTTTGAACGAGAACAAATAAATGAACAATTCACACAGTGAAGGAAAAAAAAGAAAGTAATGAGGAGGCAAAATTTTTGGAACAACGATTAAAATAAATATATTTCCAAAATACACGAAAAAGTTTTCATTTTGGGTGAGTCAGTTATTTTTCTTTTACTTAAAGTTGGGTGAGTTATTTTTTCATGTCACGATAAACCAGGATAAAAACATGTCATCATTGGCGATTATGGAAACGCGACAAACGTATCGGAGATTGTGGACAAAGAATTTGTCGCTGGCATATTTTCCGCAATCGTCAATGATGACATATCTGTGTCCCAGTTTTTCATGACGTAAAAAAAAATAACTCACCCACCTCCAAATATCTGACCTTACTTTTCTATTTAGCTTAGACCTGACATCAATTGCTTAATCAAGACATACACACAAGTCTTTTTTTTTTTAATTCTGGCCTTATGCCCACGCCCTTTAATTTTCGGAAAAGAGGTAAGATTTTTTTTTAAGATTATTTAATCACCAGTTACCATCGCCTGAAGAAATACAATCAAAGTAGTGAAACATGAAAGCTTTTGTGTAGCGATTTCAAAAGGTTTTTATTATAATTTCTTGCCATAAAAATATAATAATAATATATCACTCTACTTTGTATTTAGCACTATTTTAAAAGTAAATGTCACGAACGGTGGCTTTTTACGGCATCCGTTCTTTCTCTCATTTACACACACACACACAAATATATATATATATATATATATATATATATAAATATATAAAATATTAAATTGTTCAATAAATAAAGTAACAGTACCACATATTTGATATATATATATATATATATATATATATATATATATATATATATATATTAGGTTGGTGCAAAAATAATATCGTTTTTGACGTTAAAAAATCGTCCAAAAACGATATTATTTTTGCACCAACCTAATATATATATATATATATATATATATATATATATATATATATATATATATATATATATATATATATATATATTTTAAAAATATGTCTCCATAGCGACACAGAAAATACTATATTTCGGAACCGTACAAATCGTAATATTTAACTTTAAAGTTTAAACTTTAAATTCTGAGTTTGGTTCCATTCTCAAGCTCTACTTTGTATCGAGCACTGTTTTTTTTTTATATCAAAATAATTGCTAAAGAACTCTGGATTATAGATCTGACTTTTCTTTCCTATTGTTTGAATATATATATATATATATATATATATATATATATATATATATATATATATCACACATTATGAAATGGACAATTCCAACATTTAGTTTAAGACATTTTTATGTATATACATTCTTTTTTTTATAAAATCAAATATTTAAGTAAATGCTCTATTTATAATAAACAGTATTAAAAATATTTACCGGCCTGTATGTCCAAGAAATTATTACAGAAAATATGCATCCTCCGACAGGGATCGAACTTGTATCCTATACGAAACCGTCATATAGTCTGACGTGCCTGTAACCGATTGAGCCACAGAGGAGTGCGTCTTGGGAATGATCGATATTATTATTTTTGAACACACACACACATATATATATATATATATATATATATATATATATATATATATATATATATATATATATATATATATATATATATATATATATATATATATATATATATATATATATAAAACATATGTATATATGTGTGTGTGTGTGTGTGTGAAAATGATCTGTTCATAGACCCGAGAGACTAAACTATGAGAGCTTTTTCAAGTATTATTACTGCGTTTCGGCAGATAATCTCTCTGACTTCCTGTGTGTGTGTCAATTGCAGTAATCTTTAGATTTTCCGGTGTTGCGTTTTTTAGTGTATTTGATTAGCATATTACTTTACTTGTGTAATTGAGTAAAAAAGAAATTTGTGGCGGATGTGAATACTGGAAAGAAGAAAAGAAGTAAAAGCACCATAATTAATGATTTCCTATTGCTGAGTAATTGGATAATCTAGTGATTTCGATTCTCTTTGGTCTCCCTAAATCGCTACATTTGTTTAATTTTGAAATAAACATATGCATCCACGTGTTCAAACATTCATAGCTTCAGTTACACAATAAGATAGATAGATAGATAGATAGATAGATAGATAGATAGATAGATAATGAACTGAGATATGTAAAAATTGAAAAGTTTGATAAATGATGAACAGAAACATTGGCTTCGACCATGGCCTCCAGACGTCTTCGGAATCTCATGCAAATCTTTTTGACGACTTCCTTGTTTAAGTTGATGAATGCTGCCATGATCCTTACCTTTAGTTCATCTTTGGTCTTACAAGGTGTTTTATTGGTCTTTTGCTCAACTGCACCCCACACATAATAATCAATGGGGTTGCGGTCTGAGGAGTTAGGTGGCCAGATGTAAGCGGTGATTTGGTCACAGAAATTGTCTAACAGCCATGTTCTCCTGCTTGTGTGACATGGTGTAGTGTCCTGTTGCTAGACACCGGGTCTTTCCAGCAGCAATTTTCTTGACCCAAAGCAGCACTATCTCTTCAGGGTACTTGATATAGGCCTATGTGTTGAGTCTGGGTCTCTCACCAACAAATTGGGGAGTTTGTTTTTTTTTTCTTTTCAGAGCGATCAGAGTGAGTTTTCCGAGCTGCCGTAAATTCCTAGACTCATCCAACTCTTTCCGAATCTTCTGCACTGTCCTCAGATTGATACCCAAATACTTTGAAATGTTTGTATTGGAGCTTCCGGCCCGAATGCCAAGCGGTTCAGTACCGTTTCCAAATTTCTGATGAAGTGAATTGCATCATGGTGCTATTTGTTTCCTAGACGATGCCCAACTGACCCTACTGTTGACAAAATCTAAAACAAACACGAGCATGCGCAAAATTTAAAAGATAAAATGGCGGAAATCTACCCATTGCACCATGTAGATAGTTAGAGAAAAAAGCAAACAGGATGAAAAGGAACAGATTGGCATAGATAATGAACAGAAACAACCTGACTGAATAGATAGATAGATAGATAGATAGATAGATAGATAGATAGATAGATAGATAGAAACACACTGTGGTAGATAATACGAACAAAGATAGATAGATAGATAGATAGATAGATAGATAGATAGATCACTTCGCTTCTAAATTTCCAAGCGAATATTTTCCAAAATACTGCTTTTTGCCATCTACTTCTAAGTGTAAAAATACTTGTAAAATAGTCCATGCCCAGCAGCTATAAATATCCGATCACTACATGTCTGGCCGAAAACTGATTAGGTAGCTTGCAGGCTACATTCTTCTGGAGGTTCCTTGGCTCCATACGCAATCCAACGAGCGACCATAATTTCCCGAAGGACACATAAATAATAAAATGAAGAAGACAAGAAGGAAGAAGAAAGTAAGGAAGAAGGAGAAAAAAACCCAAAAAACAAAGAATAAATAAAAGAAAGATGTAAAAAAAAATATTACTTTTCTCTTCTGAGTTACATAAACGTAAGAAAGACGTATACACGAAATGCCAATATTATTGACTAAGACACTGCGAAAACTGGGTAAAGCATCTTGTGTGACCAGCTCAAAATCAGGCCCCCTGCTTCCCGATCATAATCAACGTGTGTTTAAAACAGAAGCTGAGCATATAAGTAATCTATACATAGAAAGGCAAGCGTCGTAACAATGCACGTGGCTAAATTGTATTTAATATTTAAAATTCACTTAAACAGCACATAAGTATGGTACACAAATTTGGATTAACAATCTGAGATATAGTCAGTTTTTGAATCTTGATTAAGTGCCTGGACAAGGAGGAAGAGTCAGTTTATATATATATATATATATATATATATATATATATATATATATATATATATATATATATATTAACAGACTTTTCTTCCTTGTCCATGTACTTAAACAAGAGTCAAGGACTGACTATAATATGTATATCTATCTATCTATCTGTTTATCTCTCTCTCTCTCTCTCCATATATATATATATATATATATATATATATAGAGAGAGAGAGAGAGAGAGAGAGAGATAGATAGATAGATAGATAGATAGATAGATAGATAGATAGATAGATAGATGGTATAAAATGACAATTGTAAAAAAAATCTTAGATTTTGCCGACGCGTTTCGTCTTCCGACTTTTTCATATACCAATGTGTCTTGTCCACTTGATTGATCCGGAAATTTAACTATATATATATATATATATATATATATATATATATATATATATATATATATATATATATATATATTTATATATATATATATATATTAATTTAAAGAAAAAACAGACCACTTTAAGATTCCATTCTTATAATTTATTTCACCAGAGATTTTATTTCATCCTCCTTCCGATTATCCATACGGATTACCAAGATTTTCGTTATTTATACATGCATATATATATAAATATATATATATATATATATATATATATATATATAGCTCTTACGAATGACTCTTGATTGGGTCCTCATCAAAATACGTAGGAAATAGTAGATACAATAGGCAACAATATACTACAGATAAACTCAAAATTGATCGCTGCATTTAAATATTGCAATAATATTTAATTATACCTTTTAAGAGTTCCACGATAATTCTACTGCCGCCACTTAAATTAAAGACAATTTGATATATATATATATATATATATATATATATATATATATATATATATATATATATATATATATATAGGTCCTTATTCTTCGTACAAACACTTATTTCTTTTTTTATTTCATGGGTGACTTCAGCTGGATTTCGCAATTAATTTCGATTATTATTATTCCAAAATTTATTTCCAAATTATAAAAATTGTTAGCGTACAAAAAAAAAATCGTAGCAAAAAAAAAGCGTAAAAAATCGTCGATAACAATCACAGTAATGAAACTTGAGAATCCAAAAGTTCACGATCCGACTCGGAATGTTTTTACTTTGCCCTCGGGGTCGGTTTAATTCCCAAATAGTATATGTTGGGCTACGGCTACGGCCTCTAGGAGTAAAGTTGAAAATGCGGACAATTTTATTTTGAAACACTGATTTTTTTTTCATTTGAACATGAGCTATGGAAAGATAGAGAGTTGTGTCTCTTTAATTGTTTTTATCCGTAGAAGCCAAGAAAAAGAATCGCTATAATGAAAAATTGGGAACACAAAATTTCAGGATCACAGGTATGGATTTATTTAAATCCATACCTCGGAAATTTCACTCTGATCGTTCTGAAGAAAAAACTCCAAAATTTGTTTGTGAGAGCTTCAGACCCAACAAGGGGTGGGGGGCTACATTGAGTGTCTTGAGGAGGTAGTGCTGTCCTAGGTCAAGAAGTTGCTGGAAAACCCTATCTTTTACAGCAGTACTCTGCTCCGGGCCACACAAGCAGGAGAACCCAGTCATAGACAAAACTCATCAGACTTCAACCCCCTTGATTATTACGTGTGGGGTGGAGTTAAGCGAAAGACCATAAAAAAAAAAAAAATAAGCTGATGAACTGAAGACAAGGATTATGGCAGCATTCAACAACTTAAACAAAGACGCCGTCTCGAAGATTTGCAGGAGATTCCGAAGTTGTCTTCAGGTCGTCATTGAAGCCAATGGGGATTTTACTGAATAAATCTACTCCTTCATATTTCCAGATATTTTTTGTGCAATTTTGGTAAATACATCTGTATCAGTGTTATTTTCATTTTTGCGTAACTTCTTTTCTTTCTTTTTATGTACTATTTCCTTTTCAGGACGTAGGCGGTCATGGCTCTCCATATCCCTCCATCTCTTGCTGCTCTCGTCACATTCCTTACCTCTGCTGCCTCCCATAGACCACGTTCTCTTATCCACCTGCTCAAGCTTGTCAGGTTTGTCATGCGTTGTTTTCACTTGTCCCTCTTTCCCTCTACTCGTCCCCTGAGTATCAGATTCTCCAGGCCCTCCTTCCTCATTATGTGCCCCAGAAACTTCAGCAGCCTCTTTCTGATGTCTGATGTTAAGTATAAGCCTTCTCCCTGTTTGCAACCTCATCGTTGCTCACACTCTCGGCCCATGATATCCTTAGCATCATTCTGTAGAACCATATCTCCGTCGCCTTGAGACTCTTCTTCATCTTTGAGGAAATTGTGCAACATTCGCTGCCGTAAAGAAGAACAGATGTCATGTAACAGCTCAGTATTCTTTTCTTTGTAACCAAAGAAATCCTCCTGCCTCGCAATACTCTGCCCAGATTTGGAATGTGTCCTTGGCCATCTCAATACCTCTACGAATCTCAGTGTCACACTTACGGTCCTCTGTCAAGACGCTTCCCAGATATTTAAAATTCTGTATTTGCTTGATTCTATTGTTTCCGAACTATAAATCGAGTTCTTCCTGTTACTGATGACCATGTATTCTGTTTTCTTGTAGTTTATGATTAGTCCTTTCTTCTCACTCTCCGTCGCTACCTTCTGTAGGAGATTTTGTCATTTCTTTGTAGTATCTGCTATCAGTACTGTGTCATCTGCGTATCTTATGTTGTTAAGGTTGTGGCCTTCACTGCTAAATCCCGGTAGGGTTTACAATTATTTCAGAATTGCCTCGCTGTATAGGCCGAACAGGACAGGTGAGAAGACGCAGCTCAGTGTTCTTTGAAAATGAAGAGGCTTCTTGTTAAGGTCATCCGCAACAATTCACTAAATGACCAATTGATTCGAGTATAGCAAGAAATGAACACGAGGTCCCAGGTGTAAGTAGAAAGAAGCGCTTTTTTCCACAATGCTGGTTAATCGCATATTGTTCCAGTAAGGAGCAATGGGACTCATACTAAATTAAAATTTAATTTAAAAAAAAAAAAAAAAAGAACAAACTCCCAGCCCTTTTCGGTAAGTATTCCAGTCGAAATATCGGAGGCTAAACCGACTATCCCACTCCAAGTTAGGAGTGAGGCGACTCATTATCAATCCAGATGGACGAAAAACAAGAGCTAAAAAACAGCGGAGGAACTCTCAAATCAATGGCCAGCCAACTAGAGGTGGTGTCTCCATAAACTACCGTGGAGAAGGCAACGGGAAACCACTCCACTACCAATCCGAAAAAAAATCATGACTAACAACACAGATTTGCTTTGCTTTGCGTAAGTTAAACAACAATTAATCCATCGCACTATACATATATATATATATATATAAAAGCCTCAAACACTAATATTCCATGGTTATAATTTATTACATGGGAATTAGAATCAAGATCCAATTCATCAGAGCTACAATTTTTTTTAATTTGTAGGTCTGATGGATTGGATCGTGATTACGATTCCAATGTAATAAATTATAACCATAGAATATTAGTGTTCGTAACTTTTTGTTATATTCTTACTCTGTCCTTGACATTGACTTCTACCTGGATTCTATCCTCTTGGGAATATATATATATATATGTCTGTGTGTCTGTGTGTGTGTGATGTGTATTTCAACAGCAAGAATTCTTTCAAGCATGTTTGTTTGAATAATATCAAGTTCTGTCTATCCAATTTTTTATTAACTTTTTCATAAAAAAATAATGTTCGAATTGATTGATTTGTGTAATCGATAATTTTACAAAAATGCATGTATTTATTTTTATTTTTCCCGCGTACTTTCGAATGTTGCTACATTAGTTTTCAAAGATTGTGTTTTGTGTATGTTTACCATAAGTTTTTGTTAATTACGGTGTTTTCACGCTTGCTGGAATCAATTCAAAGCCAATCAAGGGGACGTCATTTAAATGTTCATTTTTTTTAATTTCATTTTTTAAATGTTTTTCCTAAACACTTCATTATACTATCCCACATGAAGAAAGATAACTTATTTAGTAGGTTGGTGCAAAAATAATGAAGTAATAATGTCGTTTTTTGACGTCAAAAAATACGTCAAAAAACGACATTATTACGTCATTATTTTTGCACCAACCTAATAATATTAGCTGCTTCTGTTTTATTAAACAGTATCCACATTTTTTTAAATTTAACATTAAAATTGTACAATGCAAAGAAATACACAAAGGGGTGTAAGGGAAAGTGGATTCATGCCTTTTCTTTGTGAATTATCTCTATATACTCAGATGGATTGAAAACTAATGATTTTCTCCGATGCCATTTTGCACAGTGTAACATCTCATCTCCACTTAAACGTGTCTTTTGTTCTTTGAAAGCAATTCTTCACCATGGAACTTATTTGGTTTCTCTTTGTTTGCTTAAATATGCTTCAGGGTTAAAAGGAGGGCAACACTGATTGCGAATAGATTATCCTTAATATTTGACTTCACAGAAATCGAAGCAGATTTTTTTAGGAGGAGGGGGTAGTGTGCGTCTTTTATCTTTTATCTTGTCTCATTGACTTAAAGAGCGAAGAAAGGAAGATAAAAAGAAAGAAAAAGAAAGAAAGAAAGAATTAAGTATAATAAGAATGAAAAAAAGAAAGAAAAATATACGAACGAAAGAAAAGAAGAAAAAGAAAATAATAGAAAATGAATTAATGAAAGAAATAAAGAGAGACAGGAAAAGGGAAAGAAAATGATAGACATGAAAGAAAAGTAAAAATAAAGATGAAATAAAGATAAAGAAAAAAAGAAAGAAATGTGAATTGTAGAAAGATAAAATGATAGTTGTATATGACAGAAAAAAGAAAGAAAGGAAGATAAAAAGACAGAAAAAGAAAGAAAGAAAGAAAGAAAGAAAGAAAGATGGAGAAAAGAAAAAGAAAGATCGATAAAAATGATTAAAATGAAAGAAAGGAAGAAAGAAAGCTTTGTAGACGAAAGGAGTAAAGTCAAATGAAAGAAAATAAGATAAAAAAAATTAAGAAAGAAGTGGGTACAAATGAGAGAAAGAAAGAAAATTGAAAAGGAAAAACTCCTTTTTCATCTCTGAAATTCCCCGGATGTCCTTGCCGCTCTTCTTCCCAATCTCTCCCGCATTCCTCATTGATCTTGGCATTCTTAGTCTCAGCAACAACTTCCGCTGAATAACTTCACCGCTTTCCCAGGCAGTGAGGGTCTCCACCTTTGTTTACCAGGACTAAGATGTTTCTCCTCCTCTTGACCCTCCTTATTTGTTCCTCTGCTTTTCACTTTTCTCCCACAACCCGTTGATAACCACCCAGCAACGAACCATCGTTCTCACTTGTATCCATATATCTTAGGATTTGGCTTCAGTCGCTAACTTTTTGTTTGCTTCCAACTGTTTACTTTGGTGACAAGGTTCAAGGTAACTTTTGACACTCGAATTCTTCGGCCAAAATAAAAACAAAAGGCACACTATGACGATATACTTAATTAGTTAAATCAACATTATTTAACGCTTTGAGAAAAAAAGAGCCTAAGGTTGGATTCGAACTTTAATCTCGTTTTTTGAAATGAAGGTTAAATGCTTGCCGTAACATTTCCCAGGCTCAGAAATCCCCAGAAATATGAAGGAGAAGTGATGATAGTTTTATTACAGTAATTAAACGTCCAATGAAGTAAGAATCGCTTACAAAGAAATTCAAGATTCTAAACAGTTTTCACTCAGGCTATAATACCAACTGGTTCTTACCAGAGGTAAAATTATTATTAATATTAGTAGTAGTAGTAGTAGTAGTATTAGTATTATTATTTCCTTTGATTTCTGGTGTGTACACATTTCTTTCTGGGTCCCGCCTAGAATCTTAAGGTCAGAAATGGCATGACATTTTCCACTAACCATTTTAAAAAAAAACACATAATTTACATAGATAGATCCCTTCATAAGATATGGGCTTTACACGTGAGGACATTTTGTTTTGTATTTCTTTAAGGCATGGGCTTCCAGGAATCCCTTCAATGAGTCTATTGGAATATTTTTCAGACCAATCCGAGGGCTCCAACTATAACAGGGATTGCTGATGTTCCCATGTGCCACATTTTTTAGATTTCGGTTTCAAGGCTCTTCTATTTTGATAGCTTTTTGAAGATCTTCAAAGTGACATCGCAGTCTGCAGGGACTGTTATGTCAATCAGGAGGCAAGTCTTTTGTTTGCAGTCCCTAATAACGATGTATAGACGATTAGCTTTGATTGTTCTGTGTGTATTGTGTAGTCCGATAAAATTTTTACAGGTCCTATCTCAGTAACCGGGTCTAGGTGATGTTCCTAGCTCATTATTATTATTATTATTATTATTATTATTATTATTATTATTATTATTATTATTCGTACCGTGTCCGTAGGCAGTCATGACTCTCAACAACAATTTCCTATCATCTTTGTAAAATTCCTCACATTCCCTCTTTTGTCAAGTTTATCAGGTAGGTGGCCCGCTGACTCTTCCTGTCCTACGGGTGTCAAAATATCTAGGCCTCTTCTGATTATACCCAATGGTAATTACGAATAATTATTCCAGTTTCGAGGCACGCTGTTCGAACTTAAAAAAAAAACGATATGTGTTAATCTAAAACGAAATCAATCAAAATAAACCATAATTAACAAAGTTGTAGGCTTTTCCATGACGAACCACAAACCCCAATGTCGATAATTTTGAAATCCTGTCGTCCAAAGAAAATAATATTACGTTGTACGTAAAATAGAATCCGCTTTTAGAATCAAAATTTATTCTTGAATTAATATATTCAAATACTGTTTAAATCGTTTAAAATAAGAGCCCTGAACATGAATATAGTTCTGCCATTGAGTTAAAAGCTTATTTATGCCATAATATTCTGTTGGTGCAATTTTGTTATGGATGTGTTTAGGTTCTTCGTTAGAATCATGCCGTGAGCCGGTCGTTCACGATTATCACAAAGGACCCATTTCCCATCAAATGTCACTATTTGATCAAGAACTGAAGCATTGGAATTTCGCAGATGCAGCAAGGAACACACTTCAAGACGTCAAACTCTTTGACTGTCACTCAGTTCATGTGGAACCCGTTTATCATGATTCGGCATCTTACCAATTTTCTTGAGATGGTCCGATATTGATGGAATGCTGTCACTCATTATCTGAGAAATATCTCTGACACTTTTACGTGTTATTTTTCCGACTAGTATTTTCAGATGTTGATTGTCAATTGCAGATGGACGTCCTCTACCACCTTGACCTTCAAGACACTTATTTCCATTGCAGAACTTCAGAAAGTAACTCCCTACTCTCCGATTGCAAATGGATTCTTCACATCATCTTCTGTCAAAGTTGTCAGTAGTTTGAGAAGCATTAGCACAAAGCTTGAACTCCTACAAGAAAAATAAACGCATCTCTTCTTTTTTTCCCGTTCAAAATAAAGATTATATAAAGTTTTAAGTTAAATTCTGAGAGATTCATATAAAGTTAACAAAGAGCATACTTTAATCATGAGGAACGCGCAATATATTTTTTGCTACTATTATAGTAATATATTTGAACACTGTTAAAAGGTTTATTCTAAAATCGGACATTATTTTTTTCCGAAAAATCTCATACAATTAAGTTACGTTTTCAAAGCATTGTGTGTAGTTCAGTTATCACCATTTTCTTTGGAGTGATTATTAGATAAGTGCAAAAATAATGACGTAATAATGTCGTTTTTTGACGTATTTTTTAACGTCAAAAACAGACATTATTACGTCATTATTTTTGCACCAACCTAATACTATTGTTAAAACTTTAATGCGACTGATGTTATAGTGATACTACTGCGCTCCGATGTGATGTTTTCACGAACAGCAGATAAGAATGAAATAAACAATAGTGTACAATTAACAAAACATTTTATTGGCTTATCAAACTAAACATAAAGAATGTAAATGGAAGTATATATATATATATATATATATATATATATATATATATATAGCATAATTAGAGCCACGTATACTTTCTTAATATGTATATATAGAAAAAGTTGCAAATTAAAAAAATAATATTCTTTTATAAAAGTATTTATTTATTTGTATGTATATTTGATATTTCAGTTTGGCCTCAATCTTTCTTCAGAAATAACTGTTTGTTTACAAGTAGCGTCCGTCGCGAGATGCGGACGTTACGTGATATGGAACGAATATTCCTAACGTAAATCTAACTGTCATAATATCTTAGATGTTGTTTAAAAATTAAAAAAATAAAATAAATAAATTTTTTTTTTAACCATATCTAAAAAATGTTTAACTATTGAAATATTTATAAAGATTTAAAATAACCAAGTCTTTATTTAATCCTAGTTTATATGTATTTAATTTTAAAATCCAGCATTTTTCTTTTTTTTCTGCGCGTGTATGTGGAACTGAAATCAGAATCTATCAATAAACATTTACAGTTTTCTAATATATATATCGAGTGCTGTAAATTCCTATTGAAGACGCTCACATTTGCGACGAATCTCTTTTGGGTTTGGTAGACTTATATGCTTGGAGCATTTTTATGATGTGCTGTGTACAATTCGGCAAGGACTTCCCGTGGACGGGAAACAAGACACGTTTTGTTCTTGCACTCTTCTATGGATAAAAAGACAAATAAATGGGAGTTTACAATATTTACATTATTCGGACGTTGATTGTCAATTGCAGATGGACGTCTTTGTCCACATCTTTGTCGCCATATTTATTACAACGTTTCGGCCGTTGTACGTAATACCTCATCTCAGAAATATAGACAGATTCTAAACGATATCACAAAGCTTCATGAATATTCAAGCGATAATAAGAACAAAAATTGCAATATGAGCTCCGGTAAAAAAATGATTTGATAACAGCAAAAATTTCAATATGAGCGCTGGTAAAAATGGTTGCTGAAGACATTAAGTTTATAATAACCAGAAATTCATACACTGATGTCCTCAAGGACACATGGCACAGAGGGTAAAGGCGTTGGTTATATCCAGTGACAGGACCCAAAGAGTTTGAATTCAATACCCATTTAAGGCAGTGGAGAACTTGAAGAGGGGAAATAAAAGACGATAACTGATAACTGACGTGGAAGTAGTACAGTGTACCACAATGAGCGAAATAGAGGCTTCAGTTCAACATTCCAAACACCTGAAGAAGGCCGAAACGTTGTAATAAATATGGCAACAAAGATCAGGACAATTGTCAGAATAGTGTACATAATACCTCATCTTAGACAGATATAAATTCTTTTTATTTAATTTAATTTTTTTTTTTAATAATTCCACCCTAAGAAAAGATATAAAGTCACTAAGACACAAAGTTTTACTGACTTTCTAACAATATGAGTAAAAGGAAAAAAACTTCATTAAGGAAAGAGAAGGGGTCAAGGATAGCATGACTTTATCGATGGGTTAAAATGTTAAAATGTCTGTACCGATCCTATTTATTACAACGGCCGAAACGTTGGAATAAATATGCCGATAAAGATGAGGACAATAGTCCGAATAATGTAAATAGTGTGCATAATACCTCATCTCAGAAATATAGACAGATACTAAAAAGCCGAACGTTGTAATAAATATGGCGACAAAGATGAGGAAAATAGTCCGAATAATGTAATTAGTGTGCATAATACCTCATCTCAGAAATATAGACAGATACTAAAGGGCCGAATGTTGTAATAAATATGGCGACAAAGATGAGGACAATAGTCCGAATAATGTAATTAGTGTGCATATTACCTCATCTCAGAAATATAGACAGATACTAAAGAGCCGAACGTTGTAATAAATATGGTGACAAAGATGAGGACAATAGTCCGAATAATGTAATTAGTGTGCATATTACCTCATCTCAGAAATAGAGACAGCTACCAAATGAGAGTTTTTTCTCTTTTCTTTTGTAATGCTTTCTGACAATACCATCTTGTGAGTGTCAGGAGTAACTTTTGGTAGATGAAGGGGATAATCGTAAAGTCGACACTAAAGTCATGATGTCATTTTCGGGTTAAAGGTTAACAGCAATTTGATCCTTAGGGAAACAAAGCATTTCAACCATTCTCATTAAAATATCTTCGAATTTCTAGGATACGGAGTTATCACTATTCGCATTCGATCGGTTATCCTCATATTTGTTGTTATTCTCACAAAGTTTTGGTTGTTGTGCTCCACGGTCCTTTCCTTTTTAATCAATTTATCACAAGCAAGGCGATGTCACTAGGACGAATTGGGACTACTGAGTGAAAGAGAATGAGTAGACTTCAGAAGGAACCAGAAACCTAATCCTAAACAGGAAACAAGAGAAAAACCTGCTCAAGTGACCGGGGAGGGGTGTGAACTGGATGACAGAAAAACGTAGCTACTCCTATTGAAGTATGACCTATTTATATGGCCCTTGAATTTTTTTGTTTTTGTTCTATAATCAATTAACCCCAAGCAAAGCGATAATGGCACTAAGATGCGGGTGTGGCTACTGAGAGTAAAAGAGAATGAGTAAATATTGGAATGAACTGGAAACCCTGTCCTACATAGGAAACATGGAATAAACTTCTACTTCTGCTTAAAAGACCTGGGAAGAGTATGAATCGAACAATGAGTGAACCTATCTACTACTTTGTCATCAGGTTCATCATTAGGGCTTTTTTCAACTGAACACTTTCTTTAATCTACAAGGCCAGGTTATTCTCGTTCCACTGTTCATGTCTATTTTGCCTAGTTCGTATTTCGTAACGGTCAGTAATTTAGTACCGCACAGTAAATTAGTACGGCTTAGTTATTACCGCTCAGTTATTTCGTAACGCTCAGTTATTTTATACCACTCAGTTATTACTGCTCAGTTATTTGGTACCACTCAGTTATTTAGTACAACACTGTTATTTCGTACAGCTCAGTTATTTAGCACTTCTTAGTTATTTAGTACCATTCAGTTATTTTGAACAATTATTAACACTGTTATTTCATAACACTCAGCTATTCCGTAGAGCTAAGTTATTACTACTCAGTTATTATGTATCACTCAGTTATTTAATACTGCTCAGTTATTTCGTACCGCTCAGTTATTACCACTCATTTGTTTCGTACCGGTGAGTTATTTCGTACAGCTCGGTTGTTACCGCTCAGTTATTTCGTACCACTCACTTATTTCATGCTGCTCTGTTATTACGTACTGCTCAGGTATTTAATACTGATCCGTTATTTAGTGCCACTCAGCTATTTAATACCGCTCAGCCATTTTGTACCACTCAGTTATTTAGTACCATTCAGTTATTTCGTACTGCTCAGTTATTTAACACCGCTCAGTTGTTTGGTACCCCTCAGTTATTTCGTACCACTCAGTTATTTCGTAACGCTCAGTTATTACCACTCAGTTGTTTATTACCGCTCAGTTATTACTCGCAACGTTTCCACTGCGTCGAAGTGCATACCACCCGGCCCAGAGATTGAAATTCTTTGTTGTAGAATTAGGAGAATAAGAATAAGCCTCTCCCGTATATATCATAAGGTTTTCAGCTCTAAATTTCCTGAATTTTACCCGGATCGATAAGCATCTGATAAAGGCTAGGTGAAACCTGGTAGGTTGAATCTGTTTTCGCGACATATCAACATCTCTGGGTTATTTAATGCCAAAAGTTACTTATTTTGAACTCAAATGTATGCCTTCAACTATAGACAAAATATATTGCTTGTTATTTTGCTTTAAACATGTATTGTTGGTGATTTTATTATAAATAGTCATTGTTGCTTGTTTGCTTTTATTTATCGGCATATCAACCACTATGATACCTAAATCTAAATATTTAGTACGTAATTTGATGCTTTTAACCGCAGATATTGCGTACATAATTTTATACTTTAATGGTAAGGGTATGTTTTTAGATACATAGTTTCAAGATCATAAAATCTATTGTTGGTAATTTTACAATAACGCATTGATTTTCATTTTGACATAGAAATCTGTTGTTGCTCATTTTATTATAAAAATGCACTGCTGTTTTTCTTTAAGGGTTAACTATTTGCCCATTGCTGGAAATGTAACAAGTGCTGTCGTAACGGGTCATGGTGGGCCAGGGAACACCAACAAGTAAGAGGTGTTTTCACACTCCTCAAGACCTCCATATCAGAGGTTCGTATGAATAGAATATGGTTTACTTTAGTTTGGTTTATTTTGTTTTACGGAATATGAAACTCAATGGGTTAGTCAATGCTCTAAAGTTTTTATTGCTGGTAATAATTTTTTTCCAAAAGTGTACTGCCGGTAATAATTCTCTTTTCAAAAATTCATTGCTGGTTATATTTTTTTTACAAAAATGTATTACTAGTACTAAAACCTATTTTTACACTTTTTGAGTGTTTTGAACACAGTTTGGGGATTAAATATTTGCATATAGCTGGGACCCTAACAGGTGCTAACAGCCTGGGTCAGAGTGGACCTGGGAACACCAACAATTAAGAGGTGGTTCCACGCTCCTCAAAGCTCATGGTCAGAGGCCTTGCTATCGGATGTAGTTTATCGTCTGGCAAAGGACGGGATCAGAATATATATTCTTCAGGCAAATATAAAAATTGAACTGTTGAGGATGTGTTTTAACATAGGACGAAAAATGCGACACCAAATCCGAAGGCACACTGGAATGGAGAAATATGCCTTTCAAAAGCTAAGCAATGTAATAAGAAACATGATAAACAAAGAAAACTCTACTGAAGTGTTATTTAATAAGGGTCATCCTACAGCGTGTTGCAGCAAATTCCGACACTTGACAAAAAGGAAACTAAAAAAGCAATAAAAACAAAGTTGTATATGCAGAGACCCGACAGTTTATTTAGCAACAGTTAGGCAACAGTTAGAGGTACATACTACATTATTTTTCAGTGTAACCTACGCTGGCGGCGACGACCATCTCAAGGCGGGCGCGAAATGAGTCACTTGCTTTGGCGACCATGTCTATAGCGGCGAACGCCGCTACGATGGCAGCCTTCAGAGAGTCGACCATGTTGTGAATATGTTTGTTGGTCTTGGCCTCGATCATGACCCAGAAGAAATAGTCAAGTGGGTTGCAGTCAGGTGAGGAGGGCGACCACAAGTCCGGCGACCAGTGGTGAGGAACATTGTTGAGCAGCAACGCCTGGGTCGTCTTGCCCTTGTGTTCAAGAGCGGAGTCCTGCTGGAAGACGTAGGGCCGCCCGACAGAAATCTTGTCAATCCAGGACTTCACTACGCTCCTCAACACCTCCTGCTAGATCTCAGTGGTGACTCTCAGACCCTTTTGAAAGAAGAATGGAAGCACGATGCCCCCCTCATACAAGGCCAAGACGACCCAGGCGTGGCTTCTCAATAATGTTCCTCACCAATGGTCGCCGAACACGTGGCCGCCCTCCTCACCAGACTGCAACCCACTTGACTATTTCTTCTGGGGTATGATCAAGGCCAAGACCAACAAGCATGCCCTCAATACGTCGCTATGAACATGGTCGCCAAAGCGTGTGACTCATTTCGCGCCCGCCTTGAGATGGTCATCGCCGCCGCCGGCAGGTACATTGAAAAATAATGTAGTATGTAAGTCAAACTGTTGCTAAAGAAACTGTCGGGTATCTGCATATAAAACTTTTGCTTTTATTGCCTATTTCGTTTTCTCATTGTCATGTGTCGGATTTGGCTGCAACACCCTGTATATAGCAGTGAATGAAGAAGAGACTTCAGCTATCAGAAATTAGGTTCTACTGAAGAATACTGAGAATTCCTTGGACTGAACATGTAAGAAGGACAAAAGCAAGAGTGACGGATGAAAGCAGCACATAACCTAACCGACGAGCTTGTCTAATTTTTTTGGAAGAACAGGGACTAGGAGGATAGCAAATAGGCAAACATAAAGCAGAGCGACAAAATACAAGACGTTGTGGAGAGCCAGGATCGTCAATGCCGCTATGGAACACGGCATATAGAATATTAACAGTTATTAAATATGTAAATATTTTTAGAAATATTACAATCAGTTAATGCGAAATAGCAATCAAATAGGCGAGAATTCTTTCCGTGAAAAATATTAGGTTGGTGTAAAAAATAATGACGTAATAATGTCGTTTTTTTTACGTTAACAAATACGTCAAAAACGACATTATTACGTCATTATTTTTGCACCAACCTAATATTTCTCAATATATTACGTGTTTTCTTTCTGTTGTTACAGTGTAAACATGACCGCTCCGCTAGCAGTTTGTACCAGGGAGGGATAAAGAGCAGTGATACGAATCTGCAGAGCATGTGCTACCTTATCGATAATAATTCGTCATTACCATCACTCGAGATTGCTGATTCTTCTTGTCAATAGCGGAGGTTGACTGACGTTCTGCTCATTCTTCGTACGTTACGCTTGTCCGGCCACTTTTGAACTTCTGAATCCACTTATACACACTTCAATGCGGTTGTGCATTAACACTGTATTCTGTTAAAAGCTTTTGATGAATTTCTGCCTCTGACATACCTAACAATGAGAGAAATCGGATCACTGCTCTTTTTTCCTCCTTATTGCACACTGCTGGCGGAGTGGTCATGTTTACATTGAAAGAGAACTGGGGCGACCAAGCTCAAACCTCAATCACGTATCCACAATCGTACCAACTATAAGCATGCATGAATAAAGGTAGTATGTCAATCCTAAAAATATGTAATGGCAAAAGTGCGGATAACTTTTGACCTGACCACGTAAAATTTCCGTCTCTTTCGCTGTCTTTTCTTTGTGGGCTCTAATACTGGTTTTCAAATGATACATCCCAGGATAGGTGGATTTAAAAACCAGACCTAGATTCTGCTCACTCGCACAGATGAAATTATCTAGATATTACGTAGCACCTTGTTCGTGGAGAAGCACAAGGAATAGAAAGTCAGCGAAAAAAAAAATCATTACTCACAGAGTAATCTAAGCTTGTCGCCCACTGCATTTTCACCAATAAATCTGTTGGAGAAACCTTGAACACAATTGCCAATTTTGTACGCGAACACATTTAAAGAAATGGTCATGGATTAATACACGGTCTTTCAGAAGAATAGCCCACTAATTTCAACATCTCGATAACCGGTTGCGTGCTTATGATATAACTTAACAACCATTCACAGGAGATTTCATGTTTGAACAGAAACTTCAAAAAGAAATTACCATAATTCCCAGTGTATAATACGCCTTCATCCATAATACTTACCACAAAAATTCTGCTGAAAATGTGGGAAAATGCTTCTACTCACATATAATACGCATCCCTTTTGTGGTAATCAAACCCTATAAATTGTACGTCTCCAATTTCATTACGACCAGAGTTTCCTACTCTTATTTAAATTAAATAGTTTTAAACATAGAATAATATTATTCTGATTTAGTTCTATGATAATTCTTATTTTATTTTACATTTGTAAGTATTGTTAGATACATGTGATTATATTTGACATCCTTATGGGGTCGCAATCACCGAATGTTAGTGTCAAATTGTCGTATGTTTGTAGTGAGTAGTCATTTCGCAACAGAAATCGTCCTATGAAAATGCAATTTTTGAAGATATTTTTTGTAGCTGTGCATAATACGCATCTCTAATTTTGGTTATTATTTTTTTTAGAAAAAATGTGTAATATATATGGGGAATTAAGATAGTAAGTTTACCTACTGTGTGACCTTAAAGAACTTAACACCGAAAGGAGATGTTAATAGTGAGTAACTTATTTAAAACAAAATGAATGGAAGATAAAAGTATAAGAAGATATGTTAAATAAACAACAAAACTATGCTGACATAAAAGGAATATTTTGTTTTTCTTTTTTGCACATTTTTGTAATAACAATGGACCAATGATGAGAACAATAAATTTTAAATATTTCTTATCGAAAAAAACAAAGATATATTTTTAAACCACAAATTTAGCGCACTCAAATATGTGATCACCAACAATGTAGATCCGCACAAGTTTCACCGTTTATCTCTATCTATAAAAGGCAGGATGTGTGTATGTGTGTAACGAATGCACGGCCGCAATTTTCGACAGATTTACACCAAAATTTACATGCACATGCTCCCATCGATAGTGGAAATAATCGATTTTTCATGCTTCTACGGCAGTTTTCATGTAGTTTGCAGCCATCTTGTACTGGCCAGAGTGAAAGCCTATAGCTGGCTGGCACGAATAGGCAGGAAGATTCTATTGGCCAGCATGAGAGCCAACAGCTGACTGACACGAATGTTAACTATCATGCTAGCATGCAAAAAAACATCGATAGCTGCATTCGTCACAAGTGGGAAAAATTTTAATCTGCATGTCACTTTACTCCAATTGGCTCATTCGCTTGCTTAAACTCAACGTTGGTTCTGATTCCGCAGAACTAGGTTAGATGTGAAAAAGTATTTGTTGTTAACATACTTTTTCATTCGGTTTTTTCCAATTACTAGTCCTTTTTTTAAAGCTGACTGCTTTGTGTTCATTTTGTTGTGTTCTTTTTTCGTAACAGATTTAATGTTTAGTATACAGCTTAGAAAAAATTCGCAGTGTGAGATAGGCAAGAAGTAAGGCATGTAGCAACATCAGCACGGCAAAGGGCACTCCTTTAAAGGCAAGGAAGGGCAAAAATATTTTAAGTCAAGTGATAGCGATTGCTGTATTAGTCGTACGACTTTTGAATCAAGCACGGGCAAGGCCGGGCCATGCTGTAGTGCGGCTATATAGCGAAGATAACGGTTCACTCGATACTTGAACAGGTTAAAATTGTAGTGAACGGGTTTGTTTTGTTTTATTTTGTTTTACAGCACATCAAACTAAATGTGTTATTTAATGGTGACAATATTTTTAGAATAGGTTCGAATGAATAGTATATGTATTCTTTTTAACAAATCAGTTTGTAGATCAGTTTCCTTGACGTATTTTTGTAAAGAGTATTTTTGTCGTGAGCAATTGTATTGCTGGTAATTTTTTTTTTCCAAAATATATTGCTGGTTATATGTTTTTTTACTTTTGTTATTTTTACTATAAAATCTATTTTTATACTTTCAGAGAGTTTTGGCATCAGTTTGTGATGGTAGCTATTTGCCCATAGCTGGGACCCTAACAGGTGCTACCACTCCGGAACAGAGTGGACCTGGGAACAACAGCAATTAAGAGGTAGTTTCACACTCCTCAAAATCTCCCAATCAGAGGCATTGCTGCCGGATGCAGTTTTTCGTCATACCCAGGACGCATCATTGGGGGCGGGGGTTAGCCTTTCTGTAGTGATGCAGTCTGCGTATTCTGAAGCCCCAGCCAACAAAGGGAAAGGATCGGGAATGCATCGTCAGCGATTCGTGGGAAGAAGCTGCTTGAGTGGCTATTACAGCTCACCAGTTTTATACGACAGGAATAAGGGTAACTCGCTACAATATGTGTGACTGTGAAGGTTAGCACTGGTGGAACTAACAAATGCAGTTCGCATTAACACTTTCCATAGGAATAGCGATAGAAACCCTGTGAGTAAGGTGGAAAATATTTCATTGCCCACAAGGATCCGGAGAGAATTTTGGACTCTATCAAGACCGGAAAGTGACGACTAGAAAGTTTATATCCATATATAGCTACGGCACTCCATTTTTCTGCCTAATATGGCTTGTAAAGGCAGAAGTCAGGTACTTACTGGAGCGGTAGATGGAATCGACCATTTTCCTGGCCTCTTTAACTATGGATCGTATGTACGAGTTGTACTTCACGTCTAGGTTTACTTTAAGTCCCAATAGGTTTTCAAGGCACGGGGCTTCCGTAGGGGAATCTCTGTTCATCGCAAATGGTTAAAGTTCTCGGTCCATTTTCGAAATGGGAAGCTGAACGGCAGGGATGTCACGTGTGACAAGGCGAAAGCAAAAGTAGCATAAACACGATACAGAAAAACCTTATGCGCCAACCACAACTCCGCTAAGAATAATTATCTAAATATATATATATATATATATATCCTTTCCTGGGCTATATTACTCTGTATCGGAGTAGTCATAGGCTTTTACTTAAAAGGACTTAGAACATAAATGTATATAAAAAACCATGTGTGGTGAATTCGCTTATTTTGATATTTCCCAACCGTATATCGTTGCAACCCTTTCTTCGACGTCTTCCTTAGTATTTTTATATCGAAGTTCGTCCAAACATAAACATTTATTAGGTTGGTGCAAAAATAATGACGTAATAATGTCGTTAAAAATACGTCAAAAAACGACATTATTACGTCATTATTTTTGCACCAACCTAATACAAACATTAAAGATCGTAGAATGAGGTACCTCTATTTCTATCGTTTTTTTTTTGTTTTGTTTTTTAAATAATAATCTATTTTTGCTGAATATACTTGGGCATAATTCGATCAGGTACATAGGCGGAAAAGAAATTGTTAATCTGTCTATATCTCTGAGATGAGGTATTATGACTAATTGCATTATTTACATTTTTCGTAATGTTATCCTCATCTTCATTGCCATAATCACAGTTTTTCGGCCGATGTACGTTCCGGCCATCGTCAGTGGAACTAGAACAGTCTACCCCGGTGGACAAAATAAAGCGTTCGGTTCGAAATTCCAATCACCTGATGGAGGTCGGAGCGTACAACGACCGAAACGTTGTGAATACGTCAATGAAGATAACAGTTCGAATAATGTAAATAATGCCAAAAATGTTATTAATCAATGACATGTTACCCTCAATATCGACCGTTAATCGAAACCCCCGATGTCCCTAACTGCGGTATAGAATGCGAGACCTCTTATTTCTTTGAGAGTGAGAAAAACTTGATAATGATTGCCGAGTCATCGCCATTGTAAATTTGATGTAAATTTGCTAGAGGACACGATATTGGTTGGATATAAATCTCTGTAATTCACGATTAGGTTTTGGTTTGATCTGTTTTATGACCTTTCAACCCTTTGGGTCATTTATGGCCGAAACTAAATGTTTTTTTTTCTCTAAATAACCCCAGTCAAAAGACTGCTGTTCGTCATGGTTATATTTTCTTTTAAATTATATTTTAAAAATTAGTTTTATATTTTGTTAGTGTTGCATAGATTGCCATTTTGGTATAAAAAAATTTACTGTTATTTTTTTTTTTTGGGGGGGGGGTAAATATTTGTCCATAGATGGGACCTTGACATGTACTACCACCTCGGTTCAGGGTGGAGCTGGGAACAATAACAGTTAAATGGCAGTTCCACGCTCATTAACAACCCCAATCTTCCGATCAGAGGCCTTGCTGCCGGATGTAGTTTATCATCATACCATGGACAATTCATGATTGGGAGCCCATTCTGTTTCTGAAGTTACAGAACCCAATAGAGAACTGTTAAAATAAAAAAAAAAAAACAGACAAAAGATTAACACTGATGATGATAGTGGCTATGATATCTCATGTATAAGTCGACTATGTTTATTCTCAATAACCACTAACTGTACACATACAATTTATTTTTCTTAGCTGTCTATATTTATGAGATGAAGTATTGTAGATATTTAAATTATTTACATTGCTCAAACTATTGTCCTCTTCTTTATTTCATTTCGTTTCTCCATGCAAGACATTAAATGATTTCTATTTTGTCCTTCTCTTATCAGCGATTCTATTTTTCTTTTCAAGTGTCCTCTGCGCAATATATCCATGTCGTTTCATATGCATTTTCCAATATTTAACATTTGAATGGTCCGTGGAATTTTCAGATTGATACCAGTTTGTCGAGATCATCACAATATGACAAAAGAATTAAAAATACATTTCTGGATTGACACCCCTACCTCCCTTCCCGTCTTTTAGAGTCCACCGAGGAGTATGTGGGTCACGGCAACACTAGTCATTGCTGATGTGGTTTCCAAGTATGGATTTTACAGGATGAAGTTGTTATCCACAAGTCTAATACATAGAACTTGGAGTTCCCAAGTGGTCCCTTGGTCTATTTAGGGACTGACCAGGCCCGACCGTCTTTAACGCCGGTGTTCAAACAAGAACCAATGCTTGAGTGTGATTTGACCGCAAGCCGTATTCATATCCAGCTACTCGAATACTTCAGCCATCACCCTGTAAATGATCGCTCTGACCTTTCTGTTTACCTTTTGGTACGAGAGTATTTGTTTAGGTTTTTGAAGGAGTAGGCGTTACACCGAAAGCATTTCTCCCTCTGTCCTCACAATTTATTTCTTTTGCTTTTATTTATTTTATTTTATCTGTTTCATTTATTAATTTATATATTTAGTAGGGCTTCTTTTCCAATCTAAGTTTTCTATTCAGCCCGTTAGCGATTTATATGGATTCTTTAAGTCAATATTGCAATCTCGATAATGTTTGAACATCTGACTCTCTCCTTACACGGTCCACCTATACCAACTCATACCGCCCTGTCACATGAGTTCATCGGAACAGATATCAAACACATCTTCGCTGTCTTCAACCCCAAAGGAAGTATCGAAAAATAAATAGCTGGCATCATCTTACATCATCATCACCATCTATGTTCTCACCGCCATAATTTTATTGTTGTTGATATTATTATTATTATTGTTGTTGTTGTTGTTGTTTTTCTTAGTATTATTATTATCCTTATTATCAAGCGATGGAGGGGAAGATTTAGGAGGTGGTGTAGGAGGCGATCTTTGGTGCTGAAAGGTTTTCGGCCTGATCGACCTCTAAAAGTATTTCAGTGACCAAACATCAGAATACTGATTTTAGAAAGAGGAAGGAGTCCGAGTACCCATCATTGGAATATTAAGTTCTGACAAGAATTCTTTAAAGATTCTTCAAGGCCAGTTGTCAACTGATATTTTTATGCCCGTCATAAATTTAGGAGACAAAATTAAACTTGGAATTTCCACCTTTTTGCCAATATACATACACACACACACACACACATATATATATATATATATATATATATATATATATATATATATATATATAATTATTTATTTTAAAAAAAATTATAACATAAATATGTTATAAAATCACTACAAAAATAGCCATTTTGTTTCAACACCCACAGTGTCTTATCAAGTGATGATGTTGAATGTAAAATAAATGGTTTTAAAAGTTTTAAATTAATTAACGATCCTTCCCAAGGGGAAAACATTGTTACAAAAGCTAGAATGACCAATCAAAATACAAGTATAGGAAAATTCAAAAAGCTTGACAACGAAGTGATGTTATAAAAGCTATTCAGATCTTTAAAATTGGGGTTATATTAAAAATGAATTTATTTTAACCAATAATTATTAAATTATATGATAAAATTTGATATTAAAATTAAAAGTAAAAATTACCAATTTTAAAATCCAGATTTAATCTCACTCGATAAGACACCGGAGGTGTTGAAACAAAATGGCTATTTTTGTTGTGATTTTATAACATATTTATGTTATAATTTTTAAATAAATAATTATATCTGCTCTACTCTGTACTGAGCACTCTTTTAAGAATAGTCATTGTTGGTTATTGGAATTCATTCCGTATACACCAATCATATCCTTGTGTGTGTATATATATATATATATATATATATATATATATATATATTCATACACGTTTCATTAAATAATATAGACAAGTGTTGTCTATATATTTTATGTAAATTTTTTCGTAACTTCTGATAAGTTTAATAACATTATCGTTGAAAGAAGAAAGAAATTCACAGTAGTGATCCATATTTTTTTAATACAATCTAAGCTTTTGGCTTACTTAAGCCATTATCAAAGATGTCAATTACAACATATTAAACAATATACGGACACGACAGTGATGATAGTCTGTCAATGTTTACATAGAAGATTTCTAAGCAACGATAAACACGCGCATATAAAACGCTAGAAGCGAAAATCTCACCGCATGACGTCACACATTACCACACGAGAGTGAATTGTAGAAGTATGAATCAAAAACAAGATGAAAATATACTAAAAAATTTAGTATATTCTAATATATCAACTACAGATCCTAGCAAAAAAATTAAATTAATCATATACTACACTAAATCTAGTATATCCAAGTTAATTCTTCGCAATAATTCTTCTCCCCCGGTTAGCGATTTGCAAAAAACCAACATAGTTTATAAATTCAAGTGGCCTTTGGAAGAGTGTATCTCCGACGAATTAAATAATATTTATGTTGGTCACACCACAAACTCGCTTTCACGACGCTTGACACTACATTTGAATGAAAACTCTAACATTTTTAGGCATTTAAAACAACATGCCTGCCCGCACACACAATTCCGTAAAATACTTGTCGAAAACACAATTATACTTCGACATGAAAACAATAGACAAAAACTAAAAATCCTTGAAGCATTATACATCAAACAGTTGAAACCCAACCTAAACAAAATCAATTATGGCATCTCTACAAATATTCTTAAATGTCTTTAATTGGTAACAGAAGCCATTGGTTTATACCAACGGCTTTCGATTCATACTTCTACAATTCCCTCTCGTGTGGTCATGTGTGACGTCATGAGATGCGGTGCGATTTTCGCTTCTAGCGTCTTATATGCGCGTGTTTATCGTTGCTTAGAAATCTTCTATGTAAACATTGACAGACTATCATCACTGTCGTGTCCGTATATTGTTTAATATGTTGTAATTGACATCTTTGATAATGGCTTAAGTAAGCCGAAAGCTTAGATTGTATTAAAAAAATATGGATCACTACTGTGAATTTCTTTCTTCTTTCAACGATAATGTTATTAAACTTACCAGAAGTTACGAAAAAAATTTACATAAAATAGACAACACTTGTCTATATTATTAAATGAAACGTGTGTGAATGAAAAGATGCTGCCTAAATACACACAATATATATATATATATATATATATATATATATATATATATATATATATATATATATATATATATATAGTATTACACAAAAAATTACCTCATATGGGGAATAGATCTGTTTTAACCAATGAAAAATTCATCATTCTTATTCAACCACGGTGTATAGACTGAGTTCGTTTCGGAATTAGAAATTTAACTATTAACTAGTTAGCTAGTTAATTTGTTAATAGTTTTAATAGTTAAATAGTTAAGTCTCTAACTCCGACACGAACTCAGTCTATACACCGGGGTTGAATAAGACTGGCCAAGTTTTCTTCGGTTGAAATAGATCTATCCCCCTCTATATGAGGTAATTTGGGATTTTGTTGTGCAATACTCCATATTGGCTTTGTTATAATGAATACATCGAGTTCTTTTTGTGGATCAGTTTTAATATTTTATATAACTAGGATACACTTTGATTACATACCAACGGATTTATTACCTCTATTACATATATATATATATATATATATATATATATATATATATATATATATATAAATATAAAAGTGAACATAGAAGTCAACACTTAGAGGCGACAGTCTGTTTCATGCTATATGCAATCGTCAAGCCACGTGTGCTGTTATTTTTCTCGGCTATTTATATATATACGGGTTAGTGGTGCATTGTGGGTATTCTATTATGGCGATTATTTCACCGGAAGTCGTTTGTTTATCTATTTAGGTCAAATTATATTGCTTGTTTTTATTTTTGTTTCTTATTTTATTTATTTATTTATTTATTAACGTAGTAAAAATTTGTTTATATCTCTTATTTAACAGTTTTGTTTTGGTTTGGGAATTTAATTAAAACTATTTGTTCAGTTTTGGGGTTGATTGTTGTAGTTCATTCTAAGTATTATTTTGGCGGGAACAGTTTTTAATTGATTATCTTTATTTGGGATTGGTCAACAAGAAAGGCCAACAGAAGAAGAAATATCATATGGTTCAACCCACCGTACAGCAAGAACGTAAAAACAAACGTAGGGAAAATATTCTTCAAACTCTTACACAAACACTTCCCAGAATCAAGCACCTTACACAAGATATTCAACAAAAACACTGTAAAAATCAGCTACAGCTGCACCGAGAGCATGGCACAAATAATAAAAAAGCACAATAGGAAAATTATCAACAAACCACACGAACAAATTAAACCCACGTGCAACTGCAGAATAAAGAACGAATGTCCCTTAAACGGAAATTGTTTACAAAACAACGTAATATACCAAGCCACGATAAAATCACCAGATAATGAAGAAAAAGTATACATAGGAGTAACTGAAGGACCCTGGAAACAAAGAAATTATACACACAAAACATCTTTCACAAATAGTAAATATGCAAACAGTACAATGCTTTCTAAGTATATCTGGGAAATTAAAAACAAAACGAACATCACACCAAAAATATCTTGGAAGATAAGGAAAAAATCATCAGCCTACAATAACCAATCAAAAACTTGCAAACTTTGCTCGGAGGAAAAAATAGCTATCATTACTTTTCCCGACCAAAATAAATTATTAAACAAAAGATCCGAACTCATCTCAAAATGCAGACATGAAAATAAATTTTTACTACGTAACCTAAAAAATTAAAAACGGAAAAAATAAAATAAAAACAAATAAATATACTAATAAGCAAAAATAACAAAAAAAAAAAAAAAAAAATAGACATAAAACATAAAAAAATACTATGTTACTTAAAAATCGAAAACCGAAAAGAGAAAATATACAAGTAAAATAAATTAACCTAAATTCATCCAAGTAAATAAATAAACAAACCAATCCCAAATAAAGATAATCAATTAAAAACTGTTCCCGCCAAAATAATACTTAGAATGAACTACAACACTCAACCCCAAAACTGAACAAATAGTTTTAATTAAATTCCCAAACCAAAACAAAACTGTTAAATAAGTGATATAAACAAATTTTTACTACGTTAATAAATAAATAAATAAATAAAATAAGAAACAAAAATAAAAACAAGCAATATAATTTGACCTAAAAGGATAAACAAACGACTTCCGGTGAAATAACCGCCATAATAGAATACCCACAATGCACCACTAACCCGTATATATATAAATAGCCGAGAAAAATAACAGCACACGTGGCTTGACGATTGCATATAGCATGAAACAGACTGTCGCCTCTAAGTGTTGACTTCTATGTTCACTTTTATATTTACACACGCTCTATCTCTGATATTGAGCACTTTATTCCATAAATATAGCACACCTTAAGACTATATTTCTTTATATATATATATATATATATATATATATATATATATATATATAGTATTTTTATATTTTATATGTTCATGCCATGTGTGTTCTGGCTGTCACTGGGGTCTTCCTGTACATTTATTAGTCTTGCCAATATTAGCATTCTTATGACTTGATAATAAAATAAATATACACCCTTGTGTCAATTAAAAGAAGCAGCAGCTTTAGTTTCCTTTCTTTCACCATACGGTCAGTTTTAGACCCACTGGAATGACATGGTGTAAACGATTTCTATTCTATTCATCATACATTCTCAAGTTAGGTCATTTGCAGTGGCATGCAGTAATATGAATCTGTTTTCGGCATGTATGATGAAATTTATTTGGCCTTGAAAAATATTGCGTCATCCGTGTTTAGTGACATAAGGAATTCGGTGAGTTTCTCATTTGTTAGATTAAGCTTTGAATCGTTGTCAGTTAGAAATGATTAAAGATATCTTAGTGGAATTCTCCGAGATTTTTATAACACGATTGGACTCTACATTGAGCAATAAGAATGTATAATTACTCTCCAAGTTTAACAGAAGAACCGTGATGAAATCAATCATAAACGAAAATGACATGTTCATCATTAATTAATCATAGCTAAAAATCGGAAGCTCATGAAGGATTTAAATTAAGTTCAAATATATATATAGTATACCAAGATAATGTTTCAAATTATTCAAGACGATCTTCGCCCTTCCTAACCTTGCAAATTTCTGTCCTTGAGTAATCAGGTGTCTCACACTTTTTACGTACGATTTCATTTTCATGTCTTTTTTCACTTCTCTTTGGACTGTCATTGTTCAAACTCATTTCTCAGGCGCCAAACGTCTTATGCTTTGAATGTTTTCTAATTGATCTCCTTAGCTTTAAAATGAAATGGTGATCTCTCTTCTCTTGTGTCCTCCTGGTTAAGTTTTCCTCTCTACTGTGCCCTGATTTTTTTAAAACTTATTCACCGTTCTCTTGGTGGTTTTTGAATGGACTTTGAAGATGGAAGCCAGATTATAAATGTTGGTAACATTAATAAAGTCCTGAATGATCATTTTCTTCTCACCATTGCTCATTTGGGAAGACAGTGGGGCGGACACAAAACGATTTTTACCTTTTCCGTTTCTAGCTGAATAACTCAAAATGTTTTTCGGTGATTTTTACGACAAATGGTGTCAACATGGATAAACTCTTTAGCTGAAAGCCGGGAAGAAAGAAACGCAATTATTATTTTTTTTTTTTTTAGATATTAAACATTTTGTGGAATGGACATTTATGCTGTGACACGTTTTGGGCAATTTTGCTATTACGCCCCGGTATATATATATATATATATATATATATATATATATATATATATATATATATATTACGAAAAGGGCAAAGTCCGACAATTTATTTATTAAAGACATTTTTATGTTTAACGTTACAGATACAAGTATTTAAGTAAATGCTCTGTTTATAATAAACAGTATTAAATAACATTTACCGGCCTGAATGTCCGAGAAATTTTCATAGAAAATATTCGTTCTTTGACAGGAACCGTCATTTACGCTGACGTGCCTTACCGTTAGGCTACAAAGAAGCGTTCGGTAGACAAAGTCGAATTTACTGCTTATAAACTCAATCTTCCATGAATCTCGAATATTCATAACTGCTCATGGCGTATCAAATGTAAACAAATTACGTCATATATTACGAAATGGACAAAGTCCGACAATTTATTTATTAAAGACATTTTTATGTTTAACGTTATAGATACAAGTATTTAAGTAAATGCTCTGTTTATAATAAACAGTATTAAATAACATTTACCGGCCTGAATGTCCGAGAAATTTTCTTTGTAGCTTCTTTGTAGCCTAACGGTAAGGCACGTCAGCGTAAATGACGGTTCCGTATAGGATGCAGGTTCGAATCCTGTCAAAGAACGAATATTTTCTATGAAAATTTCTCGGACATTCAGGCCGGTAAATGTTATTTAATACTGTTTATTATAAACAGAGCATTTACTTAAATACTTGTATCTATAACGTTAAACATAAAAATGTCTTTAATAAATAAATTGTCGGACTTTGTCCATTTCGTAATATATGACGTCATTTGTTTACATTTGATACGCCATGAGCAGTTATGAATATTCGAGATTCATGGAAGATTGAGTTTATAAGCAGTAAATTCGACTTTGTCTACCGAACGCTTCTTTGTAGCCTAACGGTAAGGCACGTCAGCGTAAATGACGGTTCCGTGTAGGATGCAGGTTCGAATCCTGTCAAAGAACGAATATTTTCTATGAAAATTTCTCGGACATTCAGGCCGGTAAATGTTATTTAATACTGTTTATTATAAACAGAGCATTTACTTAAATACTTGTATCTATAACGTTAAACATAAAAATGTCTTTAATAAATATATATATATATATATATTCTGGTGTTTGTAGGACTGAGTATTCTCCCCATTTCTTTTCGGCATTGCACAGGGCTAGGAACAGACTCCACCTCGACATCTTGGAGTCTGTTAACAACAACATACGTAGGCCGTCCCTTTGCGTACAACGGGAGATGAAGTTTAAGTTGGCCTTATTCAGGGAAACGGTTACATGATTTGAGGTAAAACAATTTCCCCCCACCTTACCATCCTGTTTTATTACGGTATTAATAAAAAAATTTCTTGATAGTACTCCGTTTTAGATTACCGACGATTGTGTTTGAAAATGTGTCGGTCGAAAGGTACCTTACATTTTAAACGTGCATATTATTGTATCTTATGTTTAATATGATCCCATATTTTTTTATTCCTCAAATGTTTGATTAAATTTGGCAGTACTAGAAATCTGTTTAAATATATATATATATATATATATATATATATATATATATATATATATACACACATCCATATATATATATATATATATATATATATATATATATATATTATCTATGTCACGTGTATGCTATTGTTCTATATGCCAAAATCTAGATCGTTTACAAAGTTCCTAATGGACTACTTTTCATCATCATCATCATCATCACATTCATCAGTCCTATGACTGGGAATGGTCGTTGTGTCGCTGCGCAACCGAATGCGTGACCAGCTCCTTCTACATGTTTAGGTTGTATGCATTTCTTTGAGCAGCTGAGAATGATCGTGGTATCTACTCAGCAGCACGCTTTTTTGGGTTCCCCTGCATGTCTCCCCCTTTTTTTTACGTAATTGATAGCTTGAGAATGACAGCGGAGAGTCTAATTGCTCTTATAACGTGTGCTTTCCATTCGACCTTCTCTTCCAGGTCATTTATATGAGATCTACCCACCGGTCTATTTCTTGCCTCGCACTGTTACATTTGTAACGCGGTCAACGTAGAAGACGTCGGGCAAGGTGTTGTGTAATTTAATTTCTAATGATTGTATTCTTCATCGTAGTTATGCTGTCAATGCCCAAGATTCGTGTGCGTACGAAAATATAGAGAAAGCCAATGCGAGCAACAATCTGATCTTTGTTTTCAAGAACGATGCTCAAAGAATATTCGATATGCTCTTAATAATTGTTCTATTCCTGCGTTGGTGGAACCGGCATTAGATATTTTGTGCATGCCAATTGCACATGTGTATTTTTTGTCTTGTGTTTTAAACATGTCGACACCGAAAATAAAAACAGAAAACAGAACAGAATCCGGTATCATTTAAGAAAGTTAAGTAGTTCTCTTGAAAAGGCTTGAACTCATTCTCCCCTGCCACTCATATATTCGCTAAATAACAAGATAGACTAGGATCTAGTCTCTAGACATACGATCTATTAAATTTTTGATTGGTTGCTTTTTGTTTGACGACATAACAACATATATAGGTTATAACACCTAAATCTAAATATTTTGTACACATTTTTTTTTTTTTGAGGAGGGAATAATAATGACTTCGGTGATACAAGTCTTACTAATTAACCCATATCTGAGGAGATAAGAGGTGAATTCATACCTTTCTCAACGGTATTCACGCGTAAGCGAATATAACGAACCCAACTGGAATTGGAACTCCGCTCTCCGATTAACAATTCCGATTTATTACTCATTACACCTCCCGTTCATACTAACTTACGCCACCCGGTATTCCTAAGTGGTCACGCATCTATTGGCCAGGGTAGACGTTGCTTAAATTCGGTGATCGTACAGGAACCTGTGTTTCAACATGATATGGCCGTAAGCCAAGTCTATTAGAAGAACAAAGCAATATTTATGGTTGTGGACTAGCCAATGGGAAACCATGCCATTATTTTTCTTAAGCATTAAAAGCCAGGTATTTAAGATGATTCTGTAGAGAAACGTTGACGCATACAAAAGAACATATTATTTAAAAATGTAAATATATTGTACTTAAGTATTGTGATCCTTTACATATGCCCTAAGGGCAAAAAATGAATTTTGATTCATTCATTTTTAGAAAAATAACTGTCATGAATTTTAATGTGTTTTTTTTTTGTTTTTTTTTTCCAGGTTTTATCCTTTTTAGCCCCGTCGAAATTGAATATTGCAGGAGGATGGATGCATTTGTTTTCTTTTTATGTACCATGTTCTTTCAGGACGTAGGCGATCATAGCTCTGCACCTCCCACTATTCTTTACAACTCTCAACAAGTTCGTTCTCTCTGCTTCCTCTCCCAGACCATGTTCTGTCATCAACTTGCTTAAGCCCGCCAGGTATGTCCCGCGTAGATTTTCCTTGTCTCTTTTCCCTCTATTCGACCCATGAGTATCAGATTCTCCAGGCCTTCTTTCCTCATAATGTGTCTTAGAAATTTCAGCTGCCTCTCCTGATGTTAACCATAAGCCTCCTCCTTGTTTGCATCCTCTCTAAGACCTTATCGTTGCTCAAACGATCGGTCCATGATATCCTTAGCTCTGTCGCCTCGAGTCTCTTCATCTTTGAGAAAATCGCCTTTTTGATAGCATTTTCTTTTATAATTTTCACGAATTTTAGCCATACGGCACCAAAAGAATACTTTTCTTTGATACGGGTGCATTGTGGGATAGGTAAGGAACTGGAATTAATGTAACTTCACACTAACGTTGTTACTTTTAAAAAGTAACACCAAAATGTTTCGAAAGAATATAAAATAGACAGTTGTAATTTTGGCAATATGTAATGAGGATAGAAGGCTTAGAGAATTTGACATTCACGAAAAATATTGAATGGGCAAAGGTACTTAGAGCCACAAAAGACGGGTAGTTTTAGAGAATAATGATGACATACGTTTAGAAACAACATGGCTTATAAATGAATTCGTAAAAATTGATTACGACTTCTTTTATATGCCATCAACAAGGAGAAATTATTTTTTTAATCTTTTCGCACATCTCCATAACAAACTCAGAAATCTTACTTCTGAAGATGTTAAACATCAAGATATTTCAAAGATCAAATTTCAAGTCCGTTAATCAAAAATAAATAATTTCTAAACGTCCCCTTTGTTTTTTTTTGTTTTTTTTTGCTTATATTTTTTATTTTCTTTCTTTTTCCCTCCAATTCCTCGTTCATTTTCCTACGCTCTTATACTTTTTCTTTGCTCCTACTCCTACACCTCTTCTTTCTTCTAACCTCCCGCCTTTGTTTTCTGTTCTCTCTCTTCCGATACTTCTTCTCCACTCTTTTTCCTTTCTCTCTTCTCTTTCGCTTTGTTTTTTCTTTTCTCTCTTCTACTTCTCTCCCCCTTCTTCTTCACTCTTTGTTTCCTTTCTCCTTCTTTTCTCTCTCACCTTTCTTCTTATTCTTCTTTCCCCTCTTCTACTACTTCTCTTCCAGTTCTTCTTCTCCAGTGTTTTCCCTTTCTCCTCCCTTCTCTCTTTACTTTCACCTTAGTTTTATTTTATCTCTTCTACTTGTTCTCTTCCCCTTCTTCTTCATTATTGTTTCCTTTCTCCTCCTTTTCTCTCGTCTCTTATATTAGTTTGGTGCAAAAATAATTTCGTTTTCTAACATATGTTACTATGTGAGAAAACGAAATTATTTTTGCACCAACCTAATACCTTCGTCTTCTTTTCTTTCGACTCTTCTTACGCCGTCTTCATTTTTCTCTTCTGTTCCTTTTGATTCTTCTTTTCTCTCTCCAGCTTCCCCTTTGCTTCTTTTACTCTTTTTTTATTCCCAATTTGTCTTCTTTTCACATACTTTCTCCTCCTCACCTCTTACCTATCACTTGTTCTATTCTTTCTACTTTTTCTTTGTCTTCTTTCTTTTCCCACCTTCACCGTCTTGTTTTCCTTCCACTTCCATCTCTATCATTTTTTTTATCCTCTTCCTCTTCTTCATTTCTTCTTTTTGTTCTTTGCTTCTACTTTCTTTTTACTTTCTTCTTCCTCCCGTTTGACATTTTTTTCTTGTTCTTCTTCTCCTTTTTCTTCTTTTAATCCCCTTCCCCTCTTCCGCATCATCATCTTTACCTCTTTCTATCCTATTCCTCCTTTTCTTCGTTCTTTTCCTTCATCTCTTCTACTTCCCTTCCTCTGCCGCCTCATTTTAATTTCTCATTTTTGTCTCATTTTTCTCCAACGTTTTCCTTAAACACATCCCCTTTTCTTCCTCTACTTCGTCTTTTTTTACTTGTTTCTATTCTTCTATGTATTTTTCTCTCCTTCTCCTTTATCGCATCCTCCACTGCTTCATTTTTGCTTTCTACCATCTTCCTCCATATCCTTATCTCGATTCTTCTTCTTCTTCTTCTTCCTCCTCCTCCTTCTTCTTCCCTCTGCTTCCTTCCCAGTTTTTTTTACTTCACTCCTTCCTCCCCGTTTGCTTTTATCTCTTCTTCTTCTCATTACCAAGTTTTACTCCACCGCCTCTTTTTCCTTTCACCTCAATTTCCTTTCCTCTCTTCTTCTCTTTCATCTTACCCCATCCACTCTCTTCACCTCCTCTTTTTTATTTCTTTCCTTCGCCGTAAGTTTCCTTTTCTTCCCACTTCTTTATCTCATCCTCTTCCCTTCCTCCATCTCTTTTTTTCTACTTGTTTCCATCCTCCTCTGTCTTCTTATCTCTCACTGCTACTCTTTCATCTTTCCTTCCTTCTCTTTCCTCCAACTCCCTCCGTTTTCTTATTTCCTTTCTCTTTTTTTCTTCCTATATATTTACCAATTTAATAAATTCCATTCTTGTTATCTGGGTGCGGTTTGTTTGGACGTAAAAGTCTTAAGTTTGTCGGTGACAGGGTTTTAGAAATTCATTCCTTCGAAAGTATATTTACAGGAAAATATTCCACAGTCTCCAAGTTCTTACCGCAATTTCTCAGATATTTTGATAACGACAAAAAGATGTATTCCTGTCTCACATTCCAAAGGGATTTTCTTGTCACAATTAATCTTTTGTCTGACCATCCTGAACATACACTTTAAACAGCATGCTCAATTCAAAATAGACGCAAAAATGGAGATATACATTCCACTACTTAAAATTTAAACTTAACGAAACACCAAAGTTTGTTTAATGAGCTTGATCTCGACTCTGCGTACCACTATTATATGCACGTGCGCGTGTAAAGTAAGCTAAGTGATATAAAACTAGGTACCTCCAGAGAAAACTCAATACCAATGGTTTAATATGAATTTTAAAAAAATGAAAACATTTTTCTTGAAGCGTTTATTTTAGTCTTAATTTCAAGCTAATAGATATATAATATATCCAATAATAAAAATACATTATTTTATTTCAAATCTAGTTTAAACTAATTTAAATACACTGGAAGGAGTTTTTTGTTTTTTTTTTTTTGCTAAAATAACTGCTTTACGCCATTATGAGTCGTCTTTGGTCGCAATGTAATTCCGTTTATAATAAAAAGAAGTTTTCCAAACGTTAAATATACTTTCTGAAACTTTATTTTAGGGGTATTAGCTGATTTAAAGTATAATCAATCTTTTTTGAAACAAATATTATTTACTTTAAGTTTAAATTATGTCATAAATGCATTTTTTAACATAGCGGTATCTCTTTATTTAAGATGATAACGTGTGGACAGCTTGATAAGAGATGGATGTTTAACTAATAGTGTTCTACGAGGGCTTTATCTGCAAAAAAATAATTGCAGAATATAACGTGAGCGCCTTTTATATATAATGTTTAAGTACTCAGTAATCTAAAAAAAATGGTAAAATATTCTCCGTAATGTAATGTTTGATTGAATTTATATACTTTGGCCTTAAATTTACTGGCGTTATCGTTCTTAGTTTCTAATAATGCCGTCAATGGACGTCTATATCTACAAAAATCCACACGTTTATACGCATACAAAAAAAAAACTGTGTTTGCTGAATTGTACTATGTTTTTCAATTTATGATTAGTAAATATAGTTTGTATTTAATAACAATATCACCTGACATCTGACATCTTCAAATTAAAAAAGAATTTTAAAAAATGTAAATCTTCATGAATTATTCTAATTAAAATTCTTATAATCTTCTTTCTTAAGATAATAGTGTTCTCAACATATCTTATTTATAAAAATCAATTAAAAGCATTTGTAATTAAATAATATTTTAGTTTTATTGCATTTTTTTATTTCAGGATTCAGAACAGATTTTCGGTAAATGGTGTCTTACAAAAAACAAATTCATAATTGAAAATCCTCAAGGAGTTTGGCTCTTAACTATATCCTATTAAGATGATGAAAATGAAATTTCATAATATTAAACAAATACAAATGGTATGAACACATTTGAAAAAAAAGTATTTCTAGCAAGATTTTCTAAAATAATTCACAAACAATTTCATTCATTTCTGAATAATTCACAAATAATTTTCATTCAAATCCGAACATTATTTGACTTTTGCAAAAATTCCCAAATCAATATGTTTTTTACCGCAAACAAATAAGCGCTAAAGTTTCCTAGACTAATCTTTGGTCCCCCGCTGGCGCAAGAAAAACAAGATTTTAAAGCAAAATTTCGAATTAAAAATACTTCAGACTTTCCTTTTAGTAATAAAGATTTCGAGAAATAACTTTGTTTTTATCAAGTTCTGTACCTGGGCCCGGTGTGACGGAGGCTGGGACAATTTTGATCTGTGGCTGGTGTGAAAACACTCAACTTTCCCACAGTAACCATGACCTTGTGTCGCATCTAGTCCGCGACCGGTAAATACCAGTCCGTCGTATTCAGGCAATTTGCTGTCTGATTCGAGAGTGTCAAGTTCTCTATCTTCTGACAATACGACTATGTCTACGGTCGGAAACCCGACTGAGAAAAACTGACAATGCTTGTCAAGCTCCTGTCTTCGGGCAGAGTATAAATCAGTCCGGGCTCTGTCTATGGACAGTGCCTCGACCGAGAAAAATAAATAATGCAAAATGCCCGATCCCGCGATTGCGTGGACTGAGTAAATCTTGACCTTTGGTTCGAGTGTACACGATGAGGTCCCCATGCTAAACTTGGCTTTGTGTCATATCTCATCTCCGTGGGGATACCGGGTAAATACCAGTCTACTGACGCCTCGGTGAGTAGCCTAAGCAAGCCATAAACGCTAGGAGTGAGTTATAACAGTGGCGACGAGGATATCGAAACTCATACTGAGTAGGGAAAAAATACTTGATTCGGTGCACATGATGACAGTGACGACGAGAAATTAGAACAAAGTTGGTTGAATTTTTTCTCTTTGGCGAAATCAATGTGTTTTTTACCAAAAAAAAAAAAATCGCTAAAATTTCCTAGAATAATCTTTGGTCCCCTGCTGGCGCAAGAAAAACAAGATTTTTAAGCAAAATTTCGAACGTGCTAGAAAGCATAAAAAAAAAGTATAATTAAATAATCAAAAATATATCAGTTTTTCTTCTTAGTAATAACAAAGATTTCGAGGATAAACTTTGTTTTTATCAGTTTGGGACATTCTTCATCATGCTATGCTCTTTTTCAGCGAATTAGTGGAGCTACATATACAAAAAGAATTTAACGCCTCTCTTAGTTTCTTAGGAAAAACATTTGTTCCAGGGGGAGAAAAAACGAGTATCTATTTTCATGTACAAAATTTTTGTTAGTATTATGTTGGTGCAAAAATAATGTCGTTTTCTCACATAGTAACATATGTGAGAAAACGACATTATTTTTCACCAACCTAATATTATCGCCCATGCTTTGAATATCGCTGTTGCATATGGTCTGGTGCTTCTGTTATGTATTTAGAGATCCTTGATAATATCCAAAGTATCTACAATATCATTGGTCCTGACCTGGCATCTCTGCTTTAGACACATTCCCATCACTGCAATGTAGTTTTTCTATGACTTTTCTATAAATACTTTCATGTTAATTTTTATGATGAACTTTCCTCTATGCTTACTAGAATCTATGAATTTAAATGCAGTACTAGTTTGGCGGTAAGATCCCATCATATTACAATTAAAATGTCTAGATGTAATTTCATTGAGCTAACAAGTAGCAAATTTGTGCTACATTTGAATGCCTGACAGAAGTAAATTTTGACTTGATTTTTTTCTCATTATTAGCCCGAATTATTTTAACACTTCCAGCCCTGACCACCGCTTTGCCGATGGTAGAGAAAATCAAAGACGTAATGCCCAGCCACCGATTGAACTGTGGTAGAGAAAAATGACTTAATGCTCAACCACTGCTGAACGTTGGGTAAACGCTTGTAACTAATTTTAATCTACCGTGAAACATTACACACCAATTATTTGCGATTTTTGACTAAGGAGATCAGGCAGAAGGGTTAAAGATTTTCAGGGACGCAGAGCAAAAAGGGTTTAAAAAAAAAGAAAAATACTCCTCAGTAAATAACAAGTAGAAAAATTCAAAGTTTAAAGTGATGAGGTTTCCAAAAGCAAATGTATCTGCAGGGCGAGAGTATCTTATAGCAGGTGTGGCTAAACTTACTTAATGCAAGAGCCATATACGGTAAAGTTCCAATGTTTGTGATCCGCAAGACATGAAGAAAATTTACACATACGTTTTTGTTACAAACACATTAAACTTATTAGGTTGGTGCAAAAATATTAAGTTTTCTGCTAACAGTTTCTTTTATGGCACTTCCCGCTTGAGTAATCTCTTCCGTTTTTTTGCTTTCCAGTCAAGTTTGATTTTTAAAATGTTATATGCAATATCAACCGTTATCTTCTGTCTTCTTAATTTAAGTTAATTTATTGTTCACGCTCTTTAATACGCCTTTTCATTTTCTTATATTATTTCGCACCCAGAATACCCCGGCGTTTTAGTGGCTCTGTTGCCTTACGTGAGGTGAAATAATTAAAATAAAAAGCTAAATTTGTTTTTTCATATATTCCACGTTCATTTTGTTGGGCAATATCCTTTAGCTCAATGAACTGTTCCCATAAAAATCGCTTTTTTATGTGGCTTCGTCGGTCCTTTGGAATTTTTAGTATTTTTTGTCTTTTTGTTTCTCTCTAATTTCTATTCTGCTAACCATTTAACAGAGCTCGTTGGGTAGGTAGGTTGTTTTCCGCTGTCACTCTTGCGTTCTGTATATCCTGTGAGTGTCATATTCACAATCCCTCTTTCCTCATTATATGCCCCAGAAATAACAACTTTCTCTTTCTGATTCTAAGAACAACAGTCATTTTTTTTTTCATTTTTCCAAGACTTCGTCGTTGCTCACGTGTTCTCTTCATGGTATTCTCAGCATCTTCCTGTAGAGCTTCGTCGGTCCTTTGCAATTCTTAGTAATTTTTTTTTGTCTTTTTGCTTTCTCGCATAATTTCTGTTCTACTACCTGTTGTTTTCCGCTGTTCCTCTTTACTTCAGTATGTCCTGTGGGTGTCATATTTACCAATCCTTCTTTCCTCATTATATAAGCTAGAAATATCAACTGTCACTTTCTGATTCTTAGAAGATTTAGTTATTTTAATCGTTTAATTTGATGGCGTGAAATACAATTCTTACACCTCAAATTGCAAAAGTGGTAGACATTTTTATATATGACGAATTATAAGCAAATATTCGTTTCCTTTTCAATAAATTTCTACCAAAAATAAAAACATATTAATTTAATATTGTCTATGGAAATAATTTCAAATATACAATGTCGGAAATTAAATTATATATCTCTGCTTACAGGCAGAATCATGTTTCTTTTTTCTCGGGGGCGAATTCCAGATGTCGAGAGTTTTGGCCCCGTCTCAAATAACCAGATATCTTCACTGATTTCTACCGATGCCAAACAAGTGAGGCACCGATCGACTCTAGAACAACGTGCAGGAATAAGGAAGACATAAGACATCACAGAAAAAAAATATCTTGAGTCATTATGGAAAAATGAAAAAAAGAAAAATGAATTGGCGGTAAATCTCTTAGAGGCGTTTATCGATATAATGAATGCTCTGCTTAAAAATAAAGAAGTCTTTCAAAGTGGCCGAGTTTGAAACCATTCCGAGTTAGTGACGAAAGCCAGATCACAGAGTTATAAGAAAAATCTTTCTCTTAAAACGCATCACTCTGGGGAAATAGTTTGTGCAACTATTTAGGAGGGCTTCCTTTTTAATTTTTATAAATCATATTCTGGAATATATTATTATCGCTCTTTCTAGTATTAATGGTAGTTTTCTTCCAATCGTCTTGCTTAAGGCAGTATGGAATATCAATATCTTGATTATGTCAATATTTTCTCTTCGAGTTACATGCACTGTTTATTTTAGCTGATACTGTTGTAGAAAGTCCTCCGTTTTTCAGGAAAATAAGTTTCTAAATATTTTGTACGCAGTTTTATTTATTTCTTTTTTGACTGATACAAATCTTATTTACTTCACACATAGCTAGGGGGGAGATGAGATGGCTTCATACCTTTCCCAACGGTATTTGCGCGTAATTAAATATAAAAAAACAACTGGAATTGGAACAAGACTCTCCGATTAAAAAAATCAAAGCTTTTATCCAATGTGCCATGTAACATGAGAATATAAAACTGATTTTTAAAATACAATTAAAAATATATATATATATAACCATAACGAACAGAAGCCTTTTCACTGAGGTTATTTAGAAAAATATTTAGTTTCGGACTATTGCCCTCATCTTAACCCACCTACCCGAAAATTACATCACCTGGCATTTCCAAGCGTTCTCCCATCTAGGTAAAGAAAAGCCTCGACGTAGCTTCTCCGGTGCTCGTATAAAAGCCGGTGTTTCACCGTGATTCGGCCGTAAGCAAACATAGATAGATAGATAGATAGATAGATAGATAGATAGATAGATAGAGTGTGTGTGAGAGAGAGAGAGAGAGGAGGAGATACCTAAATAGAGAGGAGCAATGGAATACTACAAGAAGTGAAGAGAGATCGATGAAAACTGCTCTGACGAGCTACTTTCACCGTTACCCCAACTGCGTGAATTTAAGCGTGCTACTAGATTGGCATCTCAGTCGCACCCTTTCACTGTCGATACAGTTAAATGTAACCACCTCTTCTATTCCAACAGCTTCTTCTCTCACGTTTCCCTTTTGTGGAACACCCTTCCTCTTACTGCTTCCCCGATAGCTATAATCTTCAAACATTTAAATGTAATGTCAATCGACATCTTTCCTCAAGAACTGGGTTTTTACTCTTTACTCTTGCTTTCATTCTCTGTAAGCTCTTGCATGCTAGTGGTACTCCCGCCTTGATTGGGGTGAAATGCTTAAAAAAAGAAGATAGATAGATAGATAGATAGATAGATAGATAGATATCATCAGAACCAACCAATATACTTTGATATCTCAAGTTTCATTAAGGACGACTGACAAGAGAAGGTAAAACGATGAAGCCTTATTTCACTGTTTTGAAAATAGAACTTTAATAGCCTCACTCACTTGTTTTAAAAAAAAGTCTAAAAATAATGGAAGCATTAACGATAAAAAAGAAAAAGTCAAAACTCAATAATTATGAACACGGCCACAATGTACTATGACCGTGTTTGAAAAATAAGACAGAAGATACCCATCTCTCTCTCTCCCTCACAATATATATATATATATATATATATATATATATGTTTGTGTGTGTGTGTGTGTGTATGTGTGTGCAATATAAAATGCTCAAACACTAATATTCCACGGTTATAATTTATGCTTCGTTTTGAATTTGTAGGTCTGATGAATTGGATCGTGATTACGATTCTAATGTAATAAATTATAACCATGGAATATTATTGTTTGAGCCTTTTATATTATATATCGAGAGGCTTGCAATGTTTCGTCTATGAGGAAAGGGGTTGTAAGGTGGAAAATAATGTGTCATCCACAATGTTTTTTTTTTTAACCTATCAAGACTATATATGTGTGTGTTTTGTGGGCGGTCACTCACATCATGGCAGCAGATATCAGCCTCGTTTTCACAGGAAATAAAGTGTAAAGAAATAACTGGAAAACACGGTAAATTGTATCTTAGTTTCAGACTATTTATATTTTTGGGCGTATTTTTTTAGTTACAATTATTTCATAGTAAATGTAATGAGAATAATTTACTTCGTATTATTACAAACCATATCACAGAGAGAAGTTGGAGACGTGTTGCCTGCCTGGGGGATCGCGGTGAGGCGATTGAATTTAATGTCTTTTGGCGGTATGTCCGTATTTCCGGCAAGAACAGTTTTTGTTGCATGCTGGGACTATTTTTATTACTTTTATTTAATTCATTTTAGACAACGTTTTTATTTCATTGTTTTATTTTATTCTATTTATAATTTTCATTATTTATATTTTTGTTTATTTATTATAATAATAATAATGTCCTTACAGTTTATCCTACTCTAATTTGAACCATTTCTGACTCCGTTAATCGTCACATCAAGTTCAGTTTTAAGACAGCCAGAGCGTATTTATGCTCCAAACAAGTCGACAAGAGATTTTAAATTTAATATAACTTTTACATTTTATACTAATGCCTACACGCTATAAAAAATGATGAACAGATTAATCTGTCAGATCATTACGACCGCATCGAGTTCGATTTTAATTCACGGTCTTATGCTGGTGAGCTTGGGTTGTTCTAATTTAAGTTTAAGGACTGTTGATATTGCAGCGTTCTGTGTCGTCTCTGGGTCCCCACGTTACTACATAGAATAGTAACAACGAAAAGGACTATTTCTTTTTCTTATTCGTTTTATTAGGAGAGAGTCGTTGCAGCATGGATTCTAAGAAGCAGTGAGAGAAAAAACATCGCATAACGCATGTCGCACCTTGGCTCTGGAAATTTCGCTAAAATGTTAATGTAATTTTCAATAAAAAAAAGAAAAGATCAGAATCACAACGAACTGTATGTTTTGGCTTTAAATAAGCCAAAAAGCGTTCATAAACCGAAAAAAATCGCCCAATCTCTTTGTCAATTTGAAGCAACGTGTTTTCCTCACAATGCGACTTAAGACAGACGTTATAAGACCATCAGGGGGAACATTGTCAAGGGAGAGTGTCGGGCGAAGCAGCAACGGAAGGGCTGCGCTGACATTGTAAAGAGTGGTTAAACATAATTAAGATGAAAATATAGACCACACTATAGACACAGATGTGGAAGTAGTGTGGAATGTCAACATCTTCATTATGTAATCATTTCCTCTTCGGGTTAAATATGCAATTCATTTTGGTTGTTACTCGTGTTGAACATCATAAAGTAGATTCTGTTATTTGGTAAGTCTCTTTATCTGTGATTTTGTAGCACCAGTCTAGGAACAGTCTTCTTCTAGATAGACACACAGGATTCATTGATCTGAGAAAAAAAAAAAAAAAGTCAAAGAAAAAACACAGGAGTTACTGATTGCCCCAAAGTTTTACAAATGCGAAAATGAAATCGTGAAAGTAGGTTCAAATTGCGGTTGGAGCGATTTGCGTTAAATTCGTCCTTGGAGAAAAAAAAAAAAAGAAATAATGTTTATTTTCCGGAAGAACAATGTAATCGATCGATTGGACAGAATATAATTACAAAGTTTACAACACTGATTCGTTTTCCTTGTTTGAATAGGAAAATCTGTTTGGATTTCGCTGCCCGAGATTTCCTTAATTCCTTGTATTTTCTTGGACGTTCTGTGTATTCATTACGTTCATCTATACGATCAAAGCTTTCACTTGTTTCGTTGTTCAAACTCTGTGAATCCATTTTATTTGTACTAACAAGATCGAACACTGCTTCTCATTCCTTTCTTTTATTTAGTTCTTAACAACGCTGTCGGATTTTTTTATTCTTAATAACATTCTTGGTGTTTTTATCACATTAACTAGTAATAATTGCGGCCCCGGGCAAATAGATAAATTTTGTAATCTGAAACATATTTCATTTTTGATCTGGACAAATCATATTAAAGATTAGATTAATAATTACAGTGACGTGACAATTTCCATTTGTACATCTTAATGTGTAAACAATGTAGACATATACATTTATATAGATAGTAGTTATGTAAATATTCAATTTTAAGCATTTGGCCTGAATATTTTTTTTACAGTAAGGATCACCCTGTACAAGGGGCCACACGAGTTAGAGGGTTACGTTAAGAGGTAGTTTATATGGATAGGAGGGGGGAGATAATGTTTGATTCTAGACTTGAGCCATAGAAAATCAGATTTTGGGAATTGCATTTTAGTATTTCTTTACTGTGAATGTTCTTGTGGGATTTTCAAAAGTGTAGGAATACCCTTCTATAATGATAGCACAATCCTCACATCTTTTCTTTTCTTGCTGCATTTTGTGATCCACTTCTCCTATGTGTTTATTAAATTTAGTTTAGTTTAATATGTGTTTTAGGTATTTTTATTGGCATTTGCTTTTAATTATTTTGGTTGTTTTTAGTATATTTTTCATTTTATCATTCTTGTTAAGTGGGTCTAGATTTCTACCTATTTCTGTAAATTGTTCTTGTGTCTTGAGACGTTTGCTAGAATTTGTTCGTTACTGAATTTCTTTGGATTGCTAGTTGGTCTAAATGTATTTTTCTGATAGATCAAAACCTATGTTTATGGGTGGTGTGTGATAAAGTCTTTTTTAAATAGTTTTATGTAATTCATCTCGGCAGGTTTTTCGGAGATGTTTGTCAGCCACTATAGTGAAAATCCTACGTGATAGGGAATAGGGGATGGATTTTAGACAGCTCTTTGGGTGATGCCTCTTGAAATAAATATATATATGTACAGTGTGTCCACAAAGTCTATAGACAATTTGAAAAAGTCATTATGATCAATGTAGAAGAAGTTAATTTCTTATTGCATATTAATAAAAAATTAAGTTCGGTTAATCATATTAATAATTATTGATGTTATATTTCGAACTGCAATTAAAGAATTAAAATTCACTTCGATGTCGGTCGTGCAACGAATGGAGATGCTGACTGCCTGTACGAAACAACAGACTCTGGAATGGGATCTGACATATATCGACATGATGAGATAGATACAAACAACACACTTCGGAATGGGATCAGACATATATCGGCAGGATGAAGGTTTAGCAATGAGATCGCCATTATGACCAGCAATAGCTAACATATACATAAAATACTTCGAAGAAATGGCATTACAATCCACATCACTAAAGCCAACGGATATTGGAATGAGAGAGAGAAACAGAAAGATTATAAATACATAGATATATATCGAGTCAGTATAGATATTGGAATAAGAGAGAGTGAGAAACAGAGAGAGATTATATATATATATATATATATATATATATATATATATATATATATATATATATATATATATATATATATATATATATATACAGACATTGCAAATATTGGAATGAGAGAGAATGAAACAGAGGGAGAAATTATAGATCCATAGATATAGATAGAGACAGTACAAATATTGGAATGAGAGAGAGAGAATGAAACAGAGAGAGATATTATTTAATGGATGTCAGTTATCAGTTATCTCCTGTTAATTTCCCTCAAGGACACAGTGGATAAAGGTGTTGGTTAGATCCAGTGACAAGACCCAAAGAGTGTGAGTTCAATACCCGGTTAAGGCAGTGGAGAACTTTTAAAGGGAAATCAACAGGAGCTAACTGAAAACTGACATCCATTAAACATGGCATGTGGAACTAGAACAGTCTACCGCAGATAGCGAAATAAAGGGTTCAGTTCGACATTCTAGCTACTTGATGAAGACCGGAGCGTACAACGGCCGAAACGTTGTAAAAATATGGCGACAAAGATGAGGACAATAGTACAAATAATCTAATATAGACAAATAGATTTATCATTTATTACAAAAGTTTTAAACATCTAATTAAATCAGTAGCGATAATCTGGGACCTCGAAAATCCCACTACTGAAAGAAGATTATTAATTTGTAAAGAAATTCCTAAATAAATTTCTAAAGAAAGAGGATGGATGTTTTTATCTCTTAATCTGACAGATTATTATTATTCAAACGTTTATAATTATTAGATATTCGATTTACTAAAAATAACGTTTAAGTAATAAATATCTGTCGAATTAATAAATAAAAAATTCATCCCTTTCCATATATATATATATATATATATATATATATATATATATATATATATAAATATACAGTCTGGTAAGTCCAGTCTCAAAGTAGGACTTCCTTAGAGTCTACGTGCTCGCAACTGTGACTTCTACAAGCGGTTACCTCACATTATTACTCTACCTCCAACTCAATCACAATCTCAATCTGTCTACTCTGACTGACTCTGGGTATTTAACGGCAGCAGTCCAAGTACACTCTGGTCGAGTCCACTTGTATGAAAAAGGGGTGGACCCCATAACAATATATAAGGCAGGATATGTGTGTGTGTGTGTGTGTGTGTGTGTGTGTGTGTGTGTGCGTGTGTGTGTGTGTGTGTGTAACAAATGCACGGTCGCAATTTTCGACGGATTTCCACCAAAATTTACATGCACATGCTCCATGTTGGCGGAAAGGCCAAGACCGTCTTTGGATTTCCCAAATACCATCGATAGTGGAAATAATCTATTTTTTTCATGCTTCTACGGCAGTTTTCATGTAGTTCGCGGCCATTTTGTACTGACCAGAGTGAGAGCCTATAGCTGGCTACCACGAATAGGCAGGAAGATTCTAGTGGCCAGAGTGAGAGCCAACAGCTGACTGACACGAATGTTAACTAGCATGCAAAAAAATCGTTAGTTGCATTCGTCACAAGTGGGAAAAATTTTAATATGCAAGGCACTTTACTCCAATTGGCTCATTCGCTTGCTTAAACTCAACGTTGATTCTGATTCCACAGAACTGGGTTGGGTGTGAAAAAGTATTTGTTGTTAACATTCCTTTTTTTTAAAGCTGATTGTTTTGTGTTCATTTTGTTTAGTTCTTTTTTCGTAACAGATTTAATGTTTAGTATAGAGCTTAGAAAAAATTCGCAGTGTGAGATAGGCAAGAAGTAAGACATGTAGCAACATCAGCACGGCAAAGGTCACTCCTTTAAAGGCAAGAAAGGGCAAAAATATTTTAAGTGATAGCGATTGCTGTATGAGCCGTATGATTTTTTAATCAAGAACGGGCAACGCCGGGCCATGCTGCTATATATATATATATATATATATATATATATATATATATATATATATATATATATATACATTTATAAAAAAGTAATCTAGTACTGCATTTAACTTATTAACGTCTACTCAAATACCATTATGAACTAAAAATAATATATAAGTAATAAAAACCTTTTGGGTTAATAATTTTATAAAATCCATTCCTTTCTTTACAAATTGCTTTGTTTACTTTAGCATACAGAAGTGAGATGATATATCTAAATATAAAAAGATAAAGAAATATCTGTGTTTAAAAGCACAATTCAGCTTTGCTTGGTCATCGACGCACTCTGGAAGTGAGAGGTAAAAACACGTCAGATGTCATGAGGTTTTTTACCCTAGACTATTCAGTTTTAATCGTGCGGAAAGACACTATTTTATTTCAATAAGAAAAAGAAAGAAAGAAAGTAAGAAAGAAAGAAAGAAAGAAAAGAAAAGAAAAGAAAAGAAAAGAAAAGAAAATAGACGCGCTTACTGGCTGTTTCAGTGAAATAAAAAAAGTTTTCAATTTCAAATATTTTCATTTATACCCACTTCTTAAAATAAGGTCCATTTTTCATATTTATGATTGTTATTGCAATATTTTGTTAAAGTTGTTAAGCTCAAATATTTAACGATAGGATTGGGGAATTTCTATGAATAATTCAACGTCGTAGAATTCACCATGAGCTGACTCAATCATTAACTTAAGAATTAAGATCCATCAGAATATTAAAATATGAAAACTGGAAAATCTTCATGGACCATTCTAGTAATAATAAGAACAACAACAAAAACAACAATAACAATAATAATAATAATAAAAGGAATCTTTGTCCGCTGAAATAAACAGTAATTAGGAATATTTCAAGGTGACTCTTTGTCCCTCTTACTGTTTTGTCTATCCCTAATAGCATTAACCAGCGAACTTAACAGGACAAAATCTGGCTATAAGATATCTCAAAAGAAAATAAGCCATCTATCTTACATGGATGACTTAAAGTTGTATGCTAGGAATGACAATGATCTGGAATGTCTCCCGAAGACAGTAAAATGTTTCAGTGATGACATTGGAATGGAATTAGGTTTGGATAAATGTGCTAAAACCACAATTTTACAAAGATCACTACGACAAACCCCTTCTATTAGCTTAGACTCTGTTGTAACAATCAAAGAATTAGAGCAAGAAGAAGCTTATAAGTAGCTCGGTGTAAATGTGGGTGAAGGAATTTACCATAAAAAAATGTAACAAATAGTGCGAAAAGAGCGATTAATAGTGATCCGGTGTAGTTTCACCATCTCAAACTGAACTCTAAGAAAAGAACGCTCCTTTCTAAGCTCAACATGTATCATCCAAAGACTTATGCAGATTGCCTATACGTACCCAGTAAAGATGGTATTATGTTGGTGCAAAAATAATGATGTAATAATGTCGTTTTTGACGTTAAAAAATACGTCAAAAAACGACATTATTACGTCATTATTTTTGCACCAACCTAATATATATGCACCAAGCTAACAGAAGAGATCTTATTCAGCTAGAATTATCATTAACAAAGGAGTGGAAGAAACAATTAATCAAACAACGCGAAAACAGAAAGAAAAATATTTACATATGTAAGAAGTTTTTTTTTAATACAAATGAGATTTAAATTTAATAAATTCAGTAGAGAACCAAGACAGAAGCCAAGAACCAACTGTTGCAGCAAAAAAGAAGAAAAAGAAAGTCAAGAATAAAGTTCTTGAACAGATGAAACAACGCTTACACGATAAACCTTTCCATAGCCAATATCCAGAATGAGGCTAATAAAGCCGAAGTTGATAAAGTTAACACTCATCGATGGTTACGAGTATCTGTATTAAGGGCTGAAATGGAAGGCTTTATTCTTGCAGCGCAAGACCAGTCTTTTCACTAGGAACTTTCAGGCAAATATCATACATAATAGTATGGATTCAAAATGCAGGTTCTGTGAGAAGTATAAGGAAACCATTGACCCTCTAATCTCAGAATGTTCTGCAATTGCGCCAAATGAATATGAAAATCGTCACGATAGAGTGGGGCAATATTTACGCTGGACAATGTGAAAATATTTTGGAAAAAATATTAATGAACACTGGTATAAACATCACCCACCACCGGTTACAGAAATAGAAGACATTACAATTCTACTGGATTACACCATCTTTCCAGCCAGGAAGACTGAAGCCCATAGGTCGGAAATAATTATAAAAACCGAAAAGAAAAAAAATTGCCTACTATTTAATTTTAAGCGTCCTTTAACATATCAACTAAGGAATTTGAAAAACTATAGAGGTACAAAAACCGAGAAATCAAAATAGGAAAAAAAAATGTGGAAATTGAAAACAAGAATAGAACCAATCATGGCAGGTGCGCTTGGAATGATAAAAAAGGAATACAACAACACATTGAAAAAATCCCTGGAAATCCCAGCTTAAGTGAAATACAGAAAATTGTCTTGATAAGTTCAGCCCACACACTAAGAACTTTGTCTATGTAATGCTAGTGATGTTATGGGAGTTAGAAAAACAAATCATGAAATGTAATCATAACAACACACTACTACATGCCTTAGGTTTTCCAGCAGACTTGTTAGGTAGTGTGACCATAGCAGAAATAAGAATATAATGATGATGGTGATGATGATGATGATGATGATGTGTATAAATATGTGATGCATTTTCAGGTGTGATCTAGGTCCGTGTATCAGTTTCACACATGACATCACTTGTACGATACACGTATATGTGAAGCAATTTGAATTCTAGCTTTCCAAAAAAAAAATCAAATGATATTTTGTCTATCACCCTGATAAGATTCAATCATTGATAATAGTTGAGACAGTCGACATTGCTTACCATAAACAGAACAAAACTATAACTACAGATAATTTATCCACAATTTTGATTCGACAAAATCTGCTCGACCCGGAAAAATTTACTGGTAAACCCGGAATAATTTACTGGTCGACGTGATTTGTTAGGTGTAAACGATCCTTGTTAGTATCAAGATACACGCATATCAATGTGCGTAAACAAAATGAATAAAAACACAAGAGGAAAGGATAGTTGACAAAGAATAGTTTTTACACTTGTTTTTTTTTTTTACACACACACACACATATATATATATATATATATATATGCGCGCGTGTGTGTGAATAATTAAATTACACATAAGAGGTATGAATGTTATGTGTTGAATAATAAAAGTTTTAAATTTTCAATGAAAATTAATGATAATTTATTGTACTGCGTCATGCACTCTAGTAAAACCAATTATACTTTGTATCCTCTTGTCCGTTTGCATTTCTCTCCAAAATTTATTTTCAATCTGTCAGTGTATAGCTATTTTAGAGGGTGTGAGGGACGGACGGACTAACGGAAATCACATATATATATATATATATATTAGGTTGGTGCAAAAATAATGACGTAATAATGTCGTTTTTTGACGTTAAAAATAAGTCAAAAAACGACATTATTACGTCATTATTTTTGCACCAACCTAATATATATATGTAGAGAGAGAGATAAAGAAGCAAATAAAAATCGTGAAGCGATCCCTTCTCAGTAAACATGGATACTCGCTAGCTGTTAATTGACTTTCCGTAATGGATTCTAACCCGACCTAATATTTATGTACAAGTCTGTATGAAGGTTTTGCGCAGACAGAAAGAAATCTGAATGTATTCATAAACATAATTCGCCATCTTTCCAGCAATCATGCTGACGCGAAAGTTCCACCGACGTCCTGCCAGTAACGTCTATCGACAGGAACGACGTGTTCTGATGTCATAAATTCGATCCAGCAGAATACAAACTAAAACCCAGGCATGAATTTCATTTATATTTAATTCAGAGGATATGAATGCGCGAAAGCCTGGCGGGCAGACTTTACGCAATATTTTTAATAATTTCGTTCAGGAAATAACGTCAAGTTGTGCGTTGGGCCACCAGGAAGTTCTACTAGAACTGATATAACAGACCAAGATGGCGGGGAGCGGGAAAAATAAAGCCCGGGGCAATTTAAAACGAGCAGAATCTCCTATCCTGGAACGAGATGCGCGCTGTTCGATATGGAAACTGATTACAATATTTTAATTAATAAGCACGAATCTTAATTCAAGGAAAATAATTGGAGTAAATATGTAAGCTCTAGCTTATAGTGAACAAGATAAGAATCAATGTCTGAACAGAAGTTGTCAATGAACATGTAACAAATATTCATTCCCTGGTAGCAGCTCAAGCCGTCTTCTTCGCAAATCATTCTTTACTTAAATTATGTCTGTTCGGGGAAGGAAAATTATTTGAAGAATTTACGCATTGGATTTCGAAATATTTCTCTTATCTCATTTTCTCGCAGAAGCGGATTTTAATATTTAATTTTAAACCTGAGCCCGAATTTTTTTCTTCTTCTTCTTCTTCTTCTTCTTCTTCTTCTTCTTCTGTTGTTATCATTATTATTATTATTATTATTATTATTATTATTATTATTATTTTGTCGTCATATTTTTCACACGAATCATATCTTGTACGGCGTACTGGAAATGGGTTGAGAACATGTACACGCGGAAGGCGATCAACCTCCTCAATATTCAGCTTTTATTATTGATTGATTGAATTGTTTTATACGGCTAAT
>OZ010590.1:27993668-28006168 GCA_963932145.1 Acanthosepion lycidas
ATGTGGATGTTTTCATATGCAAGTCGACGTTAAGAATTCAAAGTGCTACAAGTGTGGAAATGTAGGACATAAAAAGTGACACTGTAAAACTAAAGCAAAGAAAAGTTCTCGCAGAAAATTTTCTTACAAAGCGTTGCGGCGAAAAATATAATTACAGGAATCGAAAGGAAATGTGTGAAATTACAATAATCAACGAAGCCACAAGGAAAACAAACGGAAAAGCTATATTAAAAAGAACCTTGAAAATCGCACGTGGCGTGTAGGGTGAGAAATTATTTTTTATTGTGAAATGACTTGTAACGTCTCATTCCTTAACAAGTGTGTAAAAGCTAAGGCTTATGTGTTGAAAAATACTACAAAATTTTTCACTACTGATAGGATGGAATTATTTTAGTTGTGATACTTACCTATAAATATTTATTGAAAAAATGTAAGTGGACAAGCGACCAGTTTAAAAAAAAAACAGTGTGAAAATTTAAAGGAACAACTGAAAAACTTTTCTGCGTGTCCTACCTGATGATTTGGGTCGGTTTTCCAAGTCAATGCTAAATTTCAAGTTAAAAAATTTCGACGTCAGTGTTTAAATCGAAACATAGTGTATTGCTCGCAGCATTGGGTCAAGTTAACGAAGAATTAGACAGACTTGAAAAAAAATGTATAATTGAAAAGTCTGAACATTCAAAATGAGAAACACCTGCAGCGAATGTAAAGAAAAAATAATAACTGATCTTTTGACAGAGTTAAACTGATCTTTTGACAGAGTTAGAATCCCACAACTACCAATTACCAAGATCAGAGGAAATTTTTTGCGAATTTAAATGGTCGTAAAATTTTATCGAAGCTGGATCGTTTTGAAGTGTATTTGCGAATACAGGTTGAAAAAGAATATTCAGAGTTTATAACTATCAATATCCACAAGAGATTATATAAATTCAACCGACATCCCTCCGGGATAAAAATGGCTCCAGCTAGATTTCAACCAGCATGAATACTATGGTCGCAAATTGAGATTTCGCAGTTGCTTATTTGGATGATATATTAATTAAAAGTGTATCTATGGAACAACATATCAGCCATATAATGTTTTGGAAAAAATGCGAGAATACGCGTTCAGACTCAGTGAGGAAAAGTGCGAACTGTTTTTGCCTAAAATCAAGGGCCAAATCATTGACAAAATGGTCGTCAATCAGATCCGCAATTGCAATTAAGAATATGCCTCCTCCAACAAATGTTACTAAGTTACAATTTTTCTGGAACTAGCAAACTATTATCAAATCTATATAACTAATATGCAAAATTTAGGAGCTCTACTGAACAATTTACTTAAAAAGTTTAAAGTGGTACTGGACTGATAAATGTCAGAAGACGTTTGAAGAAATCAAGAAAATACTAACGTCTGATTTGTCATTAGCTCACTACAATCCAAAAGCATAAATCGTATTGGCTTCAGATATTAGAGACTATACTATAGGACCCGTAATTCTAAATAAATATGATGACGGCTGTAGCACATACTTTGCGTTCGCTACTACCGACGGAAATATACTATAGCCATAGCGAAAAGAAAAAGATGTTAGCAATATTTCCAGTGAAAAAATTTCACAAATTTATACACAGAATGAATTTCCGTTTCCAGACAGACCATCGACCTCTATGATCAATTTATTTTTCGAAAAAGGAATTCCGATGCATACAGCCAATAGATTACAACACTGGTGCACCATATTATTAAATAGCGATTTCAGTATGGAATACTAACCGTCCAAAAAAATTAAGACATACTGATGGTTTATCAAGATTGATACCAAAAAATAATGAACCGTTTGAGGACAATGTTACAGCAGCACTAAAAAGTGAAATAAAAAAATATATATATATATTATGCAATGTAGTACGCGAACTACCAGTTACCCTGGAAGAAATAAGATTAAAATCAGAAGACATGATTTGTTCGAAAATAAAGAAAACAACTAAAAGAAAGTAACAAAGACAGACGATTTTTCAAACGTAATCCAGACTTGAACGCTTACTCGCTATGTGACGAAGTATTGATGTTTTCCCAAATGCCTAGCATATTATAAAAGCGGATATTAAATGAATTTCATAGTAGACATCCGGGAATTTCAAATTTGAATATGAGAAGCTATGTATACTGGACCAAAATGGATCAAGACATTAGTAAAAACCTGCAGAGGTTTTGTTCTGGCATCAAAATTACCTATCACAAAATTACAAACTTGGCTAAAAACAGATATTCCATCGTCAATAATGCACATAGATTTCGCAGGTCCAATAAACGGAACACATTATCCTGTGGTAGTGGATAGCTTTAGTAAGTGGCTTGAAATGTGTAAGTTTTTTTTTGTTTTTTTTTTTTGGTGGGGGGTTTAAGCATTTCCCCCAAGCAAGGCGGGAGTTCCACTAGCATGCAAGGGGTTACAGAGAGTTGGAGCAAGAGTAAAGAGGCGTGATACAGGAAAGGATGAAGAGAAGGGCACGGAATAGATCAAGGCATCTGGAGATGTCGATTGACATTGCATTTGAATATTTGGAAATTATAGCTATCAGGGTAGGAAGTAAGACGAAGGAAGTTCCACAGACGAGAAGTGCGAGACATTAAGCTATTGGAGTAGAAGAGACGGCTACATTTAACCGTTTCAATATTGAAAGGGTGGAATTGAGATGCCAAACTAGTAGCAAGTTTAAATATATGCAGTTTGAGAACCAGCCAAAGTAACTCGTCGAAGCAGTTACCATGAAAGTGTTTGTAGAAAAGACTGTGAGAGAGCGACTGTAAACGTGATGCCAGATCAGGGCCAATCACATTGCATATCAGTCTCTGGATTCTGCCGAGGATCTTGAGATGAACAGCGGGAGATCCAGACCATATATGGCAGCAGTATCCCAGGCAAGGGCGAATGGTTATAGATTTGTAGGATGGACTCGGGTGAGAAAAACTTTCTGACGCGATACAGTGAACCAAATTTCCTTCCAGTAGACGAAGCTATTGATTCAATGTCTTTGTTCTATCTAAGATCAGCGGACAGTGCGAGACTAAGCAGTCGTCGAGAGGTGATCTCGTGGAGTTGAGCATCAGTAAAAAAAAACCTCAAAACTTGTACAGTTACAGTGAATGTTTTACACGAACTGTTTGATAGATATGGCATTCCAGATGCCATAGTCTCGGATAACGGTACACAATTTACTGCTGATGATTTTAAATATTTTTGTAAAATATTCTCGATTGAACGTATTACTGCACCGCCGTATCACCCAAGGTCAAACGGAGAAGCTGAACGGTTTCTGGGTAATTTTAAAAGAGTCTTGAAAAAAGCAAATAATGAAAAAGTGAGCGTAGAAGCACGAGAAAATTCTTACGAATATACCGGATAAAGCCAAATTCCAATACACCGGCAGACATGTCACCGGCAGAATAAATGTTCGCAAGAAAAATTAAATCGGTGTTCGACAAGTTGGTTACCAGGCCAAAACGAACAAAAAGGGAAACAAAATCAATTTGTTTCTTACCACAAAAATGGAGGCTAAACTTTCCTATGCTAATATTTGCTCCCCAACTGTTGAAGCAAGGAAAAACAAGATTTTTAACCAAACTTTCGAACGTACTAAAAAGATTTTAAAAAAGCTAAAGAGATTATATACCAAATAAATGCTTATTAACTCAAATAGAAATGACCTATCTTTCAATAAGAAAACGTTTATGAGTTCAATTATAAACAACTGATATTGATCTATACATAAATCAAATAAATGCTTATCAACTCAAGAAAAACTGCCGAATATTTACTGGATTAGATAAACGCTTTTAGACTCATGTATAATTGCCCAATCTATACCCGAGCCAAATAAATTTCATCGACTCAATTATAATTAAATAAAAAAAAAAACGGATCTCAATATTAAATAACCCTCTAAGGTTAATATGTTGTATATAAAGCCAAGCCAAGCTAAGCAAATCAAATGACATCTCAGATATCTCCAAATTGTCAGAATCACTTCGGGTTGATGTTAATTTTTCGTGACTTATTTTCATTAAATTTTGAAAAGAAAAACAATTCGTTGAAATACCCATTAATAAATTAAAATATATTCGTTATTTCATTTCAAAAACCCTACGTGGATTTATAGGACATCCTGTAATACACTATTGTTTTCTAATAGATGATATTTGTACTCTGACGTGCTGTTTATCTTTGCCGGCAGTATTTTAACATTAGTGTAGGCAAGTTATAGGTCTTTAGTTACTTGGATTTATACGTTTCCAGCTACTTCTTGTATTAAGCTTCTTATTTCTCCAATAATTTATTTTTCTACTTTTCTTTCTTCAACCATAGTTATTATTACTTAGTGAATCTATCAATCAAAATGAAAATATTTGACACCATGAATTATTATTATTCCTTTGACTTCTGGTGTGTATTCATTTTTCCCGCGTCCCAACGAGAGACCTAATATCAGAAATGGAATTATGACATTTATGGCACCATGACTGGTGTCAACGTTTGACTGGCGATCTAATTTATATTTCTAAAGAAAGAAAAATATTTTTCATGTTAAAACAATGCGATACCGTAAGTTTTTTGGTTTGTGTCACTTATAGAGTATAGCGTGAGAGGTAAAAATTGTAAGCTTGGGTGGAATTGTCCATTAGATAAGTCTATGGTCTTTGGTATGTTTAACTTAAGTGATGTTTTCATTTGATAAAGGAATTTTTCGTTGGAATTAGTGTAATAAAGCAAATCGTTACAGATGAAGACCAGGGATATAACACACTTTCAAATAGAATTGACGATGACACCTGTGATAATGAGATCAAATTATGGTGAGATTCCGGACATTGAAAATGTTCCACTGAAGTTGGATACGAGAAATGCAAGGCCACAATTTTGATTAGCCCACTAATGAGAGAAGGGTTGGGATGGAGCTTCTCGTCTCCCCCTCCGAAACTTACGACAAGGCCATTATCTCGATTGAAACAACAATCATATTCGGTTCGGGGGGCTTTCCTTCCTCTCCGTCAAGGCATATGACACACAAAAAAAAATAATTGATCAAGCATTATTATTGTCTAGCCAATCAGAGCAGTGGAATTGGTGTTTGCACCTGTAAAACCAGTTGCCAAAAATACAGAAATAAGATCGAATTGGTCTCGCCTCTAGTAGACCAACACTCTCCCTTCAGGATGACCGTGGTGCTTCAATCAGCTGAAGTCCCGTTCTCTCCGCCGCTTTGTTTTAATTTAGGTTTAACCAAACAATCTCTTCCTCCCAGTTTAAGAACTCCTTATCTGAGGAAACTTATGTACCCAGCATAATTCACGCGTAGGTGATCATGCATGTTTCGATATGACTGACGAGGCAGTTTTTTCTCGCAATAGGTTGCCATTACTTTCTGCAGTAGACCAGTTACAATCCAAGGCTATTTACCCATAGCTAGAGTCTTTTTTTGTAATCCGCCAGACGTAGATAATACTAGTAATACATAATACATAATAATAATAGATATAATACTAATATACTACTATTTGGTATTTTTACATTTGTTAATGACTGTTGTTGAAGTTAATTAAGTTTATTGGTGATTTTAGTCATCCAAAAGCATAGCAAGAACAAGGAGGTATCAAGTCTGATCTTCGACAGTTTTTCACCAATAACAACAATACTCATTAGCAAGTGTAAATATAACATAATACATAACACAAATAGATATAATACTAATAGACATAATAATACATAATGCATAATACTAATAACAGAAAGACTTCAATGTAAAATAATAAAGTATTTAATTACCAAACGCAATTAAAATACATTAACAACAAAGAAGTAAAAAGTCAACGGAAAGATTACTGGTTACTCATCAGTTAATGCACGACTGTGTAGAACTGCTAATAAAAATACTAACTTTTCTTGAAACACGGGACATTCGACTTTAACGTCCGGGTTAACACAATAGTTAAATACGAAACAGTAGCCAGTATTTACCAACCTCCCCATAAAGTATGATGTGGCACAAAGCCGATTTTAAGTGTGGTCATTCCGAGCTCGTAGGCTCAGCAAAAAAATCCTTGTAAGCCCCGCATACACGGGATCAGGGTTGGTCTATCTTTCCAGACAAGACTATGCTCGTATGCATAGTCACGTCTGGGTTCCTCATTGCCTGAAGGCAGAGAGTTCGACACTTGATTGTACAACACGTAATTGTAACCACCCAGTCAGTGGTATGATTCCTCTATTTATAGTAAATAGCAGTCTACGTTTTCATTGTCTAGAGATTCACGTTCAAACTCCGGTTTCAACAGTGGCACTTTTCATTCATATATGACAGTCTTTGAGAATGTTTCGGGTGCATTAGTAATAACGATCGCCATTATATGCCATTTCTGGTTAGATGTCTCATAAAACGCCAGTTATTTTCAGACTCTATAGCTATAAATGTCTCGTTCAAACGGAAAAACGAATTCCACTATCTAACCGAACTTTACTCCACGCTTGTATATATGTTTACACTGAGCAGATTTATTTTATGTTACTCAGTCGGTAGAGTATCGTTGTTGAATTCTGCAAAATTACAGAGATGTGCTTAACTTAATCGCGAGCAAAATCCAATAGTTATCACTGATGTGAAATGTCATTGAATAAGAATATACGAAACTTCTGGGCACTAAGAACTATTGTCATTCGATGACCCAAGAATAACGATCAAGGGATGCGCTGACAAAGCAAGCAAATGGATTTATTATAGTGATGCATATTAGAAAAAACGTTTTTGAGATATGGCCCGTTAAAAAAAAAAAATACAGGATAATGAAAATAATTTATCTGATGTTTGAAAATATTAAAATTAAATAATATTGGTGAAATTAACCGTTTGCATACAGGAAACTTAAATTTATTGTCCGAATAATAATTTTTTTATCTAATAATGATAATGGTAATATTAGCTGTTTCCTTATAAGAAAACATTCGGTATTCATTGACCGAGCAGTCAGTACGTTTGTCAGCTGAAATTTATAAAATATTTCTCTTAAGGATTACATATACATCACGTTGAAACACTAGTTTCTGTGCGATCATTGAAGTTAAGCAACGTCGAACCTGGTCAATACCAAAAGAGGTGAACGCTTGGGAATACTAGAGCCGAGTTTTAATTCACGTTGAGATGTTTGTATTCACTTACGCGCAATTACCCTTTTGAAAGGCATGAATTCACCCCTTCCCTGTTATGGGTTAATTAGTAAGACTTGCATCACTAAACCAACATTATTCTCCAACTAATTCGAAGATTTAGAAGCAGTTTCAAAAAATTGATATGCCAAAAATAAATATGATTTCAAAATTTTAAATATTATTATTGATTACTTGTAATGCATGAATGAGTCCCACTATAAACAGTTATAAAAATTATCGACCGATTTTATCATTGTGATATGTTGCAATTTATCAAGTATTAAGAATATATAATAACTAGAGTCCGCAAATTAGAGATAAGAGTTATCAATGATAATGTTCTGACATCGAATCTATGGTTATCTCTCTTTAGCCCTCTCTCTCTTTTTTAAATGGACTTTTTTATCACATAGAATTTGGTGAGATGCGAGAAAATTTTAATTCCGAAAATGTGTCCCAGAAAAAAAAAAGCACTGGTCTAATGGAACTTAGAATCACTACACACTTCAAGTCAAACTCATATAAAAGCACAATCGTTAAAGACGCTGGAAACATGGCCATGTCATTGAACCGCCCCAAAAAGTACCTGACTTCACCTGTCATGCCTTATCTTTACAGTAATCACATCAGACCGAAGGTAGAGTATTGCTAACCTATCTGGGCTGGAGCTGATCAATCCTCAATTTCCAGCCTTTACAGAATTCCAAATAGTCTACGCGGCCATTTGAGTAATTACTTACTACAGACCTTTTCCTACAGACGCAACTGTACTACTATATCGTTACTTCCATGTCAAAAGTTCTGAAACGTTCCATTCTTTAGTGACACCAGCTCAGACCATTACAGGCAAGAATCGCCTTTCTAACTCCTCCGAGTTGAATCACGCTTACCCTGTATTCCTTTCTTAAGGACTTTCCACTCCAAATAATTTTTTCATGTCGTATGGATGCCTAAAAAAAACTTCAACCTCCTCCTTTACTATTACACACCTCATTCAGTTATCATCTATTTGGGGTTTCTCTTTAGACTTATATTCTGTGAATTTTAGAGAAAACAAGTGTTTGTTTTGTCTTTTTTTATTTTTTTTTATGATGGATGGTTAAGTGTATGGTAGACAAAATCGGCAACTGGAGTTCGAATTACGACTAAAACTGTCCACTTCACATTATACGATCATGAATGATACAAATCGACTTCTTCCAAAAATACTTCAGATCGTTAATAATTACCAGTTCCTGTTAGTAGAGTGCGACCGATGTTTCTTGGATAGGAGACAAATGCAAACGTATAACTCCTACTGACCCTGGGAAAAGACATGTTAAAAAATCCAGCTTTTTATCCCTAGATTGTACGATAATTTGATTTTCTTCAAAAAGATTCAGGACCATGTATTCAAATCTAGATATGAACTAATGCTGAAAAGCATTTTTAGAAACAGAAACGAAGAATTTTAATTCTATAAAAGAATGTATTTTTTTCTTAATGATGATTATTTTCGATCTAGACATTGTATCGGTTACAAATGCAAATTTGAATTTTCTAATTTGCAGACTTTATTGAATTCTATATTATGGGAAATCGAACAAACGGAGAAAAAATCTTTTGAAATAATCTAAATGAATTAATTAACAAGAATTGATCAAAAAAGTGTTTTTGCAAAGAAAAATCTAGCAATTAAAAATATAATTTGTCCTATTTTGAGAGCAGATTCAAATGATGATACAGTGTCTGCTTTCGTCTTAGCAATATTTCTTGGGTCAAAGTAGCTGGAAATCTTAATTAAAATATTTTTAATACTGTTGAGAAAATGAAACGATTATTGGGGGCTAAAAGTGTGGGGAAAGGGATTTGGGGCGATGAACGGTCGGTGGAAATTTTAGAAGACGCAAAAAAAATTTTTTCAATCGCAAAATAAATATAAAAATTTCTGGGTAGGGCGAATTGCATAAAGGGTTCAGTTATTATTGGTTGACTGCGTAAATTGGTCCCCAGAGTGAGAAGTGATGAAACAGGAAAATTACACAAGGATATAGCAACTTGTTCAGTTAATTGACTTTAATTAGGAAATTAACGCGATTATTAATTGAAATCGTTACGAGGAAGACAAGAAGGAAAGAGAAAAAAAGTAAAAAAAAAAAAAAAAAAGAAAAGGAGAAGTAGAAATGAAATAGGAAAACAAAAGGAAACAGAGAAAATAACCCCGCTGGAAGGAAGAGAGAAGTTAAAGAAAATAAACTTTCAAAGATAAGAGAATGTATGACTGGAACCAAAAAAGAAAAAGAAAATGATGGAGTAATAATGGCGGTGTCAAGAAAAAGAAATAGAAAAAAAAAAGAACGATGAAATAAAAAAAAGAAGCAGAAGTAGAAAAGAAGAAATGAGAAGAATAAAATAGCGGGAAAAGAAAAAGAAGAAAATTTTTCAAAAAAGGAAAAGAATATAAAAAATAGTTGAAGAATAAGAAATAAATAAAGAAGAAAAGGAAGATTGTTTTTTGTTTTTTTTTGTTTTTTTTTTTGTTTTTTTTTGTTTTTTTTTTTGTTTTTTTTTTTTGTTTTTTTTTCTTTAAATCCGCCATTTCACTTCCGGTATTTTAGTTATGCTGAGATTTCAAAAACCAACGGTATGTGTCCCATAACTTTTATCACTACAGATTGTTATATTTGTTTTATTTTATCATTATTTAGTGTCGTTGATATCTTATTTTGTATAATTTGTAAGGTAAACATTATCGTAGGGAAGTATACATAAGACAAAACATATATATAAAACTCGGTACTGTTCGTGGCTTCATACAACCTCTGGAATATATCATCGCAGATAAGTAGAAACAAATGTATATATTTAAATATTTCCTTAGTGAACAGCATTTTATTACAGCCAATAAATCAGATATTTTGTATCGAATAGCAAAGGACAAACAGGAAAACGACATAACAACCGTAGATGACAATTTGAAAAGAACGACAATCGTTACAGGTGTGAGATTGTCCGTCTCAGAGCACGGTCGGAAATTTAGACTGAAACGAAATTAATCAAAATTATTATTATTATTATTATTATTATTATTATTATTATTATTATTATTATTATTTCCTTTGATTTCTGGCGCTTACACATTTCTTTCCGGGTCCCGCCCAGGGACCTAAGGTTAGAAATGGCATCATGACACTTTCCACTGACAAAAAAAAAAAAATTACATAGATAAAGCCCTTCGTAAAGTGTGGGCTGTACTTGTGAGAACATTTTTTTGTATTTCCTTGAGTCATGGATTTCCAGGAATCCCTTCAATTGAACACCTTAACCCCCAAAGCGATTTTGTTGAAAAATGCTCCACAGCAAATACTAGAGTAAAGAAAGAAAACACATTTACTAAGTCTGACAAGTAACCACTTTTGAGGATCGAACTCAATAACGGTGTCTTGAAATATAGCTCGCTCAGCATTGCTCTGCTGCTGACTTCAAAAGAAATGGAAAAATTTAGTCTGAAACAAAGTCATATTTTAATTCCCAATGAGGATCGGCGTCAGTTGCCATTGCTGAAGAAATTATTTTGCTTCGAAAAAAGAATGGTGACATTCATAAGTAATAAATTTATCTGGAACTTACACCCGAATATTAAACCATTAACTGAATGGAGAATTGATAAAAGCTAGATTTGGAGGTGGGATTGTCGAATATGGATCAATCGCACCCCTCACCAAGGAATAAGGAGGGGGGGATTTCAGGAATAATTTGAACCGAGAAAGGAATATTTGAAAGATAAGAGAAAATAAGAATGAATAAAAAAAAAATGAAAAAAGAAAACAAGAGAAAATGGCGCAAAAAGATTGACGAAAAACAGATAAAGACAGACGAGAATATGGAAAATAAAAAGTATAAAATTTGTAGCATTGAATGGAGGTCTAACACTGAAAACAAGAAACTTAAAGACAAAATTCAGTAGAAGAATTGCATTAAGTTTACACCAACTGGGATTTGTTGCAACCCCATAATTTTATTACACAGTATAAACATGATCCCGCGGTTACGTGTGTGTGTGTGTGTGTGTGTGTGTGTGTGTGTGTGTGTGTGTGTGTGTGTGCGCGCGCGCGCGCGCTATGGCATTCACTTAGGTGAAGATATGGAATTTTTTGAAGGAGGTTATCCATCTTTTTGATTGTAAAGGGAAATTCAAAGAAAAAATCTCTGGTGTCAAATTTATCATTATATGTTCTTACCATTCTTCAAAGGTGAATGAAAAGGAGAAGAAAGAAAGAAAGAAAGAAAGAAAGAAAGAAAGAAAGAAAGAAAGAAAGAAAGACGGAATGAAAACAAAAGATGTAAAGAATGCTTTTAAGGAAAAGAAAAATCGAAGACACAAGTATGTGAAGAGAAAGAAAGAAAGGAAAAATTAAAAAGTGACGAAGATTTTAAGGGAGAAGAAGAAAGTAAAAGGAGAGATAGAAAGAAAAAGTGTAAAAGAAAAATTTAAAGAAATATTGAAGCAAGAGGAAGAAAGAAAATATGTTCTAATGAAAAGAAAAAAAGAGAGATATTAAAAGCAGAGGAAGAAAGAACAGATTTTAACTAAACAAAAAATAATAAACAATAACGTGAATAGAAAGGAATAAACAAAAAATTAACGAATAGATAAAAAAGAAAAATTAACTCAGCGTATGGAAAGAAGGAACAAAAAGAGGAGAAAGAAAAAACAAAGATTTGAACGAAAAAAGAAAGAAGCGATCTAGAGAAGAGAAAGAAAAAACAAAGATTTGAACGAAAAAAGAACGAAACGATCAAGAGAAGAGAAAGAAAGAACAAAGATTTCAACGAAAAAAGAACGAAACGATCAAGAGAAGAGAAAGAAAGAACAAAGATTTCAACGAAAAAAGAAAGAAGCGACCTAGAGAAGAGAAAGAAAGAACAAAGATTTGAACGAAAAAAGAAAGAAGCGATCTAGAGAAGAGAAAGAAAGAACAAAGATTTCAACGGAAAAAGAAAGAAGCGATCTAGAGAATGGAAAAAAAGAACAAAGATTTGAACGAAAAAAGAACGAAACTATCTAGACAGGGGAAAGAAAGAACAAAGATTTCAACGAAAAAAGAAAGAAGCGATCTAGTGAAGAGAAAGAAAGAACAAAGATTTCAACGAAAAAAGAACGAAACGATCTAGAGAAGAGAAAGAAAGAACAAAGATTTCAACGAAAAAAGAACGAAACGATCTAGAGAAGAGAAAGAAAGAACAAAGATTTCAACGAAAAAAGAAAGAAGCGATCTAGAGAAGAGAAAGAAAGAACAAAGATTTGAACGAAAAAAGAACAAAACTATCTAG
>OZ010590.1:28011168-28013668 GCA_963932145.1 Acanthosepion lycidas
ATAATGAACAGACTGAGATAGATAGATAGATAGATAGATAGATAGATAGATAGATAGATAATGAACAGACTGAGATAGATAGATAGATAGATAGATAGATAGATAGATAGATAGATAGATAATGAACAGACTGAGATAGATAGATAGATAGATAGATAGATAGATAGATAGATAGATAGATAATGAACAGACTGAGATAGAAAGATAGATAGATAGATAGATAGATAGATAATGAACAGACTGAGATAGATAGATAGATAGATAGATAGATAGATAGATAGATAGATAGATAATGAACAGACTGAGATAGATAGATAGATAGATAGATAGATAGATAGATAGATAGATAGATAGATAGATAGGAAAAAGAAAGAGAAACAAAGAGGGATGCAATAGTAGTAGTGATGATAGTGGTTGTAACTGTGATAATGGTGGTGATGGTGTTGATTGTGCTGATGATGACTTCTCGGTTCTTTTTAATGCTCTTTTGTTATTTATCTATTTATTAGTAAATTATATACAATGTTTATAAGTAAATAATAAATAGTAGTTTATAAGTAAATAAATAAATAGTAGTTTATAAGTAAATACATAAATAGTAAATAATAAATGAGTCATACAATACAGACACTTATAATAAACTTTTCTTAAAATATTATCAGTAACTATATATTAATTGTATTTATGAATAAAACATATTCGTATAACAACTTGATTAGGGAGATTCGAATATAGTTTTGTATTATTTAACATAAGATAGAAAAAGCCAAAGAAAATTCCGTTGAAAAGTCATGTCGGAGTTTGTTGAAACACGTCGTGTCTCCTTGAGATTTAAACGCTTATAAACGAAGATTTACCGTTGTTTTTCATAATAGCAATCGCAAAAAAAAATATATATAAAATAGCAGGAGGAGGCCTAGCCCTCTGAACGTGATGGTCCATCATGGTATGGATACACTCTGACGCCTCCAAACCAGTCCCCACTTTGATATTAACAACAAAATTAAGGAAATAAACCAAGATGATATATACAAATACTTAGAAATTAAAGGAGGAGACGGAATACAACATTTAATTATGAAAAAAAATGCGAAAAGAATATTATAGGAAAGTGCGTTTGATACTTGAAAGCGAACTTAATGGGATCAATAAAATGAAGGCCATAAACACATTACCTGTACCCGTAGTAGCATACAGCTTCATCATTATATTAAATAGAAGTTTAATGACATTAAATGATTGGACGCTTAGACCAGAAAAATTCTTACCTACATGAGGATGCCCCACCCGAAATCAGATGTTGAGGTTGTACGTAGTAAAAACATTAGCAGGCCGAGGTCTAATGCAACTTGAACTAACTCTAAAAACAGCAGCAAACGTATTGGAAGGTTACTTCACAAAAACCAATGAAGCTCTCCTACAAATACTAAAACACTAAATCTATTCTATCAACAAAGAAGCTACACTCTTCAAGAAACAGCTTAATATATCTGAAATCCTACCAACAAAAAAAACGAAACGATTACTATCTACGCCAAACGAGTAAAACAGAAAGCAAAACAACTTGACCAAATGAAGTTTTTAAAAAACTGGGAGGACAAGGTGTTCCATGACAAATACATAAAAAGAACGAAAGAAGCAGATGTGGATCAACAGAAAACACATCAGTGGCTGAGGAGCACCGGGTTGAAAATTGAGAAAGAAGGCCAAATTATTGCAGCTCAGAATCAAAGACTCGCAACTAGATCCTATCACCGTCAAATAATCAAGGATGGAACTAACCCGAAATGCAGGATCTACGGAAACTCTGATAAAACTGCCGACCATATTATCTCAAGATGTCCGGAACTAGAAAGAAATGAATATACCCACAGACATAACAAGATAGCGACATATGTGCACTGAAAGATATGCAAGATACAGAAAATAGAAACCACTGAGAAATAGTATGAACCCCAACCAGACACAGTTACCCAAAATAACGATGTAACTATCATGTGGGACATGCCAAATCAAACAGTTAGTAAAATATAAACCAACCGACCTCACATTATCATAAAAGACAAGACATTCAGGACGTGTATGCTTACGGACATTACAGTACCATCTCAGAGAAACACCTCCATAAAAAAATATCGAGAAATTGTCCAAATACAAAGAGCTGAAGATCGAAATTAACAGGATGTAGGGAATGAAGACTGAGACTGAACCAATAGTAATCGGAGCTCTGGGGCACGTGAGAAAATGAATGCACTATTTTACTAACAGTATCCCAAGTAACATAAACATAAAAGTTGCCCAGAAAATCACCCTACTAGTAACATCCCATTGACTAAGAAAAGTGCTATCAATTAAATGACACTTCTCTTATAGGGCCTAAAGGGATAGAAAGCATAACATACACAAAAAAAAGTAATAATAAATCAAATTCCGCCTGTCGATTATGCCATAAATCTAATTATAGTGTTAATCACATAGTATCAATATGCTCAGTACTTGC
>OZ010590.1:28018668-28101168 GCA_963932145.1 Acanthosepion lycidas
AAAAAACAAACAAAAATCCTTATATGCAATTATGCTGTTTTAATGTTAATATAATGTCAACGTCAGACGTTTCGGTCTAATAAACCATCTTCAGGACATATTCATAAAATATAATTAACATTATCAATTCAACATGACAAAGACGATGGACATAAGAACAAGACTGTTATATATATATATATATATATATATATATATACACACACATATATATATACATACAGACACACATATATATATATACACACACACATATATATGTGTGTGTACATATATATATGTGTGTGTGTGTATATATATGTGTGTGTGTGCGTGTATATATGTATATACATATGTGTTTGTGTGTATATATATATATACATACACACATATACACCATATACACACACACATATATATATATGTGTGTGTGTGTGTGTATATATACACACACACACACACACACACACACACACACACACACACACACACACACATATATATATATACGGTGTATCAAACATTCTTTTACAAATTTAGGGGTGCAGGTTCCGGACACAAAAACAAGATAAAATGCCCACATCAACATTAAAAAACGCCATTATTGTACCTGAAGACGGCAACTCATAACAAATTCAAAATGTCCTCTGCTTGCTTCTACACAGGCATGGACCCGTCGGATCATGTGATTGGCGGACACTTTCAAATACTCCCACACGGTGTCGAATGGTTACGCAGGCTCTCATGACATATTGATGAAGCGTCTCTACATTATTAATGTCTGCTGAATAAAACCAATTGTTTAAGGTGCCCCCCTCCCTCCCAGATAAGAATCCAAAGTATTGAGATCAGGGGAACGTGCAGGCCATGGAACCGGTCCCCCCTCCCCTACCCTATCCATCTTTCATGGTAGATGTCAGCCAGTGCATCACGAACAATGTAACTAAAATGTTCTGGAGCCCCATCACGCATGAACCACATGTCTTCGTATTAGGAGAGGTACATTCGCTCGAAAGTCTGGAAGTATGTTCGAAATAAAGTTCTGTCGGCACGTTAGAGTAATAGATAGCGGCTCGGATTTAGGAATCGGAGACCTCAGTTCGAATTCCAGTCGAAGCCAATACATTCACTTACGTGTTAATCCTCTTCTTCAGCTATCGGTAAAATACAGCACAAATATAGCTTCTATAGCATTGGATGGCAACTCGTCTCCCGCAGAAAGATATGGAAACCTACTCTGAGAAAAAAAAATCTGATTCGACAGTCATGTATCAAAAGATACATGATCGCCTAACAGTTTATAACTGACTGACGCAGCTCATGTAAGACGTGCTGGGAGAACATAGGGAGCTATATGCTGATGTCTAGTCTGTATTGTACCATGGGGATTCTGATCCGCCCACAAATGTTGATTGTGTACATTTATTAGTCCATCTTTTCCAATTGCTGCCTAATCTGTAAACAAGAATGAAGAGACAAACAGGGGAACAGCAGTTTATGCAATAAAACCATCGGCAAAAGTTCGTCCGTGATAAGAGATCAGAGGACGAAAGACCCTTATACGTTGCAAATTATACGAATACAGAAACGGCACTTGAATTACTCTCTATGTGTTACTATTATTAGTACGATATGTTATGGCCACTTGTCGTGTACTGATATCTGGATCGTCCCCGACAGCCTGTATAATGTGTTCTTCGTGGTCAGACGATCGAGCGGATCTTGGTCTTCCTCGACCTATAGTTTTTGGTATCACGGATCCTGTCTTAGCCACGCGACGATAAATAACAGCAAAAGTTAGATGACTCCATGCAATCTGATACAGCTGTGCGACCTCGCATCTATTATCATTCGCACGGGAGTATGTAAAAATCCTATCTGCCTGCTCGCGATATAAATACCTGAATACCTGTTAAACAGAACACTTTTCAGTTAACTCACTACCGCGTACAACGTTGAAGAAAAACTAGCCACAAATGTACACGAATGACAAATGTAACCTAGTCTACATGCTAACACATCGCTATCTACCGTAAATATTTTTTAAACTTAATAACTGAAAAAAGAAGGATTTGCAGTCATATGTTTATACGGACTTTTCCTCTTGTTTTGGTTTAAGGAATCCGCCCATAATATTTTTAAAAGTATTTTTGAAACAGCGTATATATATATATATATATATATATATATATATATATATGAAGAAATATAGTCATAAGACGTGCTATATTTATGGTATAAAGTGATCAATGTCAGAGATAGAGCGTGTGTAAATATAAAAGTGAAGATAGAAGTCAGCACTTAGAGGCGACAGTCTGTTTCATGCTTGATGCAATCCTCAGGCCACGAGTGCTGCTATTTTTCTCGGCTATTTATATATACGGGTCAGTGGTGCATTGTGAGAAGTCTATTTTGGCGGTTATTTTGCCGGAAGTCGCTTATTTGTTTATTTACTTATTTGGGTTAAATTATTTTGCTAGTTTTTATTGATTTTTATTTTTATTTATTTTTTATTTCACATCTTATTTATTTATTTATTTACTTATTTTTCATTTTGATCGGTGTTTTTATTAACGTAGTAAAAATTGGTTTATATCGCTTATATAATAGTTTTGTTTTGATTTGGGAAGGAAATAAAAGCTATTTATTCAATTTGGGGGTTGATTGTTGTAGTTTATACTAACTATTATTTTGGCGGGAGCAGTTTTTATTTTGTTTATTACTTCATATATATATTTGGAGTGATTATTTTTATTTGTTTTTTTCTAACGGTTAGTTTATCAGGATCGGTTTTGATTTTGGGTTGCTTATTAAAGTAAAACTATATTATGGAAATATGGTAGCTAATTAAGGTAAAACTATATTATGGAAATTTGAATTTGTTTTTATATCGACATTTTAACATTTATTCACTTCTCCGATTCAATAGTTGGCTTTGATTATTGTATTTTATTATTTTGATTTTTTCTTCTAAACATAAAGCACATCTGAATCTAAATTTTTCATTATCACGGAGCAGATTCTGGATTTTAGCCAGTCATAATAAACTGTTGCACTCTCAATGAGGCCTCTTGATGAAACGTCTATTAAGATTCAACTTCGCCCCAAATCTTAAATAGAAAATCATACATACAATGGTCGGCTTCTTTTTACCACTCCAGAAAGTGTATGACTCCTCCCAAATACTCTATTTTTACAAGAGTCAGATAAGACCAAAACATGGAGAATTGCCGCCATATCTTCGCTGCAGTTGCCCAACCGTCGTTCTACAGCCATGAAAAAGTTTCTACCCACGCATGTATGCGATTAATTATTTTCCATCATACAGCTACTTTCCTACAGACGAAACGTCACTAGTCTCTCGCTTCTTCTTTCTTATTTATGTGCCGAGTTTCCTCAGGACGTATGTGATCATAGACTGCAATCAGTTGTCGACTATAATTATACAGGATAACCTGATAACAAAAAACTTTGAAAAGAGTTATGATCATCGAATGATACCATATGTAGAACTGAATGTCCGGTAGACTACGCAATGGAATATAGAACCCTACTTAGCGTTGCTTCTGTAGGAAGTAGAATTGGTGGTGAGGGGCAGCTGTTGCTAGCCCCACAGCCAATCGAATTTGAATTCAGAGTTGCCTTTCTCGTAGACTGTTTGGCAATCAAGGTTAGCGTGAGCAGTTTAGTTGGGAGCGAGAAGAGATGAGGTTTATATTGTGTAGAAAGATGACCGACCATCTCTATACTAATTGTTGAACTACTCGTCTAGCCATTATGAGTAGAAGCTCTGCTCATCAGAACAGTCGTTGTAAAGTGGGTCTTAAGGCGTAGTGTTTGAGCCGTACGCATTGAGGTACCGAATCACATTATTCACTATTAAAGTAGTATTGATCTACGTCTCATGTAATTAAACCTGTTAATCACTAAATCTTTTGTAGCAGTTTCTCCTTACAGCATTATTAACCGGGAGTACGAGCGTTCTACGAACTTTACAATTATTTAAATATTTGCAAAGGAATTTGTGCGAAAACCAACGCAACGACCTCAGCTGGAATTCGAACTCAGAACGCCAATATTAATCTTCAAAATATTAGGTTGGTGCAAAAATAATGACGTAATGATGTCGTTTTTTGACGTATTTTTTAACGTCAAAAAACGACATCATTATGTCATTATTTTTGCACCAACCTAATATACACAGGAATTCTCAAAAATTCTCTCAGTACTAAGCTGGGTTCGGTTTGGTTGTTTGATTTTTATGTCAAACCATTTATTTGTTTATTTAATGATGAATTTTGTATGGAGCACAGAGTGCGTATGAAACTCACTACAATATTTAAGGAAATTAACTCTACTAACATTTCTAACACGCCGTAGTGTCTCTATGGAAATATACATCAGATACTCTTTCGACAAACCATGAATAATTTTCTTATGTGTGTCTGGATTATAAAGTTAGGTAAAAAGAAAATTCGTTCAAATACCTTCAACAGAATCCAACTTCATAAAACTTACATGTTTTTTTTTGTTTTTGTTTGTTTTGTTTTTTTTGTTTTTTGTATTTCTGCTTGTCTTCAAGGCTTCGTGGGGTACCTATTGTTGATAAAAGCTGATACCTTCAATGAGCAGTTTGGATATTAACAGATGACTCGCAAGATTTCTGACAAGTTGCCCGTGGAATTCAGTAAAGAGCATTCCATATGGACGGTTTTATGCGCCTCGCGAAAATGTCAGATTCTATTCGTCTTTACCCCGCCTTTGTTAAATAAACATTTGATTTATGACCCTTGTCACTGCATCGAATGTCATGGAGACGAAATTCCAGCTTGCCAGTTTTTGTTTTTTTTTAAACAATTCTCACGAGTTTTGCAAGAAGCAGGAGAGTTACATAATAATTTTAACGAGGTCCCGCATAGCACTAGCACAAATGGAACGGCTCCGAATCTCGAATTCAATAATTCAAATCTCGGTAATGAGTTCGTTAGCCTTTACACCAGGGGGCGCCCTCTGACCATAATTTAAAGCTTCCTAGAAGATTATCACAGCAGAAGATACCTTATCATGATGAAGAATCGCTTATCCCTGAGAAACATCGCTCACAAATTTTGACCATTCTCGCTCGAAGGAAATACGCATTTAATTCCGTCACTAAGACACTCTTGTATTGAGTGAACAGTTGTTTAAAAAAGTATGAGTTGTAATACCCAACAGCCAAGAGACCCAAGAGTCACTCAAGGGATACTGAAAGAGGTAAGAAGAGGAGGTAAGAAATGCAGATTAGGAGCATATAAAAGGTGATGTAATGGAATAACCAGCCACCCCCATGAGTGCCGGCATTATAGATGGTAATCACCTATGAGTATCCGATAGAATAGCGGACAGGAGAGTCGAGCTGGGATCTTTCCCAGCTGCGCTAGTCGAACTTTCTGCCTTCTGGCAGAGAGGAACCCGGACGAGGCTCTGCCGAAGGGCAGAGGTTCGTCCGGGGATGTAGACAGACCCGACCCCGTTTATGCGGGGTCTACGGGGATTTTTTTGGCCAAGCCTTAGGGCTCGGTAACCCCTCTTTAAATTCGGCCTTGTGCCACATGTGACTGCGTGGGGCAGTTACTAAATAGCGTCGAGCTGTGATCTTTCCCAGCTGTACTGGTCGAACTCTCTACCTTCAGGCAGAGAGGAACCCGGACGAGGCTATGCTGAAGGGCAGAGTCTCGTCTGGGGAGGTAGACAGACCCGATCCCGTTTATGCGGGGTCTACGGGGATTTTTTGTCTGAGCCTACGGACTCGGGAACCCCACATTCAATTCGGCCTTGTGCCACATGTGACTGCGTGGGGCAGATGCTAAATAGCGTCCTTCGGGGATCTGCGAGAACTAGCACCCTTCCGATAGTAGCACGCCCACAACTGTACTGACTTGCGACGACCGTGCGCATAACTATTACTTCCTTGCTTGTACTGCTTTCTATAATAAACCTGTTACAATGTATCCACCGTCTTTGCCCATTCCATATTCCTGTTAGAACGGAATGTAACAGAAGGATAGATAACGGTTGTACCTAGACATGAAAATATTAGAATTATAGATTATCGGTAAAGTAACCCTCGGGTGACCGTTTCATTATGAAACTATTCTTGTGAAGAGGCTGTCCCAGTGGAACTACTATTCTTACCAATGGAATACGAAGGAAATGTGGCTGCTTCAACGGTATATACGCGGCATGGGAAATCTGAACTGATAAAACTAAGGAAAGTAACTAATCTGAACATTTACCACGGAAATAACAATAGTGTAAGGCTAAGTCCTAAAAGGGTTTATTATTGGCCACCAAAACCTGTACAACATAAGACATGCAGTGTTGATAGCAAACATGGAAAGAAAACTACAAAAACTCCTATAGAAAACAGTGAAGGAAAATGAGAAGTAAGGACTAAACATCAACTGCTAGGAGACAGAATAGACGATTCTAAGCAAAAGAATGGGCCCAAATTGCGAATACCAAATCGTAGACACAAAAATCAAACAAGTGCGGAAATTTAAATATCTGGGAAATATTTTAACAGAGGACAGAAAGTGTGAAACTGATATTCGAAGGCGTATTTGGATGGCCAAATAAGCAGAGCACTAAGTAATAGAAAACCTTCACTAGAATCAAAAATAAAGAATATTAAACTGTTACGTCATATCTGTCCCCCTGTATGGAAGCGATTGCTGCGCAATCTCCTGAAAGATGAAGAACTGGCATGAACCAACAGAAATGTGGCTCTAGAGAAATATGCTCATAAATGTGGCTCTAGAGAAATATGCTGTGAGAGCGCGACTGCAGACGAGATGCCAGATCAAGGCCAATTACATTGCATATCCGTCTCTGGATCTTATCAAAAACCCCGTGGCAAACAGAAGGGGCTCCAGACCATATATGGCAGCAATACTTCATGCAATGGTTGATTTGTAGATTTGAAGGATCGATTCCGGGGGGAAAAATTTCTTGGCGCGGCACAGGGAGCCAACTTTCCTTGCGGTGGACGAAGCAATTGACTCAATGTATTTGTTCCATCTTAGGTCAGCAGTCAACATGAGACCAAGCAGCCGCAGAGAGGTGCTCTCGAAAAGTTGAGCGTCAGACATTCTAATGGGGTGCAGGGAAGGATCTCTGTGGTGATTAATAGAGAGCAGTTTTGTTTTTGAGGCGTTAAAGAAAACTAAAGCGGCTGTTTCGATTAATTTGCACAAGGGTGTCATTTATTTATGATTTACTATATTTTCAAATCATACACAGACTTTAAGCTCAATATGTTACTACCCGTATGCATAACATTTCACGGATTGCATAAATTCTACAATCTGAACCTGGTCTGTCTTAATTGCTAGCTTCTCCCACTACATTTATTTCTATTTTTTCTTTCTTTCTTTCTCTCTTTCTTTACTTCTTCCTTTTTATCCTTTTGCTATTATTTATTCTTTCTTCATTTAATCTTTCTTTTCTTTCATCTTTTCGCTCAATTCTATCCGTCTCTTCTTTTCTTTCTTTCTTTCTTTCTTTCTTTACTGTTCTTTCATTTTCCTTTTCTTTATTTTCTCCTCTTCTCTTCCCTTCTTTCTTTACTTCTTTTCGTTCCTGCATTGCTCCTTTCTTTATTTCTCTTTTTTCTTCTTCCTCCATTCTCTCTTTTTTGACCTCGCTCTTCTCTTGCATTGTTCACTTCTTTACGTCTCTCCTCTTCTTTTCCTTTCTTTTTTGCTTTACTTCTATAATCTTTCCTCATCCCTCTTTAATTACTTCCTTTTTTTCTTCCATTCTGGCTTTCTTTATTTTGATCTTCGTTTCTCCAATTCACTCTTTCTTTCTTTTTTCTTTTCATTTCTTCATTTCTCTTTTTTCTTTACCTCTTTCTTCTCCACTCTCATTCTTCACTTCTTTCTTCTCCTCTCTCATTCTTTACTTCTTTTTTACTTCTATTGCTTTCTTCCTTTCTTTTTGCTTCTCTTCAACATTTCTTCTCTTTGCATCTATTATGGTCCGGTTCCTTGTACCACGGTGATAGTCCAAGGTAGAACCAATAAAGAAGAACTCGAACACGGATATAGAATAACACAGATATATTACAAACAGGAATATATACAGAGAAGTAGAAATGGTTAGTACAATCAGGTTTAGTAGTAATTGTCTGAACGCGACTCTGTTTCGGACTGCCTCTGACTCGAATGACTGACTCGCTCGCTCTGACTGACTGACAGACTCCTGACGGACTTCACTGCAGACTTCAGACTGAACTGTATTTAGTCACCCCACTACGAGGGCATCATGTGGCACAAGGCCGGTTTAACGTGGGATCTCCGAGCCCGTGGGATCTCCGAGCTCGTGGGCTCGGCCAAAAATATGCCCTTTAAACCCGTATAAACGGGTTCAGGGTCGGTTTACCTCCCCGAAAGAGACTCCGCCCTTCGGTTCCTCTCCACCCGAAGGCAGAGAGTTCAACCGATTAGCCGATCAGCCGGTCGCCCGACTTCGGACTGAACTCCCTGCTTCCTCTTGAGGCGCAGTATTTATTACGTATGGAGTAGTCCATTATGTTATTATAGGTAAGGTCCCATAGCAACATCCTTATCAGCTTTTCTTCTCTCCTCTCTTTCTGATTTTAAATGTTTATAAAGAATATCCAGACAAAATTGGTTTTCCTGAATTCCGATTAAAATACATCGATTATTATTGTTGTTGTTATTTCATGGAAATAGAATCAACCTCTGGCTCCAATGTGATTAAACGACTGCTCTACACCAGGTGACAAACAGCTACCAATGAATAGTAACCTGGCATCGGAAGTGTCACAAATGTCAATGGAATAAGAGTTAATCATAATTGAAAAGCTGATAATCAATGACCAAGCTCTGCCTTTAGATCGAATCTTTTGTACTTTTTTTTTTACTGATGAAGGATTAGGTGAGAAATACGGTCGAAGGGTTGAGTGTCTGCTTTAAGAAGTAGTCAAATTTACTTTGTTACAAAACAATCAGACAAGTATACGCGACGAAGCGATGGAAATAGGGATGGGACGCGGGGTTTAAGATCAGTTTTATGCAGCTGCATTTGGTTGCTGGGACCCAGTGGAGTGACGAGATGGCCGTTATTTGTCTAAGAACGACCCAGCGTCTTACAACAGGACAATGACTAAAACGAAGACAATTACAAAACACACAGACATGCACATATACATTCATCAAATCGCAAACTCACAGCTTCATATATATATATATATATATATATATATATATATATATATATATATATAGCATGTATGTATACCGAGTGTAACATCAAAATTGTTCAAATCGTGTAACAGCATAACTGTCCATCCCACAAAATGTGTAATATTTAAAAAAAAAAAAAAAAATCTAATTGAGTTCCCTTTTTCCAGGTTTTCATATAACATTTAGCCATCTTTACACTATTTTTGTAAGAATCACTGGAAAATCAACTAAGAAGAGAATATGTTAAACTAATTTTGTATCAGCCCCTCTGTCTTTCCATCTGAGCAGTGGTTCAAGTATTCAGTAATGGTGACAACATTCATACTCTGGCTTCCATCTTCAAAGTTCGTTCAAGAATCATCAAAAGAACGGTGAAAAAATTTAGAAATGTCAACCATTTTCCAGAATTATTTCTTGCTATGCTACCATAATAAATTACTTGTACATGCTGTTGTAGACGGTATGACATTTACTGAAAGCAAACTTATATGTGATTTATAAATACGGCCAGTACATTTTGACCGTGTTCATAATATTATTAAGGTTTGTTTTTTTTCGTTTGTGTAAAAAGGTCTTGCGTCACTTTTTAAGTCTTTGCGATGGAAAGTACAGATGACGAAGATTCTTTTACGTGTTGAGGTTGGTATGATTCCATGTTTGCTTAAGAATATTATTTTAGTCTGATGAAGTCGTTTTAGAAGATGAAACGCGTTTCAAAAAATGTGAAATCAATAAAGTTAGACTAAATATATCTTCTTAAAACCTACACTATACCTCATGCTTAAATCGATGGCCATTTCTGTCGCTGTAGGGTCTTGAACTCAATGCCCACTGTATTTTATTTAGATTTACATATGCTCTATCTAAAGAAGCGTCTGGTTAGCAAAGTTCTTTGTGGCTGAATGGCTACCACCACGTCAGATCAAATGACGTTTCTCATGTGGGTTACAGCTTCGATTCTTGTCGGAGGGCATATATTTTCTAGAAAATTTCTCGAACATTCAGGCAGGTAAATGTAATTAATACTATTTAATAAAAAAAAAAAAACAGGGCATTTACTTAAATAAATTATATCTATAAAAATACGGAATAAATAGAAAACATATCAAATAACTGTCAGACTTAATCCACATCATGATATATATATATATATATATATATATATATATATATATATATATATATCAAAACTGGATGAAGAAAAAGACAAGACTATATAGGAGGGATGGGTGAAAACCTTTTATTTCCTTGGCTGATATTGACTGACGTATGTCAATAAGAACGGTGGTACTCCCAGCCATATCTGTTTTTTTTTGTTTTTGTTTTTTTTTTTTTTTTTTTTTGCAAGGAGGCGGCCTGAACCTTTTGGAATCTGGTCGGAGTTGCTGTTTGAGCCGATATGATGCAAAACCCGAAATTGGCGATGAAGACAGTGCATCACTGAAGACCACCCCTGATGCATCTGAAATGTATTATTCAACTATATATATATATATATATATATATATATATATATATATATACATATATATATATATATATAATTATTTATTTAAAAAAAATTTATAACATAAATATGTTATAAAATCACTACAAAAATAGCCATTTTGTTTCAACACCCTCGGTGTCTTATATAGTAATTGTTCGTTATTGGAATTCATTCCATATACACCAATCATATACTTGGATATATATATATATATATATATATATATATATATATATATAATTTTTATATATATTATATATGGGCGGTACTTTTTGGAAAGCGCTCAATATCAGTGATAGAGCTAACATATTCAGTCGTATGGATATGAGTGTGTAACACTGGGTTTCACGATTTTGTTTGATGATCGCAAAAGCGTGAAACCCATCGTTACATACTCATATCCATACGACTGAATACACATACACACACACACACAGATAGATAGATAGATAGATAGATAGATAGATAGATAGATAGATAGATAGATAGATAGATAAATATTCTTCAAGGTATGCTGAAAAGTCCTCAAACTCAAATTTTCTGAGTTTCTTTATATTGTGGCCATAATTTTAGAAAAGAAAGATCTTATTGTTCGGGATTAGATCGGCCCTCATATCCATCCAACCATACATACCTAGTCTTCAGGCAATTAAGCAAAACAAGAGATTAAGTGGAACGTTTGACCTGACGAACGCGTTTACTATTTCCATGGCGATGAAAAGCGGCTAAGAAGTTCCATATTTGCATTTACCAAACAATAAAAAAACATTATGACGAACGCGGGAAAGTTTCTTCCCCTCAAAAGATAGAAAGAGTGAGAAAAGAGAGTGTGACTGAGTGAGTGAGAGAGTGTAGTAGTGATTGTGTATTGATTGCTATGTGGGATTAGATAGAAAGAGCTGACCCGTCTATCATCCTTCTTAGGCCAGACGGTTGAAGAGGAAGAGGAATGCTAAGGAAATCTGTTATCGAACCTTGCGTTTATATTGGCCTCTCATTTAGGAACGATTTATGATCGATAGGCATGAAGAATGAAATTGCTAGCTTCCTTAGAATGCCTGGCGCAGTTACTATTTATTCATCAATCGAATTTATGGGATCTAATAGATAGATAGATAGATAGATAGATAGATAGATAGATAGATAGATAGATAGATAGATAGATAGATATGAACAGACCAAGATAGATAGATAGATAGAAAGAGAGAGAGAGAGATAGATATGAACAGACCAAGATAGATAGATATGAACAAACTTATAGATAGATATGAATAGACAAGATAGATAGATAGATAGATACATAGATGGATAGATAGATATGAACAGACCAAGATAGATAGATATGAACAAACCAAGATAGGTAGATATGAACAAACTTATAGATAGATAAATATGAACAGACCAAGATAGATAGATATGAACAAACCAAGATAGGTAGATATGAACAAACTTATAGATAGATAAATATGAACAGACCAAGATAGATAGATAAATATGAAAAAACTTATAAATAGATAGATATAAACAGAATTAGATAGATAGATATAAACAGAATTAGATAGATAAATAGATAAAAACAAAATTAGACAGACAGATAGATATGAACATAAGTATATATATATATATATATATATATATATATATATATATAATTATATTATAAATATAAATATCTATACATATATATATATAATTAAAGTATATATATATATATATATATATATATATATATATATATATATATATATATTAATTTTTTTTTAAATATGATTCCTTCGCCAAAAAATAATATTTTTTAAAAAATAATTAGAATTTAAGCTATACTTCTGTATGGAGCACATTTTAAAAAAAAATAAAAACAAAAATACTAAAGAACTCCGGATTATTTCCCTCACGTGTTCTTTCCTATTTTTCTACATATCCGCACACACACACATAGATAGATAGATAGATAGATAGATAGATAGATAGATAGATAGATAGATAGATAGATATTAACAGACTGAAATAGATAAACAGACTGATATAGATAGATAAACAGACTGAGATAGATAGATAGATAGATAGATAGATAGATAGATAGATAGATAGATGTATGCATGCATGCAATTGAATTACGAAGATATTTAACGTTAGATGAACAGGAATCGAACATGTATCCGATACGGAAACGTCATTTAGCCCGACTTGCTTTTACTGATTGAGCCACAGAGAATCGTTTCGTTTCCCAGAGCGTCCTGTCAGAGGACGCACATTTTCTATGAAAATTTCTCGAACATTCAGGCCGGTAAATGTTGTTAATACTGTTTATTATAAACAGAGCATTTACTTAAATATTTTATCTATAAAAAGAACGTATAAACATAAAAAAATATCTTAAAATAATTTGTCTATTTCATAATGTGATATATATATATATATATATATATATATATATATATATATATATATATATATATATATATATATATATATATATATGCTGTTAATAACAATGTAGCATGTAAAGAAGACTTCAGAACTAAATAAGGAAACAATACAAAAATAAACACCAGCAAGGTTAGAACAAATATACTCAGCGAGTGGAACTAGTACCAGAACCAACTGATTTTTTTATACTAACGTTCACTCAGTGCCAAAGGGCCACTCAAGGTAGAATTTTACTGTGTGATGTTGTTTGAGTGTAAGAAAAGCGCGTCCTGGGTAAGACGATAAACTACATCCGACAGCAAGGCCTTTGATCAAGAGGTTTTGAGGAGCGTGAAACCACCTCTTAATTGCTGGTGTTCCCAGGTCCACCCTGACCCGGGATGGCAGCATCTGTCAGAGTTACAGCTATGGGGAAATAGTTAACCCTCACAAAAGGGGTCAGAACACCATGAAAGTATAAAAATAGGCTTTAATATACCAGCAATACTTTTTTTTCGAAAAAGTATTACCAGCAATACATTTTTGAAAAAAAAATTACCAGCAATAAAATCTTGTAGCATTAATACTGTGGTGTCCTTTATTTAAGAGTCTATGTTAGACTCTTCCGCCTACTATATATTTAGTAGGAGAGAAGGAACGGTAAATAGTGAACTGATTGAACGCTGGGGCATTCGATATACTCTCACTAGTCGTATAATACTCTTCTGCTGTACTTACTGTTTTATACGATATATCTGCAACCCTGGTTTTTGTTATTTCTTTAACCATTTACTTGGTCACAATGATTAAATAACCCATTAAGGAAGATATGCCGTAAAACAAAACAAATCAAACCCAACCGTAAAAATGCCAAGAAATAAATATAGCGGTTAACCCTCGACTTGAAGAGGTCAAGATTGTCGTGATTGGAAAACAACATCCTGTTGAGTGTCTGTACCATAAAGCAGCAGTTTTTGGGGAAGAAGCTATCCGAGTGGAACTTAACTTCTTACAAATGAAATAGGATGGGAGTAGAAATTATTCCCCCTTGTGTACGTGGGGTGATGGGTCCCAGTCGTAAATGTCAAGGCTGATGGGACTAAGGGATGTAACTCGTCAGAATACATACCACGGATACAGAGAGTGGTTCGTGACGTTTCGTCTTTGGGAAATAGGTTGTAACTAAAAAAATCAGTCATCACCCACAAGTCCACGTAGACGCTTTTGAATGAGGACTGGGCAGTTCCAGTCAAGATATGTCAGTAGTACTCTATTTTTGGTCGAATCTGGCTTTTGTAACTACAGAATAGAACAGAGGGAGTCAGATACTTTCTAGAGTTGTACACTGAACCGATCATTTTTCGCGCATCTTTCCCGAATATATGAGTTCTACTTGAAATCTGGGGAAAGCTTAAGTCCTAATGGACGTACAAGGCAAGTAACCACCTTGAGAGGAGACTCGTTCTATCATGATACGAATAAGTTCAGTGTGTTTGAAGGCAAGTGTTTTGGTTTTTGATCGTATTGAAATTTACAACCTCGTCGTTTTTCACAATTGAGCCGCCTAGCCGAGTTCAGAGGCTAGATGAGTTGCTATGTTCTAGTGTTCTAATTTTGGAGGTGCACCTGTAAACTGTTGTATCACCGACATAGATACTCATTACTGATCGGACTATCCGCATATTGCAGATCATTAATATACAGCAGAAAGAGAGTAGGGCCGACTAGAAAGAGAGTAGCGCCGATTATAAAGAGAGTAGGGCCGAGTAGAAAGAGAGTAGGGTCGAGTAGAAAGAGAGTAGAGCCGAGTAGAAAGAGAGTAGGAGCGAGTAGCGAGAGAGTAGAACCGAGTAGAAAGAGACTAGGGCCGATTAGAAAGAGAGTAGGATCGAGTAGAAGAGACTAGGGCCGATTAGAAAGAGAGTAGGGCCGATTAGAAAGAGAGTAGGGCCGAGTAGAAAGAGCGTAGGGCTGAGTAGAAAGAGAGTAGGGCCCAGTAGAAAGAGAGTAGCGCCGATTATAAAGAGAGTAGAGCCGAGTAGTAAGAGAGTAGGATCGAGTAGAAAGATTGTAGAGCCGAGTAGAAAGAGAGTAGGATCGAGTAGAAAGAGACTAGGGCCGAGTAGAAAGAGACTAGGGCCGATTAGAAAGAGACTAGGGCCGATTAGAAAGAGAGTAGCGCCGATTATAAAGAGAGTAGAGCCGAGTAGTAAGAGAGTAGGGCCGAGTAGAGAATGAGGAAAGTCGGCATTGATATTATGTTCTTCCTATTACTAGCCGTTAACTGACCCTAGGAAGGACTTGATATATGATGCTGTATGGTGGAATATTATTCATCACTCACAAGGTCGCGTAGACCCCTTTGAACTTGATAAATACAGGCAAGTGATGACTTGGCAGACCCAGTCAAGACATGATAGCAATTTTCTGTCTGATCTGGATCTTGCAAAGATAGATGATCGATGGGGCTCTGTCAGAGTGTACAGTGAAGCGACCATTTTTGCATCATCTTTTGCAATAGATTGATGTCTGAGGTTCACTTAAGGTCTGGTGAAAACTGGATCCCCAATAGACATTCAAGGCACATGACTTCCTTGAGAGAAGGCCCATCCATCATGATGGGTTTCAGTTAGGGGTTTGCTCGGTGGTGGTGGTGGTGGAATGTTTGTTTTTGATCGTATTGAAATTTACAACCATGTCATTTCCTCCATTGAGCCTCCTAGTCAAGGTCAAAAGATGGATTAGTTACTAGGTTCTGGTGTTCTAATATTTTTGCGGTGCACCTGTAAATTGTTGTATCAGCCGCATAGATGCTCATTAATTGTCGGACTATCTGCCTGTGCAGATCATTAATATACAACAGAATAAGAGAGTAGGGCCGAAGAGAGAATTCGCTGGTATTGATCTTAAGGGCTTCCGATGACTAGCCATTTACATCGACCTTCAGGGACCTACCTATTAGGAAGGACTTGATAATTGAGAGAATCCTTCCAGAGATTCCATAGCTGGAGCGTTTATGTGGCAGTCTCCAATTCCACACCTAGTGAAAGGCGTTTGATATATCTCGTGATTAATTTATAGTCTAGTGACTATGATATGCCCTTAGTCATAGACAGCCAAATGAGAACAATAATTTCCTGTACATTGAATAAAGTTTGAAATGCTTGCCTGGATCGATAAACACCTGAAAATGGTCGGAGGCACAACGCTGTGATCATCACAATAAGTGAAGGACATTAATTTGAGTGTAATTAATGCAAATATTAAGAACGTAGTTTCACTTCATTCAGTAACCCTCTAGCTTGAGTGGTTCTTTGAGATTTGTATCGAGCAAACGAAAAAGGTTTATTTGGTACCTAAGAATAAACAAGTTATTGAAAAAATTACTATGGTTAAAAGTAGCATAAAATTCAAAATTTTAGGTATAAATAATTTGTTAATTTTGAAAAAAATGATTGAAAGATACAGGTAAAAAGTGTGTATTGGAATTTGTCTAAAAATCTGTTCTGATATTTTTTCACACAAAAATAGCCAAAGTATTCAATCCTTAATTACTGAGTGTGGTAGGAGATGGAATTGTAATTGGTGCTGCTGCGTTCATCACTGATTAATACCGTTAGCAAAATTCCCGCCAATACATCTATGGATAAAACTTGTAGAGTAGACAGGACTCGTAAGAATTATTAAAGCAATCAATCTCGGTAAAAAAAAAATCAAAATTGAGAAGAAGAAAACGGAAAGCCCGCCATCTTTAACTGTCTTAGCAATACATGCTATTTAAATTCTATTGCTTGGTTAACTGTCCTTGTTCTTCTCTAATTAGCATTCATCGCTTGGCCAGTCATGTGATTCTTAACGGCAAATCTACGGAACCGCGTCTTGACAAAGTGTACAGTCTTCTAATAGACGCCACTATAACAAGAATGTATCTAAAGATGCGTGAGTAACACAGCCTCTTGCAGCATGAGCTGCCGGACTTGTGAGTTAAGACAGCACTTATAACATCCAATAGCTTTCTTTTTCAGGTCGGAGAGAAGGTATGTAAAACATCACTTTTACTTTTTCAGCATGTTTTTTTTATTCAAAATAAAAGCTCCCTTTACGTTCTTCCTAATTCTTTTCAGGCGCTTTGCTGTTTTCTTAGAATTGGTTACGAGGCCCGCCACATATATTTAGTAACCAAAAACTTCTATTTGTCGCGTTCCTTCAGTACATGGATGATCATGGCTCTCTACAACGTCATGTGCTTTGTAATCATTAGTAAAGTGTATTTTGCTATATCTCTTAATCTTTCTTCTGCAAAAAGTTTCACAAGCTTGTTAGCTTTCCGCTGTCCCTCTTGCATTCAGTATGTCCTGTGTGTATCAAACTTTCCAAGCCCTCATTATGCGCCCTAGAAAATTCTACTGACTCTCTTTAATGTTTAAGTGTCCTTTTTGCATCCATTTTCGTTAAAGCTTCGTCGTTGCTCGCGTGTCATTCTCAGCACCTTCCCGTAAAAGTATATTTCTGTTACCTCAAGTCTCTTCCATCTGATGATGCCGCAACAACATGAATTTAAGCACGCTACTAGACTGGCATCTATATCCCACCCTTTTACTATTGAAATAACTAAATGCAGCCGCCTCTTCTACTTCAATAGTTTCTTTTGTCGCACTTTCCGTCTGTGGAACTCCCGTCCATTTACTTGCTTCCTCGATAACTACAATCTCCAAAAATTTAAATGCAACGTCAATTGCTATCTTCTATCTTCTTGAATCCCGTTCATCTTTTGTTCTTTCCTCAATCCTCCCTATACTCATTCTTATCTCTCACTTTCACTCCCTGTAAAGCTCTGCGTACTAGTGACATTTCCGCCTTGCTTGGGGTGAAATGATTAAAAAAATCTGTGATGAGGTGGTACCTCATTCATTGACATATAGGAAGACCGAAATTTCCATGCTTTCTCTTTTGAAGGTATCAATGCGCGTTCGGTTTTCAGTGTCGCGTTTTTTTCCATCCTGATTCCAGAAAATGATTGTTTTAAATTTAAGCTTTTATACTTATTGCATGGACTTATTAGATTTTGAAATTTTATGGAATAAAAACTTTCAATTTACGAGAGCTTCCCTACATAAGAATAAGCTTTCTTTATCCCTAAAGCCAAACTTTCTGAAGAAAGAAATAGAATAGTTATTTTTAATTTTTATTTTTTTAGCATTTCACCTCAAGCAAGGCAGGAGTGCCACTAGCACAGAAGGGGTTAGCGAGCGTGAGATTAAGAGTAAAGAGGGGTGTCTGAGGAAAGGATATAGAGAAGGATGGGGATCAGGATCAAGACATGAAAAGATTTCAATTGACATTACATTTGGATATTTGAAGATTATAGCTATCATGGAAGTAAGTAGGAGGAAGAGAGATCTACTGGTAGAAACTGTTGGAGTAGAAGAGACGATTACTTTAAACGTTTCGACTGTGACAGTGTGGGACCGAGATGCCAACCTAGTAGCACGCATAAATTCATGCAGTTGGGGTAACAGTGAAAGTAGCTCGTCAGAGCATTTCCCATGAAGATATTTGTAGAAAAGGCAGAGGGAAGCCACAGCACATTTTTGAAAAAGTGACTATAGACGAAATGCCAGATCAGGAACTCTCACGCCATGTTTGCTACTGCTGATGTTTATGAAGGGGAATTCAAGCAAAATATATTTGTTCACACACGATTTGTTTCACCTCTTTGGGTTGATATCAAACAAATTTCATTTAGAAATATTTCTATGCATTTGCATTGTCGTCTCTCACCAGTAAATCTTGTTGATTTATTTGCTTCCAACAGGTTTATAGGGTTTACAACTCTTTTATTCCTTGTGCAGTTTTGCCGCCTACTCTATCAAATAGCTAAGAAAGGTTAATTATTGAATTTGTAGCTTAGTGTCTCACAGTTAAAAAAGACCCCTCAAAAGTAATGAAATAATCAGGACCGTTATTGTAACAGAAAATAAACTCCAAGTTTAAACGCCAGTGTAGAGACGCAAAAAACAGTTATTTTCCATTTGATAGGGAAAATGTACTTAAGTGGAACTTTTGGGTCAGTTGACAGCCCGTTTCATAGGATAGTCAGTTGCTGCATCACTTTCCACTCATTTTGAGGTTTTGCTAGTCTATCAAATAGGCGAGTGAGGTGAATTACAGAAATTAAAGTTTAGTGTATCGCAGTTATAAAAAAATTGAACAAAAAAACTCAGAATTTACAACGAATTTTTTTATCTTAATCTTGTTCACCCGATGCTAGGCACTAAAGCTACTGCGACACAAGGAGTTTCTGGGTGTGGAAGAGTTAGAAACAGAAACATTGCTAAGGATCAAGAACAAAGTAAAAGTAATCAGGAGGACCGTAGATAGCGATTGACAATGCATTTGTTTAACAAAAATTCTTGACCTTTTTTTAAAGAACATAAACTTCTATTATATACATGCTTCCTGTTTTCCTCACCTTTGTTCTTATTATTACAACGTTTCAACCATTGTGTCCTCCCGCCTTCATCAGACGCTTGTCGATCCTTCTAAGCCTTAACGAATGTCGAATTGAACTCCTTATTTAATCTACAGATTAATCTTCTTATTTAGTACTGATCAGCAGAACGAAAACAATCCGGAGTGTATACCGTCCTAAATGTTGTGATAAAAACAACAAAGATTAGGATAATAGTCCGCAGGTAAATAATGTAAGTAATGATAAATCCTCACTCCATAATTTAAAAGATAAACGTCTACTTGCAAGGATACAAAATGCAGCTATTTCCCTTTTGACAGGACGAACATTACTCATGTCTTAAGGGGCCCTTACCCTTTAACACTACATTATTAACTACTTTCTTTTCCACTGCATTGTTTTTCAAGGATCCTCTACTGCATTACATAACTTCATTCCTGGTCATTTTCTGCTGCCCTGGCAGGATATGACAACACAATTGCGAAACTGAAACACGCTATCATTCATTCATCTGAGTCACTTGCAGCGGTAGGATAAAATGTTTGCTTTGTAATGAAAATCACCTCCAATACATTAAAGGTTAATGCTTACTTTCCAACAATGATAGAGTTCTGAATCATATATGCGGTCTCGTAAGGGTTAAATTAATTTCTACTCTAGCCTTGTTCCCAAAGGTGCAAGTTTGCAAAGCCTGTCGCTAATATATCCATGGAAAATTTTCAAATAAGCACCACTCTTTAGACGCGCCTGTTTACACCTATGACCTGCCATATTATGTCCTCGGGAGCGAATCACGAACATTTCTTCTGTATCCCATACATAAGGAAGAAGTTCCATTTGGAAATCTTTTTCTCTAGAACGTCTACTTTGTGAAACAGTCTCTTGTGGAGATGCTTCGCTAAACACTAAAAACTGAATATTATCAAGACATGGATCAATTGCTATCTATCCTTCTTTTCTCCTAATCTTCACGTCCAACTAACTCTTTATTTGATAGCTAAGAATAAACAAATTATTGAAAATCAAATATGGCCAAAGTTAGTATTAAAGTTCAAACGGTTTAGTTGAAAATATTTTTTTTACTTTTGAAAGATTTTATTGAAAGATGCAGAAAGAAAAAGAATATGTTGTCAGAGTCTGTCTTAAACTCTATTTTGTGTTTTTTTCTTTACATTTTTTGGAATAGAATGCAGAAGTCAAAGTCTTGTGGAAGAAATTTAACTTACAGTGATATTTGATACGGCTCAAAGAACATATGCGATACGTTGTTAAACTTAAATAATTTTTTCTTAATTTTATCCTTTAGTAAAAATATGTATCATTTTTTTTTTTTAAATAGTCTTTTGTTTATCATTGAGGACCTGGTATTAAACCTGCAATTAGAATTGGTCGTCCTGCATTCTAATGATATGTTGAAAGTTAAATACAAAGAAATTTAAATGACTTTTCCAAATGCCGCCGGGAAAATTCCTGCTTTAAAGTCTTTTACTCAACAATTAATTTTAGCTTTTCGCCCGGAATATTTATTACAGATTTTTCAAAGAAAGTAAAACTGTTAAATCTATATGTAGGTCGATCTAAACTGGTCAACATTTCCATTCAAATTTGATGAAACAGACAGACATTTCTTTCCAATAGTTTTTTTTTTATTTGTTTATTTTTTGTTTTGTTTTGTTTCTGTTTCATGCCTTTCTTTTATTCTTTATTTACGACTCAAACACAAAAAGAATCGATTTATAGTGCATGCTAATTTATAAAAGAAAATACCAATTAAAATAATTGATTAAAAATGTCTCATGACATAGAAGGAGGTGCTGAAAAATTCTCGGTTGGAGCCGAAACTAAGAATTTCACCAAATGAACAAAATGTGTATGGTATATATATATATATATATATATATATATATATATATATATATATATTCTCGTGTTCACCTTAAGCAAGGTAGTAAATCCCTCAGACACAAAAATAAATATCTGCTTAAATACATTGATCCAAATTAATTTTTAATATAAATTTCGCTTTCTTTTTTGGTGAATTGTATTTTGTATATATATATATATATATATATATATATATATATATATATTGTAATCTTCCTTTAATAATGAAAGCAATAATATTCACAACACTAAAATAAATGCAATTCTTTAACTGTTTCTTACAAATATATGTACAAATCCCGTTTATTTTAAATGCTAAATATAATTTTGAAAATTAAAAAAATGTAATAATATATATCTACGCCAATCATTACGATAATCAGATATATTTTTAATGGCCAGTTTATACTCAGCACCTGAAGATTGCGTCGCGCATGATACTACGAGTGGCGCTATATATATATATATATATATATATATATATATATAAATAATATTTGTTCGAAAATTATAGCGTAAATATGTTATAAAATCACTACAAAAATAGCCATTTTGTTTCAACACTTCTGGTATCCTATCAAGTGTTTGTGTTGAATGTAGAATAAAGAGTTTTAAAAGGTTCAAATCAATTAAATGCTACTCGATAAGGGAAACGTTGTTACATAAGCTGCAATCACAAAATACAAGTATTTGAGTGTTCAAAAAACTCTACAACGAATCTTGGTTATAATAATTAATGCTTTAATGTTAGAGTTGGACTAAAATAGAAATCATTCTAATTAATATTAAATTTTACTATAAAATTGAAAATTAAAAATTACCAATTTTAAATTTTAAATTTAATCTGTATAAAGTTTAAAATATCATAAAATTATTTAAATATTAAAGTTTGCTTTAATTTCTGGTGAAAATAAAGACAAATATTATCCAACATTTGGATATTTTTTTATTAAGTTGGCCCTAAGCTTTCTCCTACTTCTTTATCCATTTTCCAACATTCCTCTTCTCGTATATTATTTCGTATATATATATATATATATACAGTGTTGAATAGAAGTAGTATAATTCTATGTCGGTTTGCCTTAAGAACACTCACAATATATTTCAGCTCGTTTCAAATTAAGTGATGTTTAGGTTAGGTCCTGTGTAAAGCCTTGCTGCTCGCATCCGAGTATGACGATCTGCTAGGGCGGCTAGCCACGCCTTGTTGCAGACGCGCCCCCTCAGACACATATGTATCTGTTCAACACCCACATAGCTCACTTATGGTTCATACTGCAACTATGCTGATCAGATCTTAGATACAGTTTCTGGGAGATCGCAAATTATCTGACATGATCCAAAGTCTGAACTAGGCTAGTACGCTCAAACACTCGGCCACGATGACTTGTGATTCTGTGCTATTACAATCATTTACGGGTCTCATATAGTTCAGTCTACCCAATTTAACTCATTAGGCTTGGGTCAACCCTGTGGTATGGTTTCCCGGCACTTTACAAGATCGCTCCAGGCTGATAACATCAACTCGACCATAATGGGATTCGACTCCAGTCGGAAAGCAAAAGTTATACCCACGAGGCCATATTGAGCGTAGATGAGTGATTTTCTTATGAAGTTCTACCATTTTATTTAAACGACTTTACCTAAAAATGTTTTCAAAATAACAATATCATCTACGAGTACTTTTCTAATTTTATTAAAAATGCCAACCTTATAGTGACCAATAACAATCCACTTACTCAAATACGGATATCCACTAAAAATAATTTTGTAGGTAATAAAACTATATGGGATTAAAAAATTAAGTCCATATATAAAGTTATATATATATAAAGTCCATATATAAAGTTATATATATATATATAAAGTTATATATATATATATATATATATATAACTTTATATATAAACTTCATATATATATATATATATATATATATATATATATATATATATATAATTATTTCACAAGCAAGGAAGGCGAAAAAGCTACTAAGATGCAACTACTAAGTGTAAAAGAATATAAGAATAAACATTATTAAGGAGTGAGAGAAATAAAAGAACAAGATCCAAGAAGAAGGGCGATATTAATAGAAGACATCGGCAGTGAGTTCCACAAGAGATAAATGCAAGCGAAATAAATGTTGGCATAGAACTTACGCTTACATATATCTATCTATAGATAAATATTCGACCTATGAGGGTCAAGCAGTTCAGTTATTAGGAAGCGACAGCACAGAAACCAGCACATATGATTTGATTATAGTGGTGAAGGATTTGTGTAGAACTCAACCAAACTTTTTGAAGGGCCGAATGCAGAGACCTGGTGCACTACGTGCCACAAGATCCCCAGACGAAACCTCGGCAGCTTTTGAATTCAAAGTTCTTCTCCTAGGCTATAGAACCCAGTCTAGAACCTATTTACCCAGAGCTGGAAGGATAAAAGGATTAATATCTTTTCCAGTTTCGCCTTTCCCTCCCATGGAAATCTTTCCCGTTTACTTGTTTCTCTGGAAACTACAATCTTCAAAATTTTTAAATACAACACTATTTTCTGTCATGTTGAAACTCGTTCGTCTTTTATCCTTTCATCAATCCCCTTCTACCCCATCTTTTCTCTCACTTTTACACTTTGTAACCCCCTGCATACTAGTGGCATACCCGTCTTGCTTGGAGTGAACTGATTAAAGAAAAACATGATTTGTTCATAAAGTTTTATACCGATAACGTATAGATCGAATTATATGCACATATTTACACTTGTTCGACACTAGGAACATTTAACAAAGGTATGCAACAACAAGTAGAACGAAAATGACAACAATATTGAATTACTTGTGATAATTCCCAACAGAAATTCGAGAGGCCGGAGGTCTCTTTTATGTTCCTGGAGAAGCCATATTTATCCCAACGGGCAAACGAGCGGGACATATTTATCTGCTATTTCACTAATGAGTGCATATTTTCCAAACGAGAAAACAGCGAATCATGGGTATTTAGCGCATTGAGACTCCAAGCCAGAGCCAGTCCGTTATGTGTCCTGCGTGATACACGCTTAGGCGATCATGTGCTTTCGATACATGACTGACGAGGCATATTTTATCTCGCAGTAGGTTGTCATTTCTTTTTGTAGTAGAGCAGTTGTCATCCCGGTCTGTCCTGCTATTTACCCATAGCTGGAGGGTGAAGAAGAGGATTCACACCTTTCCCAAGAGTATTAGCACATAAGTGAATGTAATGGATTTTAACTCGGCTCTCTGATTCCTCATCAGAGCCACTATATATATATATATATACATATATATATATATCATGGACTCTCCCGTCAATTTCGACCTATGAGGATCTGGCAGCTTAATTGATTCAGTTATGAAAGTTTATGTGATAATCTTAAGTGGTATTTAAGGCCCGCTAGTGATTTACAAAGGAGGCCACATATGGAGCAAGTGTGAGGATTGTAAGAACGAATCAAGGTAAACCGTCAGAAAGCCCACACAAGTGATTTGATTAAACTGGTGTGTGCTTGTACAGAACCATCCACATTTTTCGGAACTATTGATACACTTAGTAGGTGCAAATAAATGCCACAGACGAAGTAGACAATATACCTCAGATATTCAGATTATATATATATATATATATATATATATATATATATATATATATATATATATATATATAATCTATTATGGGATAGGTATCTAAGATCATGCTTGATATTTGTGTAGATCTTTCGTGCAAACGATATCTCTACAATGTGCCTATAAAAAATCTTCAAAATTTTACCAACATCCTAAATTTAATACAAGTTATAGGGTAAAGATATTATCCTGCGTTATAAAATCTGGCATACGTATATAAACAGATAGATAGATAGAGAGAGAGATAAAGAGGTAGATTTTTGACATTTTTCAAATAGATTTGCATGAAATTTTATACATTTATGAGAAAAACAAAAGACAAATGCACATTAAATGAGTGTATATGTATGTGTGCGCGTGTGTGCGTGTTTTAACATATATATATATATATATATATATATATATATTGAGTTAAACAAACCTATCGCTGCTGAATTCTAACTAATAAACTAATATAAAATGTGTAATAAATATGTTCGCTACGATATAGAGCTTAAATAAACGTAAAAATTATAAAATAAAAATGCCATAGCTATTCGAATTTTTCTCTTATGCTCTTATGCTATGTTGTGATAGGTTCCCCTAGCTTGACAACCCCCAAACAAACGACGTTAATCCGGGCAACCATTTATGTCCTGCCTACTCTAACACTTACATGGAACATGTTGTAAACAAAATGTTCAAAACCACAAACCGAAAATCTACAAAAGGTTTATCGACGACATTTTTATATCAGCAAGAAATTGCAAAGAAATTACACACATAAAATCTACTTTAAAAACAAATGCAATAAAATTCTCAATTCTGTTAATAATAAAATCCCATTCCCCAACGTTTACGTAGAACTCGATAGCAATGCATTTAATACATCCTAATATAAAAAAGCAACATCTGTAAGAATGTCTCCCACTCAAACTATGATAGTGAATGCCTGAAAAGATATAAAATAGCAGCGATGAAAAAAGCAGTGCTAACCTACCGTTAGCCTTTTCAACTGTCGAACTTTCTGCCTCTGCAGAGAGGAACGCGGACGAGGCTTTGCCACAGGGCAAAATTTCGTCCGGGGAGGTAGACAAGCCCTGAATCCGCTTATGCAGGTTCTAAGGGAATATTTTTGGCCGAGCCTACGGGCTCTGAAAACCCACGGTAAACTCGGCCTTGTGCCGCATACATCCCTCGTGGAGGAGGGCTGTTAAATATAACAGCGATAAAAAAAAAAATTTCTGAGTCCTACTTGTTATTCATAATGACGGTCGTCTTCGAGTATAGAATCCAGAGGTTAGCAGTGAATATTTCGAACACAGTAGGAAAGCGTTGTTCAGGTTAGCAGTGGATATTTTTGGTAAAAGTAGCAGAGCATAGTTCGACCTTTTGTTTCTCTTCGCCTGACAAGCTGGACTGGACATTTGGGTAGAGTGAACAAAATGTCCGCCTTTATACACGACGGATTGAATGTTCTACGTCTTCTGATTGGTTAACCTTCTATTGGTGGACTATAAAGTGAGTCAAGGCATTTGGACTAACTCACTAGTTACATAGTATACACAAAAAACTGCAACACTACTAACCTCTTTTTCCCGGAAAATATTTTTAGGGAGCTCAAACACAAAATAAATATAGGTTAACGTGACACGCTGCCGTGTGGTTACAACATTCGCGTACCTACCCGGGTTCAAATCTCATTATGGTTGACTTATCAGGAAAGTACCCTATTGATGTTACCGGCATGCAGAGCTGATCCCAGCGTGAGAAAATTTTGGAAAGTGCATGAAAACTATACCACAGGTTGGCCCAAACCTTATGAGTGAAATTGAGTAGACGAGCTATTTGGTAGCCGTCGGTGGTTGAGTTAGCACGAACTTGCAAGTCATTGTGACCAAGAGTACTGGCTTTATTTAAAACGCTGATCACGCCAGATGATGCGTTCTTTCTCAGAAACTGTATCTGGGATCCGCTCAGTAGAGTTGCAGTATAAACCACAGGTGGGCGCAGTGGGTGTTGAACAAACACAAATGTGCCTGAACAGGTGTCTGCAAAAGGGAATTTCTAGCAGCTACAGCAAACAGGCACACTCGGAAATATTACTATTACTACTAGTTAATAATAATTTCCCAACTACACTAATGGAAAACGTTTATTCGTCCAGAAATTAAACATGTACCAAAACAAAAATGCAGCACAAAAAGGATTAATATATTTTATTGCAACGGGATGAAGAAAAACTATCAAAAAGATGAATTTGACTTGCAACGCATCATTAACCCTAATCCTAACCCTAACCCTAACCTTAACCCTAAACCCTAATCCTAACCCTAAACCTAATCCTAACCCATCCCTAACCTTAACCCACCCCTGAACCTAAAATTAACCCTAAACCTAACATTAACCCGAACCCTAATCCTAACCCTAACCCTAACCTTAACTCTAAACCATAATCCTAACCCTAACCCATCCCTAACCTTAACCCCACCCCTGAACCTAAAATTAACCCTAACCCTAAACTTAACATTAACCCTAACCCTAATCCTAACCCATCCCTAACCTTAACCCCACCCATGAACCTAATGAGCCTGAGAGAGCGTCTGCAATAGGGATTGGCCTACCGCCCTAGTAAACAGGTATCCTCGAATACGAGTGGCCAGCTATGATTATACAGTGTAACCCGGATATAAAAGAGTTGTCGGGACCGGAGAAGAAGTCTCTTATATCCGGGTTTCTCTTATATCCGGGTATGGTCTATTTTGTTTAGGTAAGTATGGCTCTAATTTGGGACCAGATAAAATCTCTCTTATATCCGGGTTTCTCTTATATCGGGGTCTCTTATATCCGGGTTACACTGTATAAACTGAGGCACTGCGCACACATTCATGCATCTATAGGTATACACACGTGCACATATATTCTTATGGTCCAGGTTTGGACCAAGGAAGAACAACACGAGTACAAGAGTAGAAATAACGGAGGTATATTACACGATATGATAATACAAGAGGTGGAAGGTGTTAGTATGACTGTCAGTCTGGTTTGGAGTGAACTACTATCGGCTTGACTCGATTCGGTATCTAGCCAATCTCCCCAAACGAGACTCTGCCTTTCGGTGGAGCCTCATCCGGGTTCCTCTCTGCTCAGAGCCAGAGAGTTCGACCGTCAAGCCGAGAAGCTCGGCTTGATTCGGTATCTAGCCACCCCCCACGAGGGTTGCATGTGGCACAAGGCCGAGTTTAACGTGGGTTTCCCGAGCCAGTAGGCTCGGATAAAAAATGCCCGTACAAACCGGATCAGATTGGTCAACCTCCCCGAAAGAGACTCTGGATCGTCCGGGTTCCTCTCTACTCAGAGGCAAAGAGTTCGACCGTCAAGCCGAGAACCCCGACTTGATTCGACCCTCTTTCTTGGGAAGCGTAGTATACATAGTGTTAGGAAGAGTTCATTCTGTAGTTATAGGTAAGGACCCATGACATATATATATATATATATATATATATATTACGAAATGGACAAAGTCCGACAATTTATTTATTAAAGACATTTTTATGTTTAACGTTATAGATACAAGTATTTAAGTAAATGCTCTGTTTTATAATAAACAGTATTAAATAACATTTACCGGCCTGAATGTCCAAGATTTTTTTTTTTTTCATAGAAAATATTCGTTCTTTGACAGGATTCGAACCTGCATCCTATACGGAACCGTCATTTACGCTGACGTGCCTTACCGTTAGGCTACAAAGAAGCGTTCGGTAGACAAGGTCGAATTTACTGCTTATAAACTCAATCTTCCATGAATTTCGAATATTCATAACTGCTCATTTATTTATTAAAGACATTTTTATGTTTAACGTTATACTTGTATCTATAACGTTAAACATAAAAGTGGCTTTAATAAATAAATTGTCGGACTTTGTCCATTTCGTAATATATGACGTCATTTGTTTACATTTGATACGCCATGAGCAGTTATGAATATTCGAAATTCATGGAAGATTGAGTTTATAAGCAGTAAATTCGACCTTGTCTACCGAACGCTTCTTTGTAGCCTAACGGTAAGGCACGTCAGCGTAAATGACGGTTCCGTATAGGATGCAGGTTCGAATCCTGTCAAAGAACGAATATTTTCTATGAAAATTTCTCGGACATTCAGGCCGGTAAATGTGATTTAATACTGTTTATTATAAAAAAGAGCATTTACTTAAATACTTGTATCTATAACGTTAAACATAAAAATGTCTTTAAGAAAGATAGATATATATATATAAAGAAATATAGCCTTAAGATGTGCTATATTTACGGAATAAAGTGCTCAATATCAGAGATAGAGCGTGTGTAAATATAAAAGTGAACATAGAAGTCAACACTTAGAGGCGACATCTGTTTCATGCTATAAAACAGACTGTCGCCTCTAAGTGTTGATTTCTATGTTCACTTTCATATATATATATATATATATATATATATATATATATATATATATATAAACGCACACATGTACACTTGTGTCTGTGCATTGTTATTAATGAAGTAGTGATTAAATGGTAAAGTTAGCGTTTTCTATTTTAGGGTATTAATCATGATTGGTTGGGTTTATAGTGTTTTCTTTGTTGTTTGAATGTGAATATATAGAGTATATACTCCCGTATACTCACGCATGTATCTGCACTCACGCCGATGTATGTAATTTTTTAATAATGTGTATGTAGTAAATTAAGCATTTGTTTATGTTATGTGTTATCGTCTATCTAATATTTCATTTTTATTTAACGGTTAGTAGTTGATTTGTTTTTGCCTTAGTACTAAATATTTTAGTATTAATTATGAGGGTTTAAAGTTTTTCATTTGTAGTTTGTTTTTTGTTTTTGTTTTTTTGGTGTGTATGTATATATTTATATGTGCTTGCACATACACACGCGTATATGCGTGTATATTTAGTATTGGTTGGTTTATTTGCTAATAATTGATTTTTTATTATAATTAATTTATTTAAAGTTTATATTATATTTATTTAATGTTTATATTTGATTTGTTTAATTTTAATTGCTGCTCAGATAGAAAAGTAAATATTTTTTGATATTCCTACATTTAGCCATTATTTTAGTTTTCTTATTGAAGAATTTATATTGTTTTTTTTTAATCATTATTGCTAATTTTTTACTCGAGGCATAATTTACAATTTTTGCTATTAATACTGTATGGCGCAGCTCTGTTTATAATTTTCATTTTATTTTGGTGTTGATATTGTTTCCTTTTAGATCCTTGTGTATTTTTATAGGGTTGTATAGTCTGTGTCTTTCGAATGACATTTTGTGGTTATAATATTTTTCTTTTGAGGTTTTTTTTTTTTTGTTTTTTTTTAATATCAACATAGAGGCATGTTGATATTATTAGTTACGATAGCATTGCATATTATGTTATCGATTAAAGGAAGGACATAAGGTCATTTTAATGGTGTTTTAAAATTACTCTTATTAATATTTAATCTCATTTTCTCCTTTAATGTTCTATAATTAGAATTATGAGAGTGTATACTTATCATCTGGAGGTATTTTCATTTTAAATTGATAATTTAACTTAAATTTAAATATACCACACTTTAACTATCAATATTGATAGTAAAATATTAACTTAATTTTTTTTTTTGAATAATTAAAAACTTCAGAAGTCACCTAACATTAAACATTAACTATGAAATTAAACTAAAATCTAAATAAATTTCCAATATTAAAATATATGTAATTATTTATAAATGTATGTGTATGTAATTTATGTATGAATATGGATAGGTACATGTGTATATCGCTACATGTGTGTCTATGTGTGTATTTGCGCATGTAAATAAACGTATGTATATATGGGATTTGCATGAATATGTATGTGATATATATACGAAGAAAGCAAAATCTTTAATATTACCCAGAAATATTATTCCATAACTAAACCTAAACTTTAAGTAAGTAAGATTAACCATATAAAAATAATGACAAATTGCATTCATAAACTAGATTAAAAGTAAAACTAATAAAGATGTTACCGTAACTATTTTTACAATATTAAAAAAGGACGATTGGTCGGGTAAACAAACTATTATAATTTAAAATATTTTTTTAAATATGTTCTCTATAAATGTGTTAATAAATATAGTATTTAACTTATATTAAGTCCCTAAACTCTTTGTTTAAAAAAAATAAATATTTAAATTGATAGCAAACATAAATTTTTTTTTAGACATCTAAATTTCTATCAGGCATTAAAATCTATTCTTTACATAAATTGCTAAAACCCAATTACAGCCTCTTTCTCTTTACTTCCCTCTCCCTATCCCTCCTCTTTATTTTTCCTTTTTTCTTTTCACCCTACTCCTCTCCCATTTCTATATATCACTTCCATTAAGTTAACCATCCAAATAGCTCACTCCTCCTCCCCCAATATAAACTATACTTGAGATATGAAATTAATCCCTCCCTATACTCTACCATGTCTCTTTAACTATTCCTCTTACACTCTCTGTTAAATTACAAAAAACTTGCACTACCCATCAATTTTAATTTCATTTTTCGTTTCATTTCATTTTTGGAACATATATCTGATCGTCCGGTGTTCTTTAAAAGGACTCTGGTGAAATAAATTATACACTCTGTATTCGAAATAAAAATGTATCTATTATAATAATAATAACATTTAATGTAATACATATATATATATATATATGGGTGTGTGTGTGTGTTCACATCTATGTCAGTATGGGTAAATGCCAATTTAATGGAGACACAAGTGGCTGATGAACTATTGTGAAACAGGTTTAGATACGTCAAGTACACATAACCGAAGCCAATCAACCAAGAAAGAGTCTTTTTTCCTCGAGTCACGTGACGGAGGGAGCGGGCACCGCGTTCATTTGACCTATTATCGCTGAAATAAGAATTTGACCCCCAGAATGAAAGGAGAACGAGACAGAGCGTGCTAGACGAGCAAGAAATGAGTAGGACGAAATCCTAACCTAAACGAAAGATCGACTTCCTGAAGAGATTCTAGATCAGCCGCTGTCCGTATGCTTACCAGCGTTCTAATGACCAATTAGCGTCACATACGAAGAAAGAATAAAAATAAAATTAAATGACGAGCAAGATGGTGTCTACCAAATCGTTTACATTATTTCCTTCTTCTTTTTTTGTGATTCTTTTCATATATTTAAAAGCAGACGACGAGGATAATAGAGAATCCCGTATGAATAAAAAATTATATTTCAAAGAAGAATATAAAATAAATAATAATAACAACACAGAGGTATCGGAAAATTACCAGACTTATAGATTATACACTTCATTCGCATACATATCTCAAGAATTTCAAGCTATACTTCAGATCACTGCAATTTTAATCAAAACAAACTTTCGAGGCTCAGGGTTTCCGTGCGGATCTCCTGCCAGACTAATTTGATTTAAGTGAGAGAACCGATGAACGATACATCAGCGGTCCTCATACGCAAGATCGCGAATTTTGCCACATTTCCTCGCGTTTTATACGTTGTTTGTCACCACTAACTCCCATCATTTTGATCCAACACGCGTCCTGCCTTCAAATGGAAGTACAACCCGAAATTCTCAATCTCATGAACAGGTAAGAAGCCTCGATTTAGAATTTAAACGATGTCGCTAGCAAATTAGCCTAGTTTTACAAAATATTGGTTATGCACACCCACCCACACACACACGCATATATATATATATATATATATATATATATATATAAAGAACAGTAAGATATATAATCTGGTGTTCTTATAGATATTTTTTATTTTTACAAATTAGTGCTCAATGTAAATTTACAGAGCATTAAAAGTGGATTTATCTGTAACCTTGGAGACGTGAATTATGATTTTAGTCGTGTCTTTAAAACCCAGTAATATTAAAAGTTACTCTAAAATTCGCTTGAGGATGAAATGGAACTAATGTCTTTAATTTAATTACAAAATTAAACTCGGACCTTCCATTTTGGAAACATGGTTAGAACTGTGTAGCGGAAAAACCATATTTTAAATCAATTAATTTATAATATATATATATAGATATATATATTGTGTATATATATATATTGTGTGCAGCATTTTTTTCATTGATGCATGTTTCATTAAATGATATAAAGTTTTGTCCATTTCTTTTATGTAAATTCTTTTCATATCGTCTGATAAGCTTAATAACATTATCATTAAAAGACGAAAGAAAATCACCATATCGATATATATTTTTTAATCTTATCTAAGCTTTCATCTTACATAACCCATTATCAAAGATGACAGTTACATTGCAATATATCATATAATACACAGACAAAACAATAATGATAGTCTGTTTTTGTTCATATGGAAGATTTTCAAGCAAGGACAAAATCGTGCATACGGGACGCTGGAAGCGAAAATCGCACCGCATCTCGAACCACAACGGCATTCAATACTTAATACTTCTCGTTTTCCTTCTCGCGTGGCAATGTGTGACATCATGAGCTGCGGTGCGATTTTCGAGACGTATGCACGAATTTGTTTTTGCTTGGAAAGTACTCAAAACTCATGAAACTTTTTTTTTCTCAAAAATGAGGTTCTATGTTGCGTTTAAATCTAAATACATCTGATGAGATGCATTGACATTAATTGAAACACGGCTGCAATTGTGTAGCGATTTTTTTACATATTTTCTTTATATAGAGAGATATTCACAAAATAAATTATAACTGAAATCAATACTTACACTCTCTCTAAATTCTATTTTTATTTCTGGAGTTGTTTTTTCTGTTTTGTTTTTTAATTTGTAGGTCTGATGAATTGGATCGTATTTACGATTCCAATGGAATAAATTATGACCATGGAATATTAGTGTTTAAGCCTTTTTATTATACCCTTACTCTGTCTTCGACATTGAGTTCTACCTGGATTCTATCCTCTCGGAATTTTTTATTCAAAATATATACATGTGTGTATATGCACCTGTGTATTTTGCATATATATATGTGTATATTTACCACTAATATTATCTATATATATATATATATATGTATATATATATATATATATATATGTATGTATGTATGTATGTATGTATAAGACGTACATCAATCAACTTGATGCTTTTCATAAACTATGTCTTCGTTCAATATGCTGCAGGACAAAATCTCTATCCCTGATCTTTTCATCAAATGTGGCATCGGTGGAATTGAATCCTTTCTGACGCAATCACAGTTAAGATGAGCTGGTCATGTCATAAGAATAAGTGAAGATCAGATGCCGAAAATCCTCATGTGTAACCAACGTTTTCATTGTAAGCCTAATGTAGGCCGTCCTTGGTTACACCTCAAGGACAAACTTAAATACAATTTAATTGCTGCAAACATCTCTGTAGAGGAGTTCGAACTCGCTGTTGAAAACCGAGCACACTGGAGAAACACCTGCTACTGAGGTATAACTAACTGAAAAGAATTGTCTCAACCATCTGAGAGAATTAAGAGTTAACACTAAATCTCGGGCTAATACATTAGCCCATATGACCGTCAACTCTTTAGTATGCTCTTCTTGCAGATTTGTTTGCAAATCTCTTACACGAATTTTGTCTCATACGAAATATAAACATAAAAACCGAAATGAAAGACAAACATACGTCGAAAACGATGGGGGAGTTCATCATATATACATACAGTGGGGGGAAACAAATATTCGTATAGATACAAATTTTTAAGTTATTGTATTTCCAACTAATGAATAGACATAATTTTCATATACTTAACTGATATAATTAACTGTACACAAATGCATAATAACTAAATATGCATAGAAAACGGAAATAATTTTGATTTAATAGAAATAAATCACATTTATTCATTTTAACGGGTGAAAAAAAGGATTCGTACAATGCAAAGTTCAGATTTCTAACTTTTTTAAATTGCTTTATTATTTTAGATTATTCAAGTGGAATATTCTAGAATGTCTCAATAATGTTATCAGTAGTTATTTTTAGTTTAAAAAAATACAAACAGAACATTCCGCAATTGATATTCGTGCAAGAAGGTTTTAATCATGGCAAGAGGTAACAAATTGACAAATTCGCAAAAAGAACTGATTGTTAATCGCTGGAAAGATGGTAAAAGTTACAGGGAAATTTCAGACAAGTCGAATATTCTATTTACTACCATTAGTTCACTCATTGCAAGGTATAAAAAACTCAAAACTATTGAAAAGCAAAGAATAGGTGCTCCACGGAAGATTTCTTCAAGATCTTCGAGGAAATAAATGCGTCAAACAAAATGCGTTAAATAAAATCCAATGGTTACTCTTGAAGAGTTGTAGGATAATTTGCTTTCATCAGGAATCTGTGTCACTAACCGGACAATAAGCAATGGAATTCATAGGAACAATTGGAAGTCACGTTCCCTCGGAAAAATCCACTGCTATTGAAAAGACACAGAAATATCAGGTTCAAATTCGTTCGTGAACATAAGTGTAAGGAAAAATCGTATTGGGAAAGAGTATTATTGACAGGCGAAACCAAAATTGCGTTGTTTGGACGTAATTCTAGAAATCATTTATGGAGGAAATATGACGATGTCTTCAAACAAATGAACACAGTTCCAAAAGTGATATTTGCTGGTGACAATATCATGGTTTGGGGATGTTTTTTTTTTTTTGCTTTTTTGTTTTTGTTTTTTTGCAAAAGGTACAGGCAACATATCAGTAATAGATGGTAGAGTGAATGCTGAAGCATATAAAAAGATTTTGGAAACAAATTTAATGATTTTGGTTGAAAATCTACAACTTCCTCCCGATTGAATCTTCCAAGAAAATAATGATCCTAAGCACACTGCAAAATCTCCAAAGAAATGGCTTGCTAAAAATAATGTAAATATCCTGAAATGGCCAAGTCAGTCCCCAGATTTAAACCCAATTGACAATCTTTTGCTTTATTCAATCGAGAGTTTCAACAAACATCCCGGATCTGAAGACCATATGCTAAGAAAAATAGAATAAAATACAAAATAAAATTTGCAAATCGTTAATTGAGAACTACAAGAGGTTGATTGCTGTAGAAGTGAATAATTTAGAAAAGTTCTGTCTACATATTTTTAGTAGGATCCTCTCGTAAATACGGACGAGTTTCTTAGTCATCTTATTAAAGGAAAAAAGAAAATGACTGTTTTATTCCGAGTACAACAATGCCATCATCAGGGTCTTGTTTATTCTAAGAGGTTGATTGCTGTAGAAGTGAATAATTTAGAAAAGTTCTGTCTACATATTTTTAGTAGGATCCTCTCGTAAATACGGACGAGTTTCTTAGTCATCTTATTAAAGGAAAAAAGAAAATGACTGTTTTATTCCGAGTACAACAATGCCATCATCAGGGTCTTGTTTATTCTAAGACAAAAATTATGTTCCTCATTTTTCTGAGATAAAATTGCTGTGTTCATGTGAAAATTAAATTTTTACGTATGAAGTGAAAACTTGTCTAAATTATTTAATGAGACATATCTTCATACACACACACACATATATTATTATTATTATTATTATTAAGATTAGCTAAATATGATACTAGGCTAAAAGTATATGGCATCTAATCGACTCGAACTATATAGTTGTACTAATCTACGAAACCAGATTGTCCAATACTACCTATAACAAAACATAACAATTACGATTGGCTAACAAAGATCACCTCTTTGTTTTCCGACAACTACCTCTTGACACTTTAAGCGAACCCATGACGGAAATTGTTACCACTTTTTAAATTCTTTTATCCTTCCTCTTTCCGGGATGTTAATTACTTCTCAAGTACGTCATCCGCATCGTTTCCTGAACACTCCCCATGTACAATTTGTTAAGTCACAGAATAATATCTCTACTGTTCTACAGGAACGTGTAATCTACGAACATTTCATATTGCAACTTATTTTATTCCAAACAATAAACAAATAATTCTTCTTTACGTACATGAGATCATACTTTCGAGTCTAATATGTGTATATATTGTCCGTATGTTCGTGATTTAGCGCATTTGATAATACGTGCAGTCATTTCCAAAATCTGCGGTCATGTAAACATGTCATCCTTCTCATATTCAAATATTTAAAAATTTGATATTGACTAATATATACTTTATGTTGGCGCTACGTTATGTAGCGAAACCAAACAGCAATATTTTTCTTGCAACAGAATACATCAAAATCAAATGCATAAAACTCAGCATCTACTACAGAAAATAATAAAAACTACAAACTGATCATCAACAATGATACCAAGCCTGTGAGATACAAACGCCAGACCACCAATCTCGTTTCAGGGCCGTAGCTGCCAGTGAAGGCAGGAACTTGGATCCCCTAAAATTTTTACCAATTGTAATTTTTTTTTTTTTTTTTTTTTTGGCAGAGTTTTATTTTAACAAAATACAATGAAGAAAGAAATACAAGAAAGAAATTTTTTAAAAAATATCACAGCAAGGAAGAATATAACTTTCATAAAACCTCGGTGAAAAAATTCTTCTTAAACACTTTGAAGCCTGACTACCGCTTCACCGTTGGTAGAGAAAAATGACTTAATGCCCAGCCAACGGTTGAACGGTGGGTAAACACTTGTAACTATTTTTATATCTGCCGTGAACCATTACATACCAATTATTTGCGAATTTTGACTCAGAAGCTCAGGCAGAAGGGTTAAAATTGTTCAGGAACTCAAAGGGTTAAAAGTGTACAATGGTCGTAATTTTCCTTTGTCTCGTGGGTGCGCTTTCATTTTAATTTGGAATTGTGGTGAGTCCAATGAAACTAAATACAATATAGAAATAAAAATGTACAAAAAAACAGAAAAAAATTCAAATTAAAACAAACCATTTGCTTTCCCTTAAAATCCTCATCTCTTTTTCTATACTTCACTCTAATTTTCCGTCTATACATTTATCTCTCAAATAAAAAGAGGAAGAAGACGAAAAGACGAACCCCGGCTAAATTTTAAAAAAACTAAGTAAAAAAAAAAAAAATTTCCTTCATTAATGAATCTATATTTTCCCAGTAGACATTCAAAAAAAAGATGACAAGTTCTTTCATATGTAACACAGACGGTTCTCTATTATTACAAAGATGATTTCTGCCAGTCTAGAGGTACCAGAAATTTTAAATGTTCTTGTTGCAAAACATATTAAAGACCATTGATAACTCAAGGCTAAATTATAAATTTTCTTGCCCCTCTCCACAAACATTAGTCTCTGCTGCTTTTAAAATTTAACTGCCCGCTGCGGGACTTCAAATCCGGTAATAAGAATAAAAAAAAAAAGAATATATTGGATATCTAACTAGTCCTCTAGCAGGCGTTTAACTAATTACCTATATGATTTTAGTGCGATAAGAAAACACTAAGTACACTTACCCGACTCACTTTACCCATAGGAAAATCCTTACAGACAACGGAGAGAATATGAACATCTAGTTTTAAAAATATGTTTGATGATATTAAGAGTGTCAAGTGAGTAGTCATGGTCAAATGCAAAATAAATGACAGAAATGTCCAATAAACAGAATTGACAAAGTTGACAACAAAAAGAAAAAGAAAAGGACACGAAATAATATAAAGCAAACAAATAATATATGCAAGGCAAATTAACGGTAATAAGTCAAATCAACAATAATATGGCAAAAAGTTCACTATGTATTGGAGTTGTCACACAAGAGAAAGTTCGGGCAAGCGAATGTAGCGTTCTGACTTCAAGACACGATCGTCTGGGAGTTAGTCAGATGAAAAAGAGAACCGGCTTATTTGATTGGTTAGGAAAAAATCCCAGCGTGCATTTGTGTACTTCTGCCTATAAATTGGGGAGATGAAAGGGTTTTTCAATCATTCTTATATGAGACTGAAACCAACAAAAAGCATTTTTCATAAAGAAAAAAAAACAATAGAACTTCACTCAGTAGCAATTCATATGAGGAATAAATGTCATGTCTGTGTTCGGAAACTAATTAAAACCTCTACTATCATTGCAATTTTATTTAAATACCTCCTATACAACCGACCTCTAAATAGACACCTATGTGACTTTAGCGCGATAAGAAAACATTTAAGTACGCGCACCCGACCTCTTGTACCCATAAGAAAAATCCTCGTAGACAACAAAGAGAAAACATGAACATCTAGTTGTAAAAAACCTTTGAAGATATTAAAAGCACATCTCACAAAAAAAAAAACAGTCGACATACTTTCAGTAGCACTTCATATGAACGACGCGAAAACGTCTTGGTTTTATTCGGAAACTAAGCAAAATTACCCTAAGAATGAAATTACTACCATGTCGGCTTTCATACAACAGGGTATAGGAAATAAATATAGAGAAACAATCCTGATTACCATGAAAATTAATCTCCACTGAAAAAGGCTAAGTATTAGTCGAAAGACGTCATGAGAATAAACACTATGCACAATTCCTCTCCACAGTTCATCCTCAAATTATTTTCACTTTAAACGTTATTTTTAGTGCAAACCCATCTGCTCAATAATAATAAGCTAACAATGAATCCACATCCAGGCCCATATTTTTAATTAATAAGCTTTTGACTTAGTTCGGTGCAATGCCGCCAAGTATGATACAAAGAATGAGGATCGAACTCGCTCGTAATGGCCAATCAGACTAAGTATGGAATAAGAATGGCCGAAATAGTCTAGTGGACGAGTATTATTAACTAGGAAACCATGCGAAAAAAAGGAGGAGAAGAATGAATAGAAGATAAATAGAAAGGAAGACGAAAAATCCAAAACGAAAGAAGAAAATTGAGTGATTTGTTTTTTACGGCTTATCAACCGTTTGCAGGATATTTAAAGCCAGAAAATATTTTTATATTGGGGTGGATAATAATGGTATTAGTGACAGAAGTCTTATAGCTGGAGTGGTGGAAGAAGAAATAGATAGATAGATAGATAGATAGATAGATAGATAGATAGATAGATAGATAGATAGATATTAGGTTGATGCAAAAATAATGACGGTTTTTGACGTATTTTTTAACGTAAAAAACCGTCATTATTTTTTGCGCCAACCTAATAGATAGATTGACTCGTTTTCTACTGCTTATTAACCTTTTGCAGGTTATTGAAAATGTTTTTATATTGGGGATGATTATTAATGGTATTAGTGATACAAGTCTTATAGCTGGAGTAGTGGGAGAAGAAAGAGATAGATAGATAGATAGATAGATAGATAGATAGATAGATAGATAGATAGATAGATAGATAGATAGATTGACTCGTTTTCTACGGCTTATCAACCTTTTGCAGGTTACTGAAAGTCAGAAAATGTTTTTAGATTGTAAGAAGTTTGGAGGAGATAGTAAAGATTTTGTGACACAAGTCTTACTAATTAACCCATACCTGGAGGGAGAAGATGTTGATTCGTATCCTTTCCCAGCGGTATTTGCATGGGTGAATATAACGAACACAACTGGGATTGGAACACCGCTCTCCAATTAACAATACCGAGTCGCTATCCCTTATATCAGCCGCACATCCAAGCTCGATGTTGCTTAACTTCAGTAATTATATGGGAACCGAAGTTTCAACGTGATATGATGGTAATCCGAAAGAAGAAGAAGAAGAAGAAGAAGAAGAAGAAGAAGAAGAAGAAGAAGAAGAAGAAGAAGAGTGTGGCTTTGTATTAAAAATGAACTGGTCTTAGTAACTATAATAATGTCTCTGATTGGAGTTAGTCTGTTTAACACTTACAACTAAGTACTGAGCTTGTTCTTCACTTGATGTCCCATACTTGCTGCCTTGGTTCAAATTTATCTATACTTATTGAATAAGAAATGTAATGGAATGTGCATTTCTAATTTTGGCACAAGGCAAAGAGAGTAGGGCCCTTACACAATGAGCAAAAGTTTCTTGAATTAATTGAAGCCTATTCCTCTACAACAGGCGCGACACATATTTTATAAGCCTAGTAAAATCTGCCCTAAATAATATTGGTTAACTGCAAAGCTATGAATCTATTTGCTTTTAAATTTATATTTCAAGGATACTATTACATCACCTGATTAAGGTTGGAGATTTTGCCGGTAGAAACATGGTGGTCGTAATCTTTCGGGTTGATGCAAAATCTAAGCGCTTATCTTTTCACTCGGCACGAATCTTCTCCGACACCCCGCCATGTAGATTAAGCAAATTTGTTTATTTTATTTTGGTAAGCATTTCATTTTTCACCAACCCGATTTTGCATCTGAATTCCTCTTCCCGACGAGTCTCGTTCTCTGCTAACTGAGTTTTGTTTGCTTGTTTTTTTTTTTTTTTCATTTCTCATGGAGAACCTTCTCGGGTTGAATCGATGATTGCATCTCTGAAATTACGAAAGACCAGAAGCGTTTGAATTATTGATTACAATGACAAAGATAGAAGAAAGAGGTAAAGATGGAAAAATGATTGAAGAGAAAACGAAAAGGAAAAAGAATAAGAAATATAGAGAAAGGAAAGATAAAGAAAGGAAACAGGGAGAAGCAGTAAAAGTAAAAAGAAGAAGCGGAAGTAGACAGAGAGAGAGAGAGAGAGAAAGGGAGAGGAAAGACGAAAACAGAAAAAATAAAAAGATATAAAAGAAGCTAATAAAGCAGAGGAAGAAATAAGACAATAAGAGAATAAAGATAAGAAGGGAAAAAGAAGATGATGATGATAATGAAGAAGAAGAAGAAGAAGAAGAAGAAAGGCAGAAGTAGAAGAAAAAAGGCAGAAGTAGAAGAAAAAGAAGAATAGATTGCAAAACAGAAAAAACGTAAGTAAAGACAAAAATCGAAGAAGAAAAAATAAAGAAAAAATAGACATTGAAGGTTGAAGGTTGAAGCAAAAGAGAGGAAAGATGATGAAAAGAAAAATTCGAAGAAGAAGAAGAAGGAGAAGGAAACAAGAAAGCAAAATTAGACAGTGAGGAAAAATTAAAATACAAGAAAAAATAAAAACGAAGAATAAAAAAAGAGAAATAGAGAAAAAAAATGATGAAGAAGAAGAATTAACGGAAGACAGAAGATAAAATGGAGGCAAGACGGAAAAACATCGATGGAGAAGGTATGAGGGCCAGAATAGTATGAATAAAAGTAAAAAAAAAAAAAAAAAAGAAGATAAAAGTAGTAAAGAAGCAGGTTATAGGAGAAAGTCAGGAAAAAAGTGTAGAAAGAAAAAAGGAGAAAAGCGAGAAAAGAAGTACTGTGGAAAGAAAAAAAATGGCGAGGAAAGAAGAAGAAGAAGAAGAAGAAGAAGAAGAAGAAGAAGAAGAAGAAGAAGAAGAAGAAGAAGAAGAAGAAGAAAAAGAAAGGTTGTAGAAAGAAAAAAAATGTAGAAAAGGGACTGAAAGAGAAAGAAGATAAAATGTGTGATGGAGACGATAGGCACCGTCTTGGAATCGAGATGAAAGTAAAATTCGGTAGAGATTACTGATAAGCGCAGTTGTTATGGAAAAAGAGAATAGAAAGAAAGAAGACTGAAAAGATGATTGACTAAATAAAGGGGAGACAATCAATAAAAAAAAGATCGGGTATTGAAGAAGAAGGCGATTGGATCGGAGAATGTCACGTGACAATCACTCAAAACAAGTAGAATGATGGAGGCTGACGGAATGACTCAAAGAAATTTTTCCGCTGTCGAAAGAGAAACAGGAAAAATGAAGATAGTGGTTGTCGGCTTGTTGATCAGGACTACGACGACAACTCTGATGATGATACTGATCGCTTCTTTTATTCTTGGTCGGCTATTGATGCTATAGACAAGATGGTGGTACTTACTGACACTCTTCTTCTTCTTCTTCTTCTTCTTCTTCTTCTTCTTCTATCGCTTTTAATTTTTTTTATATTCTTCGCTTTTCTTTCTTTTATCTAATTTTACGTATTTCTTCTTTCTCTTTTGCCCTTCTATTTCTTTCATCACTTTATTGTGCGTTTTGACGTTTTTCTTTTCTTCTTTTTCTTTTCTTCTTCTTCTTCTTTTCTTCTTTTTCTTCTTCTTCTCTTTTCTATCTCCATTTTTTTTCTTTTTACATCTTCTCTCTTCTTCGAGCTTTTCTTTTAATCTTCTTTCTTTCTTTCTATTTCCTTTGTTCCTTTTCATTTCCTCTTTCCCTTCTATTTTTCTTTCTCACTTCTCTTTTTTTCCCTACTGTTGTCTCTTCTTTTTATTTTTCTCTTGCTTTTCTTTTTACATTAGCTCTTTTATCATTATAATTATTTCTTCTTTCTTTTCTCTTTCTTACTCTTTTCTCTTTCCTGCTTCTTTTTCTTCTTCGTCTTCTTCTTCTTCTTCTTCTACATCTTCTTCTTCTCTTGACATATCTCTTACTATCACTAATGCTTTGTTCTTTACTCTCCTTTTGGGTGGAGATGCTTTCTTTTCTCTCCAACGCGCTTTTTTCTCCTGAGTTCTCCGCTCGCTGATTAACATTCCTTTTCTATTTTGTTTTTATTATTATGTCGTCGATGAATTTCCATACGATTAATAATCGTCGGAGTGGAACTTACAGGAGATCAAGCGTTAAGAAGCCACCTCGATTGCCTTCTATATACCCAGAGTTTTCACACCAGCAGTAACTAGTAAATTACACTCTAGATCAAGTGACATCAAGACAAAATACTCCAGACCTTTTATCGGTAAGCTTGACTGATTTCACTAATGCAGTCATCCGGGTCATTTTATTTCTTTTTTGCACATTCGTTTCTTCTTTTTATTTCCTTTTCTTCTATCACCATTCTCTGTTTCATCTTTTTTATTCCCTTTGCGTCTCTTAGTTCTTCTTCTACATATATTTCCTTTTTTTTTCTTTCTTAATTTTCCCCCTTTTTCTTTTGCCATTTGGTTTCTATTATTCCCTTCTGTGCCTTTGCTTTTATTATTATTATTATTACTAAGATTAAGGTGTCTTTTAACACTGCATTTTATATGCCTATTTCTTATACGGATTTCTTCATCTCGGTGTCTTTTTTCCTCGCCTTATTTCTACAAAGAACGAACAGAAAAATTAACGACTCCAACATATTATGAAAATTATTATTTTTCATTAAGCTTTCTCAAAAGTTTTATCAAACTACTTTCGGCTGAAATCTATAAAATCTTTCTATTAAATTAACTTTTCAGGAAAATAAGTTTCTCTACTCCAGTAGCTGTTATCGCTCTTTCTATTATTAATGCGGTTTTTATTCCTAACCTTTTGTTCTTTTAGTGTGGAGCGTTCGTATCTTCGTCTTGTCATTATTTTATGTTAGAGTTACATGTCCTATCCATTTTAGTTGTTGCTGCCTTTGAATGTCCTCAAGTCCTTATTTGGTACAGTTCTTTCCGATTCTGTAGCACCAGTTCAGTGTTCGAAGACAGATGGTCCTCACTCGGAACTGCATGTTTTATATGTCCAACGTGTGTCAAATTCTCCAAGCCACCATTATTCATTATATTTCAAAGACATTTCGTTGGGTATGATGATAAACTACATCCAACATCAAGGCCTTTCATTGCTGGGTTTTGAGGAGCGTGAAATTACAACTTAATTGCTGTTGGTCCCAGGTTCCATCTGACCCTGGATGGTAGCACTTGTTAGGATGACAATTATAGGCAAATATGCAACCACTCCCCAAACTGGGGTCAAAACACTATGAAAGTATAAAACTAGATTCTTATAGTATACAAATACTAGAAATACGCTTGTACAAAAATGAATAATTAAAAAAAAATATAACCAGCAATATATTTTCGCAAAATAAATTTTTAATCTTCCCCACCAAAATAAATTTCAACATTAAATGACCTACAGGAAGTTGATATGCCGCTAAACAAGCAAACATAACATTTCAGCATGGCCCGGCGTTGCCCGTGCTTGATTCAAAAATCGTACGACTCATACAGCAATCGCTATCACTTGACTTAAAATATTTTTGCCCTTAAAAGGAGTGCCCTTTGCCGTTCTGATGTTGCTACATGCCGTACTTCTTGCCTATCTCACACTGCGATTTTTTCTAAGCTCTATACTAAACATTAAATCTGTTACGAAAAAAGAATTAAACAAAATGAACACAAAACGATCAGCTTTAAAAAAGGACTCGTAAATGGAAAAACCGAATGAAAAAAAGAATAGTAACAAATACTTTTTCACAGCAAACCCGGTTCTGCGGAATCAGAATCAACGTTGAGTTTAAGCAAGCGAATGAGCCAATTGAAGTAAAGTGCCATCCAGATTTAAATTTTTCCCACTTGTGACGAATGCAGCTATCGATTTTTTTTTGCATACTAGCATGCTAGTTAACATTCATGTCAGTCAGCTGTTGGCTCTCACGCTGGCCAATAGAATCTTCCTGCTGATTCGTGGCAGCCAGCTATAGGCTCTCACTCTGGACAGCACAAAATGGCCACAAACTACATGAAAACTGTCGTAGAAGCAAGAAAAATCGATTATTTCCACTATCGATGGGAGTTGAGAAATGCAATGTCGGTCTTGGCTTTCCCGCTAACTTGGAGCATGTGCATGTAAAATTTGGTGCAAATCCGCCGAAAATTATGGCCGTGCATTCTTTACACACACACACATCCTGTCTTTTATATATATATATATATATATATATATATATATATATATGAGTTTAAATATGCTTCTGTTTTCATTACGGATTCCTCGTTGTTTAGGTGTTCCGTCTATGGTATTCTAAGCATCCTCCTGTAGATCACATTTCTGTTGTCTTCTATTTCCCCTTCATCTGGGAGGAAATTGTACAGCATTAACAGCCATGCAGGAGGATTAATATTACAATACAGCTCATTACTCATTTATTTGTTTTCAACGAAAATTCCCGATTATTTTATACTTCATTTGGCTTTTCGAATGCCAGCTATATAATATTGTTTTTATATTATTTTTATATTATAGTTGGAAGAAGGATGGTCCTCGCGAAGATCTACGAACTTCATTCGCTCGGAACCAACTAACTATTGATTTGAGAAAGTGGTTTTATGGAGCTAACAGTTTAGATATTTCTGAATGAATTTGGCGTCACTTATCTCTCCAAACCAGACACTAGGATATGAAATTGGAATGAAAGCAGTGATGACACCTACCCTGAATCCATCATAAAAATTCAGGATGTGAAATTAGTAAATACTAAATATTTCAGATACGTCAGCGGATGAGTTAGTTATAACAAATTAAATTCTAGAAAAAAAGAACTCGAACATAGAATAGGTTGCACCAGATGTAGTTTCGTCCTACACCGGAAACTCTTATAAAAACCGAAACATCAACGTCTAAACTCTAGTCATGTTCTTAAATGTCCTCGCCAGAACGAGACTTTCATACGGATATCATGTATGGCGCCAAACTAGTTCCAAAGTATCTAAACTGTCACCTGTATACAACCACTTTCTAGGATCAATGGTGAAAAATTCCTTGGGCGAGTGACACATGAGGGCCTTGGTAAAGATCATCCCTGTCTGAATATTGGGAACTGACGCTACAGATTCCCAAACCAAGAATTGTTCCAAATAACAGAAAGCATGTGGCGTGAGTACCACCAACAGCAGTAACAACTAAAATAGATAGCACGTGTAACTCGAAATAATTTCATAATCAAGTTAATCCACATGACTTAGGAAGGTGATGAAAAAAACATCCATTAATATTGGAAAGAGCCTTAACAGCTACTGGACTTGAGGAACCTGCTTGTTTAAAAAAAAAAAAAGGTGTTTTATGAGAAAGATTGTATAAATCAGTACTGCCTGCTCGGTCATTGGATGTGAAATGTTTCTTTGTAGGGAAACGGTTACTATTTCCGTTACTATTAGTATGACATCGATATAAAAAGCTCGATCTGACGAGGCTATTTAAGAACATGATGTTAGTTTTTTAAGTTTACCTTTTTTCTTTTGTAGCAATTTCATAATTGGCTGATGAAGGAGGTTTATTTAGCTTTTGTTTATATATCGATTGTAGTAAGTAATTGGTAGTTTAACGCCTGATGATAGCATATTTGCGTGAGACATTCGGTGGACCTTCTATTACGTGTATGTGATTTGTGTATGTAATCATATACGAATGTATTATTATGGTCATTATTGTCTCTAGTTTCACAAAGGAAGTAAATTGAAGGTGACAGCAGCCAAGAGTGATCGAACAAACTTTGCTTTCGCGGGGTCGTCGTCGTCGCCATTATTATTATTATTATTATTATTATTATTATTATTATTATTATTATTCTATGTCCCGTGAACATTCAGGACGTGGGCAATACTGGCTCTCCATAACGCCCTATCCTTTATAGCCTTTAACCTCGTCTGTCCATTTGCTTAAACTTTCACCTTGCGTTCCGCCATCCCTTCACGCAAACTCAATATTTAGGTGCACTGTTAACTTCCCCGCTCTCTTTTTTCTTCAATATGTCCTTTGAGTACCAAACTCTGCAAGCCGTCTTCGTTCTTCATTATATGTCCAAGAAATGTCAGCTCACGCTTTCTGTTTTTGAGTATGTGTCTTTTTTGTTGCCATTTACCTTAAGACGTTTTATTGATGAAGCACGCCGTCCATGGTATCCTCAACATCCTTCTGCAGAAGCACATTTCTGGTGCCTCCAGTATTATTGTAGCATACCTACGGATGATAATGCGTATATCCCCATTCATACAGTAGTAAATACTGTATGTTGGTCTGCAGTCGCAGATTCGTCTTCGGCTCTGCTGATCAAACACTCTGCCTCCGAACAGAAAGGTTCCCCAGACGAGGCTATGTCGAAGGGCAGAGTCTCGTCTCGGGAAACAGCTACCCGACCCCGTTTTATACGGAGTCTACGGGCAAATTTTGGCCGAGCCTACAGGCTCGGATAACCCACATTAAATTCGGCTTTGTGCCAAATACCAACGCGTGGCCGGTGGTAGATATCCTGCTGTTGGAGATTCATTATGGAATTCACTTGACTCACTTCTAGCAGTTGACTACTACTTCTACGCGCCGCTAGCGAATCTTATATGTGTTGTTCTTGTCCTAAGTATTATCGTTCATTGCCAAACGTGTGATTATTCTATTCAGTAACCTTCCCTAGGTTACAACACGTATTTTCTTCATCTATGATGGAATTGTCTATCATTCACTTCCATAAAAAAAGGATCTTGACCTATGCTCAGGTTGCTTAACACTTGAACAGTATAATTAATTAATTATTTAATAGCACTTTTTGCTTGATTTTAGTTTCGCACAAAAATAGAAAAGGTCTAAAATAAGGATGTGTCTTCTCAGCGGAATCATTCAATTTATACAGTGAAGCGATTCTGAGCGAATTTGAAGTCCTACCAGGATTCATTATTAGTCGCCATATTCTTAACAAAATTATGTATGCAGATGACACAGCGTTGATAGTTCACATAGAAAGGAAACTCCAGGAACTCCTGCATAATATATTAAAGGAAAGCGTGAAGAAAGGACTAAAGACAGAACATATGTTTGTCATCGAAAGAAATAGTCCAACATACAATTACCAACTGGCAGTGCCATAATTAAACAAGAGCAAAACAAAAAGAATCATCTAGGAAGTATTTTAACAGAAGAACAAAAGTGCGATACCGAAATTTGAAGCCACATTGGGATAGCTAAAGATGACTTCCAAAAGCTAAGCTAAATATCAAGAAACAAGAAAAATCCTTTAAACATAAGGAAAAGAGTAGTGAACTGTTATGTAATATTGGTACCTCTATTTGGTTGTAGATCTCATCACAGACGAAGAAGAGACATAAAGCAACAGGAAGCGGTTTTACAGAAGGATGCTGAGAATACCATGGAAGAAACACGTAAGTGGCAGCTGAAATAAAAGAGTCAGTCGAAGTTACTAGGACACATAATGAGGAAAAAGAGCTTGGAAAACTTGCTTCTCACAGGTCATATTGATGGCAAGAAGGACAGAGGAAAACAATGCATAATATACGTAACGAACTGATGCAAATGGTTGCCAGAACAGGGATTAGGAGATGTAGTAAAAATACAAACTTTTGTAAGGGCTACAACTGACAGGAAGTTGTGGAGAGCCACAATAACCCACGTTCCAAAGGGGCACGGCACATCATAGAGGAAGAAACCACACTGATGTCAGTAACGAACTAGTTTAAGGTTTAGTCGAATGCTGCTTATGAAATAGTTGCTTTCAAAAACAGAAATTTTGTTTAATAAAAGTCACTCGACAGCAGCTTATATTCTACGAGACCAGACGTATAATGTTGGGTCTATGTGTTTAATGGAGAAGCAATGGATTAATTGGATTAAGATTATGCTGAAAAATAATTGTTTTATACAATATATCAGTCAGTTATGTGCCATGCGTGATACATGATTTGACGAGGCAGATTTTTTCTCGCAGTAGGTTGCAATTTCTTTCCGCGGTAGACCAGTGGCCATCTATAGAACCCGGTCTGTCGTGCTATTTATCCATAGGAGGAGAAAAGGATTCATACCTTTCCCAAAGGTACTAGCACGTAAGTGAATGTAATGAATTCAACCGGAATTCGATCTCGGCTCTCCGATTTCTCAATCCAAGCCGCTATCCATTACTCTACCGTGCCTCTTACAATATATACTTCTTTTTTTTTTTATAAACAGTCTAGGGATTTTGCTAAAGTACTGAAAGATGCTGAATCTATTGACTGGGTATTTCTCATCAACGAATAAAGACTTACAGATATATTATATTTAAATAATAAGCAACGTTAGATGGGTGACAGCTTGGAAATACCAGATGCTGTAGGCCTGGATGTGCTGCGGTGTAATGGACAATGGCTCAGAATTGTTAATCAAAGAGCTGAGTCCCAATAATTTTTTACTTTTGAAATTGTGAATGGCTTTTTCTGATTCATCAAAATCGTATTTCTCTTGAAGCAGTATCTGTGAAATCAAAAATAACCGGTAAGATTTTAGTTGAAACAGTACAAAGCGAAAATAGCAAAATAAGTGTGAAACGTCGAGACTAGAAGAATGGATAAGTAAATAATTTAAAAAAAAAAAAAAAAAAAAAAAAAAAAAAGGTAGCAGAAATTCGAAACAAAAAAAAAAAACGTTTGCTGCGGACAAAAGTTAAGCAAAGAAAATAAAAGAAAACTAAGTTATAAAATACTTGAAGAAAGCAAGAAATGATGACAAGAACTAATGATAAAAATGGAGTTAAAACGAGAATTGAACGAGAGCGAGAAAAATCGAGAATAAACGAGAAAAGAAAATCAAAATGGTTGAAAAGTTTAATAACAAAGACCAAAGAAAGAAGAAAACAAATATGAAAAGAATAAAATGAAACGTAAGACGTGAAAAGAGATCGGAGAAACTAGGCGTGTGAATTAAAAGGTTATTAACAATCAAGTAAATGCTAAGGAAAATTACAGGCGAAAGTTTTTTTTAATGGATGAAAAGAAATGATAAAAAAAAACGTGTAAAGTGGCAAAGGAGAGAGTGATAAAAACGAGGAAGTGCAAGAAACGATGCGAGAAAAAGCAAGTAGAACGAAATTAGAAATTTAAAAAAAATAAAACAAAATTCGAGAAAGAACAAAGAAGAGAAATTGTTTGAAGACTAAAACGATACGAACAAGGGGGGAAATAAATGGTCGAAAGGAAAACGAAAGACAAAACAAAAAGATACAAGTACAGGAAAAGCAATCATGAACTTTAAAGAAGGAAGGGTAATGAGAGAAAAAGAAGTCGAGCCAAAAAAAAAGCGCTAAAAATAAATAATAATAATAATAAAAAAGAAAAATAAAGCCAGAAGCAGCAAGCAACGTAAAACAAACGAGAAGAGAAAAAACGAGATCGAGCGAGAAGGCGCGAGAAAAAGCCGTAGCAAAGGATAATTAAACACTTTATTATATTTAATTTCCCTTTCAGAGCCGCCGCTTCGTACTGCAACTGCTCAGCCTTCTCCGTTCTCCGTACAATGCAAGCGATAGAATTTCTTAGCAAGTATTTTCATAATTCGAACAATTAAAATATTTTTATTATTTAAAAGGAAAGAAGGAGAAACAAGAAAAACGCCCCCAGAGATGAAAAAAGTAAAAAAAAATAACGATGAAGGAGAATGTAAAATTTAATTTTTCATTATCTGTCTGTTGCTACGTTCTCGTGCGAATCAATTTCCTTTCAAAATATTGACTTGTCGACAATGTTTGCTTAAGCTTCGGGATATTAAAAAAATGATCAACTTTTAATTTTTTTAATACAATTTTTAAAACCTTTTTTTTTTTTAAATACGTTTTATGCATTTGCCGAAAATTCTTTGTCTTTCTAAGACAATTGCTTGAAAACGTCTTCTTTGATGAACGAAAAGAGAATTATTTAATAAATCATTTGATTGAATTACCGAAAATCTTTCCATATATCGTGATGTTTCTTATTGGCATTTTTTTATTGAAAGAAATCTGAGGCAGGGAGCTTTTGCATAATCCTTGATTTGTTTAAGCTTATTATATTTGAGAACATAAGAATTGAATTTGCCCAGAAAAAAATGATACAAAGCATAACAGTTTCACAAATCGAAATCACGACAAAAAGAAAACGATCTCCTTTTAACTTCCGTGTCTCGTCAGGATGTGTGTGATCATGGCTCTCCACTATTTCCTCTCCTTTGTATACTTAATCACGTTTGTTCCATAACCATTCATCGCAGTCCCTGCTCTGCCATTCATTTACACATTCTCGTTAGGTTAGTTATTAGATGTTTCCCATTGCCCCGAGGACCTTCAATAAACCCTGCAAGTGTTAAATTTTCCAAGCCCACCGTTCTTCTCTATGTATCCCAGAAATTTAAATATCTCTTTCTGAAGGTAAGTATAATGTCTTATCTTGTTTATTTTCTTCCTATTTTCATTTAACTTTCTCGTTGCTCTAATGAAGAGTTTATATCATTCTCAGCATTCTTCTGTAGTACCAACTTTGCCGCTTCAAATATACTGATCGGTGTGAAAATTCACTACCATTTACAGGAGGATCGATAATAGACCAGGGCGGCTCTTTTCTGACTTTGGCAAAATTTTACAATCCCTTTGTATTTTTAGTTTCTGAAAAGCATCTTCCGCTATTCCAATGCGCATTCAGTTGTTACATTTTCTGTCGTAAACGATGCCGTTTATAAGCTGGAATTTTATATCAGGTCATGCCATAAGTTCTGTCCGAATTTTGAATAAAGAAAACAAGTGACCAAATGTTACATTTAATTACAGATTCAATCAACAATGTATTTTCCCTGATTATCTATGACTTTCTTCCATCTATTAACAAGCTTACTAATTCCATTACTGTAAAATTCTTTTGGCTTTGATTCGAAGAACTCACAAATGTCAGTTTTAACCTATTCCTGTGTTACAAAAGCTGTTTCTTCCAAATGATTCTGTAAGCTACGAAACAAATGGTAGTCTGAAGGAGCAAGATCAGGAGAATAAGGTGGATGAGGAATTTTCTCTCAACCAAGTTCTTCGATCTTTTGTGATTCTTGCTGTGTGGGGTCGTGCATTGTCCTGATGAAACATCACCTTTTTTCGATTCACTAGAGCAGGTCTTTTTTCTTCAAAGCTTCTTGGAACTTATGGGATGACCTGATAGTTATATTCGACCACACTTCCTTAATCTCGTCTAGAATAAGAGCGTATGTGGTCAGTTGTGTGTTTTTCTTTCTTTCTTTCTTTCTTTCTTTCTTTCTTTCTTCTTCTTCTTCTTCTTGTGCTACTGTTGAATGTTCGCATCAGGTCTGGCGTCACGCTTCTGAAAGTGACCCAAAGTTGTATTTAAGTGAGTTCCCTACCAAAATTCAGTGGAATATTTCGACAATTAAAACAAAACAACAATTCAATACATACACGTTTTTTATATATATTTATATACAGATTTTGATGTAATATAGATGAGAAAGAAAACAATCCATTCTTCAATATTTTTTTTAACCTTCTACTATGTTTGAGAAAGTGACTGACAATAAATTTCTTAAAGAAACTCGTAATGATGTCAGAATCGTCGCTTTCTCGTATTTTTCTTCCAAATGGTATATTGTTTGGGAAATATGTGATAGATTGTAGTAGATATATTGTGACTGCCGTAGCCTTTTTTTTTTCTTTTTTAAACAGGTGATATGACGGCATCCTTGTAATAGTCCTTAAAAAATGTTCTCCCGAACTGATACCTATTCTACAATAAATACCGTGCTACCTCTTGCTTTCCTGTTTCTTGGAACCCCCTTCTGTTTTTCCAGTGTTTAAAACCTCGGGTGAACCGTCTGTCCCTTCTAACTATCAGCTTTCTATCTCTTTTTGGAAAACTACGAGAAGCCCTGATCAACTCTGGTTACGCATCACAGATCACATGACTTTCTTTCAGGCAAGCAATATATCTTTCATTTCTCTAAGTCAACTGCTGATATACTAACGATTATTGCTGAAAGAGTCTATCAAACTCTAGATGAGAATGGTGAAGCTCGGGTTGTTGCTTTGGATATCCCGAGAGCGTTCCACAGGGTTTGGCATATAGGTATTCTTCACGTGATGAAAACTTATGGTATTTCCAGACGATGTGATTCAATCTTTCTTATCACATCGTGAAATGTTGTCCTAAACAGTCATTCTTCTAGACTTTTTTCTACTAATACAGGTGTACCCCAGGTCTCTAACCTTGGACCTACTTTCTTCTTACTTTTCGAAAATGTCATTCCTAATGAAATCAGTTCTTACCTTGGTATCTATTTGTTGTGGATTCCGGGTTGAAATCCGGTACCAATAAATAACAAACGCCAGGAATGAATATAGGAAAATAATGTATTAACGTAATAATGCAAACTGGTAAAGCAGGTTAGTAGTTCCAGGAATACGGGTTAGTAGCAATATATATATACAGTCTTTGGTATTGAAGTATCGCTGTATCACTTCTTACTGAGTCTACGTGCTCGCTCACTGTGACTCCTACAACGCTGTTACCTCACCCTCACTCTTCCGGTTACCTATAACCTTTTACTCTGTCACTCTGGACTCGACCCGACTCTTCGGTCTTGCTCTCTCTGACTCTTGCAGTAGTATATGTATATACTGGGTGAGTTCATTTGTATAAAAATGGGTGGACCCCTCAACACTATTCTAAAGACAAAACATCAGTAGACGATCTAAAAAATGACCTGCAATCTGTTGTTAATTGGGGCAAGGATTAGCATGTTAACTTTAGCGCCTCCAAAACAAAACCTCTCTCTATTAATCGTCTGAGAGTCACCTTTCTTCCTACCATCACCATAGCCGATGTTAACATCCAGGAGAGTGACGCGTTGCACCTTCTTGGGCTAACATTCTCGGCTAATATGAAGTGGAAAGATTACATTGAATCCATTGCTGGTTCACTTTTATTTCCAGAATCTATCTTACATATTTATACGTCTGTGAAGTTAATTCAACTTAATTACTTTCCTGAAACCGCTAAGAGTGGACGCTCTCTGGACTATAAATACTCTCCGATATTTTTCTCACTCTCTTTTTACTTTTGCCGCATACATGCCAACATGTAAGTCTCGTGGAAAACCCGTTTTCCATTGGGAAACGTAGGAACACACGCACACACTTTCACTGCACATCCTTTGAACATTCACATTCTTTTTTTTTTTACACACATAACTCTCTTTGTCACTTGTACACCTTTCCTGTTAATACATTATCATTTGTTTGTATATATATATATATATATATATATATATATATATATATATATATACCGAAACTGTCTAAATGATTGGATTTCTCTGTATCCTTGGAAACAATAAATTATAAATTTATATGTGCGTTTAAAACTCAGTAAATTTTAAAGTAAGTTATTCCAAAATTCGCTTGAAGATGAAAGAGAACTAATGCTTTTAATTTAATTATCTAATTAAATTTGAAGTTTTTAGCTTCGGTTCTTGAAACATGGTTATTACTGTATAGCGAAGAAACCATATTTTAAATCAGTTAACTTGATATTTATGCTCTGTAAATTTACATTGAGCACTGTTTTGCAAAAATAAAAAATAAAGTATCAATAAGAACGCCGGATTATATATCCTACTGTTCTTTCTTTCTTTCTTTATATTTATATATATATATATATATATATATATATATATATATATATATATATATATATATATTAGTTCTTGTTGTTTCTTGGTATCTTATCATGGCGGACACACATGCAATTTCTGTTGCGGGTATTCCGGGAGAAACGTGTTTTTCCCAGCGCAAACAAACGACGTACACTAATTCATTCATGCTTTGAATATTCCTACCAAATATGGTTCGATGCTCTTACTGTATATTTAGAGATTCTTGATAAAAGCCCAAGAAGAATCAGCAATATTATTGGCCCTGACCTGGCGTATCGGCTTCAGTCACTTTTCCCACCACCGCAATGAAGCTTGCCTGTGAATCTTCTTTAAATACTTGGTAAATGATAATTGAACTCTTATGTTATGGTATGGAAGGAACACGTTACTTAATCAACCCACTTTTCTTTACTTTTCTATCAAAGTACAACTAGGGAACAAGAAACGAATGACATATCAGATGATGACAGGCAGTTGAATGAAGCGAATTAAAATGCAAGTTTTAACTTACTATAAGTATAGGTTGGTTCAAAAATAATGTCTTCTCACATATGTTACTATGTGAGAAAACGACATTATTTTTGCACCAACCTAATAAAAATATCCACTTTGTTAGAAAACCAACAAGGCAAATTTCTCCATTTAGTCACCTTCTGAGGATGGACTCCCACTAAAATTTAGTATCGAGAAATAACACTAAATAGCACATTATGTGGGCCTGACCACATATTCACAGGCATATATAAAAGGGCTTAGGCAGATATGAAAAGACTGAGATAGATAGATAGATAAATAGATAGATATGAACAACATTAGATAGATAGATAGATAGATAGATAGATAGATAGATATGAACAACCTTAGATAGATAGATAGATAGATAGATAGATAGATATGAACAACCTTAGATAGATAGATAGATAGATAGATAGATAGATAGATAGATATGAACAACCTTAGATAGATAGATAGATAGATAGATAGATAGATAGATAGATAGATAGATATGAACAGCCTTAGAAAGATAGACAGATATGTACAGCCTTAGATAAATGTGAAAAGACTGATATTGTTTCAATGCTGTTCAATTATTGCGACTTGTAAGTGGATGGTCAAAACATACAAATATCTCTCACTTCGGACGGGAGGTGGTGTTCGGAGGAGGGGAGGCTTTACATATTCAGGTTACTTTTCTTTCGGCTTCTATCAAAGGAATTCGAGTTCTTCCTACATACCAAGAACAAGTCAACCACAAATGAGTAGCACTTGAGATTATCTATCTATCTATCTATCTATCTATCTATATATATATATATATATATATATATATATATATATATATGGATGTACAATTGAATTAAGCGAATTAAAATGCAAGTTTGAGTTTTTAAAGTTTTAAGTTACTATAAGTAAAAATATCCACTTTGTTGGAAAATCATCAGGGCAAATTTCCCCATTCAGTTCCCCTCTGAGGATGGACTCCCATTAAAATTATTTTATCGAGAATTAACACTAAATAACGTGCTAGCACCTAATGTCCACATACTTACAGGCATATATATATATATATATATATATATATATATATATATATATATATATATATATATATATATATATATATATATATATATATATTCGTGTGTGTTTGTGTATGTGTGTATACACACGCATAACACTAAACACATACACGAATATATATATATATATATATATATATTTGTGTGTGTGCTTGTGTGTGTATGTGTGTATACACACGCATAACACTAAACACATACACGAAAAAAGCACACATAAATATATATGTGTCTGTGTATATATATATATACATATATGTATGTGCATATATATATATATATATATATATATATATATATATATATATATATATATATATATATATATATATATATATAGTGTAGTCAAAGAAAAGAGATGATTTTGATGGGAACTTTCTTTCCCCTCCATAATTTCCTACAGAGCATTGTCGTCTGCTTTTGGCGAAACAAATAATATTGTATGTAAGAAAGAGTCGATTATCTTCCGTCCTTTCGAAGGTCTAGGCTGGCGGCATTTTCTAGCTAAATCCCCTTGAAAGACCCCTTAGCTAAATAACAACGATACACAAAATGGACAGCCGGTCAAAACGCAATTTTCGCCGAACATTTATCTTAAATGATGCTAGCGGCATCTAACCTCCTCTTCAACAAGTCTCCTTACGGAACACAAGTAATCTTGATTAAAATCTGTCTGCCGTTGTTTATATTCCCAGTAATCGATTGGACGCCTAAGGAATTATTATTATTATTATTATTATTATTATTATTATTATTATTATTATTATTATCATCATCATCATCATCATCATCATTATTATTATTATTATTATTATTATTATTATTATTATTATTATTAATATGTGGATTTTGTTGCGGCTAATATTTTCACTTCTAAGTTTTCATCATTTTGACCATCACTCTTTGCTTCTCTTTTCCTCCCAATCATCATCATTATCATCATTATGATTAGCCATATCAAAATAATAATAATAATAATAATAATAATAATTATCATTATTATTATTATTATTATTATTATTATTATATGGATTTTTTGCGGCTACAATTTTCAATTGAAATAATTATTACTCCTAAGTTGTCATCATTCTGATCGTCTGAAGATGTGCGGGTGGTGCCATTGGCAGCTGCTCGGAATAAAAAATCGGAGAACCGAGTTCGAATTCCAGTCGGGTTCGTTACATTCACTTATGTGCAAATATCCTTGGGAAATATATAAATCCATCTCCCCACAAGTTATGGGTCAAATAGTGCTGGCTTCTTTAGCCGTGGTTAGTAACCAGTCTATGATTCTTCAACTCTGAATTCAAAACCGGATGAGTATGAAGCTAGCAACCCCATCCCGTAAAAGCCTAGTGGTTTCTATACAACGTGCTAATGCACTGAGAGTCTAAACTTTAAGGAGTATACGGGACTTGAGAGCTGTGGACCCATACTCTGCAGCAAGTCTACGGGACTTGCGAGTTCTGGCACCATGCTCTACAAATAGAGTCTACGAGATTTAAGTGTAAAATCATCATCATTTTTCACTCTTTGGTTTTCCCTTGTGAAACCAGTAAAGCTGTAAGAATATCGACAAGACATAGAGAAGAGACAATGAAATAATCATAGCGGATCACGTGTGGAAGAAAAAGTGTAATCACCAACCCACTTGGATGGAATTTAAAATCCTAGACGAAGAAGAACACTGCAAAGTCAAACATATGAAGGAATTAACGCATATTCTAGGCCATGAGGACTAGCATAGAAATAGTTACAATATGTGAGCCATTAATAAAGGAAGAGAGAGAAGTGAACTTAAAACTTCAACATCAACTGCAGCAACAGTAAGAAAAACTAAGCCACGGTCAATGCAATCAAGCGAGATAGTAGCAGCAGCAGGTAAATTATATTTAAAGCTGGAAGTTCTACACTCAGGATTGTCCACGGGAGAATAACCAAGTGGAAAAAAGAGTTGGTCAGTGAATTTGCTAATATAGTAAGTTCAATCAGCTGGGCAGATAGTGCAGTCTTAGACTCAGTGGTAATAGGATGTGCAATAACATAACAGTGCTAAAGGTTTTTTGGAAATTCGTTGTAGGTTTCAAAGATAGACCTTCACCTGAAGAAGTCTGGGGGCACAGGGGCAGAAATGTTGTGATAAAAAAGACAATGTTGAGAAGAACAATCGGAATGTAAATATTGCAAATAATAATAAATCCTCACCCCAGACATTCAGCAAGTAATCATTGTCTGATGATGAATAAGAGCATTTATTTTATAAAACAAATATATTTTTCTTTGAAATATACACCTGAAGAAGGCCAGAGGGAACAACGGTCGAAGCGTCATGATAAAAACAACAAGATGAAGACAATAGTCAGAATATAGTGTAAAACAAATATTAGTTTGAGTGATGAGAACTTTCTTTTTATTTGCATTATTCGGACTATTGTCCTCATATTTATCACAACGTTTCGGCCTTCTTCAGGTGTTTGGAATGTCGAACTGAACCCTTTATTTCGCTCACTGGAGTAGACTGTTCTAGTTCCACGTACAATGTTTGTTCGATGGATGTCAGTTAATTTCCCTCTGAAAGTTCTCCACTGCCTTAACCAGGTATTGAACTCACACTCTTTGGGTCCTGTCACTGGATTTAACTAACGCCTTTATCCACTGGGCCATGTGTCATCTAGGTATGAATTTCTGGGTATTATAAACCTAATGTCTTTAACAGCCATTTTTACCAGTGCTCATATTGCAATTTTTATGTTATCATTGCATGTTTTTACCAGGGCTCATATTGCAACTTTGTTGTTATCATTGCTTCACTCTGGCACTCCTTATTACTGGTTCCCATATTGTATTTATTTCTATGCTTGGTCGGCTAAGGAGATTTTTGTGGCCTAGCATATGTGCTGATTCCTTAAGTTTATATGGCGACAAAGATGAGGACAATAGTCCGAATAATGTAAATAATGTACATAATACCTCATCTCAGAAATATAGAGAGATTCTTTTTATTTATTTTTTATTCTTTTGTTTGTTTGATAGAAATAAATTGTATAAAGAGTGCAGAAAGCATTTCGAAACGTCAATATAACGCTGTGAGAATGTTGAGTGAAAGCGGTCAGTTTGAAGTAAAGAAATTAGTTGATTGCAATATTGTAGCAACTTCAATGACACATATTCCTTAACCAAAATAGAACGTACCTTTTTTAACTCTTGTTTTTTACGATGATGATCACCTTGTACAAAAACCAAGACCCACTCAAGTTAGAGCGTTACAGAGTAAGTTATAGCTTATGCGGATATGTGTAGAAGTTAACGGTTAACCCTAGACTTGAACAGGTTAAGATTCCAGCGATCGCGGACGCAATCTCTTGAGAGCCGGTTCCACAAGGCAGTGGCTTGTGAGAAGCTGCTCGTGTAGAACTTACATATCTCCAAGGGAATATGGAGGGAATGAGAGTGACATGGCGGATCCTTGCCGTGAAGGTGAGGACTGGTGGATGATGATGATGATCCACTGCATCTTCACAGATGATGGCCGCCTAATAGCGTTCACGCCCCACCTCGCACCTCTCTTGTGTATGACCCCGAGGGTGGCTAGCTAACCCGGCTGTGGACTTGCATGACTTGTCACACAAGTGACAGATGAACAATGTTGCATTGATGGATTCCGCACCACTGTGCCTGATTCCTGTGCACCAACATGCGCCTTTTCAACCCGGAGTTGGTTTTGCATACCTTGTCAGGCTGTAACACTGTGTCTGGATAATGTTAAAGGTGTGTTTTTTTTCTTTATGTAACTTCATATGATTCACACAGTCAGCGTTTGAAAGAAGTATGCGCTGACAAAAATCACATGTTCAGCCCTTGACACCCCCGTCGAGTCCATGGTTATCAACCATTTGAAGTGGCCGCTTCAGCCGTTGTGTTCTAGACGACATTCTCCGAAGAGTTTTCACTCGTCTCTTATTTGACCTCTCCATCCAGTTCTGTCTACGGCCATCTCTTCCCAATTGTTGAAGTCAAATGCCAGCTTGATACAGCCCTTGTATCTTTTCCTTGGTTTGTACTGAGTACGCCAAAACGATGCTCGTGTAGAACTTACATCTTTCTACGGGAATACGGAAGGGAAGAGGGTGGTATGACAGATCTTTGCCGTGAAGGTTAGGGACTGGTGAAACTAAGGAGTATAGATCATCTGGAAATAGCGATCGTACAGCGAGAGGCTGGCTACTTCTCGTCTGTGAGAAAGAGGTGGTCAGGCGGAAAATAAATTCTCACCTCTGTAACGTTGCAAGAATGTCCCGTGTTAAGTTGGTTTAGTTTAACGGACTTTAATGAAGTTAAATGGTAAATATTATCTTTATACTTTGACATGCTCGTCTCATCCAACCTATTTCTCTTATTTTAATGATTAAAGCGGTTTATCATAGATACAAGGTTTCGAATAAATACGTATCATCGCGTATCCATTATTTAAGCTGATACGTTCTTCTTATTGTTGTCCGTGTTTATTATTGCATTTTTTTGTTCACGTCATGCCTAATACAAGCGTTCCGTCCTTGGATTTTATGCAGCCTGTTGATGAGCATGTCTTTTGTCCTGTTAGTTTCTTTAATTTTTTATGCATATTGCCATTATCTGTGATAGTAATTTTCTCTATATCTGCACTTTTTTCGTTGAGCCATTCTTCTTTAGCCTGCCTGCATTTGTTCCTTAATACATTGTCTAGCTTTCTGTATTCCGTTCCATGTCTTGGCATTGTTTACTGTTTCCTCTGCATCATGTCGAGGATCTCGTCTGTGATCCATCCTATTTTTTTCTCCGTCAGTTCTCCTTTGGGATGACGTCGTTTGTTGATGTCACTAAAGCTTCTTTTATTCTGTCCCATTTTGATTTTCCATTTCTATTTTGTCCCTCATATCTTCTTTTCATACTGTCCATATATTTTTTCCTTCAGGTTCGGGTCGTTCAAGAGTCTGTTGTATTGCAATTTGGGTGCTGAGTTAGACTTCTCCAATTTCCGTAATTCCATTCTTAGTTTCCATATAACAGGGAGGTGGTCGCTTCCGCAGTCGGCACTTGGAGAGGTTTTGCAGTGAACAACTGCATTCCTGAATATTTTGTTGATAGTTATGTAATCAGTTTGGTTTTTAGTTTCTCCTCCGGTGCTTCTCCATGTCGATAATCGTCTTGGATGTTCATGAGAACAAGTGTTGGCTATTACCTGGTCATTGGCGGGCACCATTGGGCCCATTATTCTCCGCGTTCATTTTGGATTCTTAATCCGAATTTGCTGTCGCTTCTTTCCTCTCTTTACCTACATCGACATTCAGGTCTCCCATGATAATTATAACTTCTTGTAATTTGCACTTGGCGTTGTCTAATATGGAGTAGAATGATTCGATTTCTTCTTCCGTACTTTGCGCTGTCGGTGCATACACTATTATAATAGCTATATTGAAAGGCTTTCTTTTCAGTTTAACTACAAGAATTCTTTCAGATAACTAATCCTATCGCAGAACCAATTTTTACCTACTAATTTTAATTTTATTATTCGCGGGGTATTCAGTACAAGCTGATACCGTAAACATTTTGAAAAATCCTGCTAATTTTAAAATTAAAATTCGCAGGTGAAAATGGTCATGAACTAAATGTATCTTAATTCCAATTGTAAAGAAAATTTTGATCTGTTTAATGAAAATAAATAGTGAGCGCTCTTTTGTGAGTGAAATTTAACATATTTCAAATTCCCTGTTTTGCTAATAGGACTCGCCTGGATTATACCAACGGATCACTATCTATCTATCTATCTATCTATATATATATATATATATATATATATGTATGTATGTATGTATTTATAGGTGCCCACACAGTCATGTATATATGCCTATGCACCGAAGAGAAAAACTTCTATCCCCATCCTCATCTGTTAATGAGAAATGGGGTTGTGTTAGTAAGGTAGAAGAGAGTAAAATAATTATTAATTTTTATCTCAGTATAAGTCTGAATACCCACTCTTTTTAGCTGCGTTCACATAATTCCTAGTCATTCTCCGCCAAATAAAACATCATTAAATGCTGCGACCCCAATCAATTAACATTGCATTAGTAAAAACATTACTGCGGATATATATATATATATATATATATATATATATATATATATATATATATATATATGATATACATATTCTTATATACTATCATCGTATCTATTGCTATATGTATATACGAGTATGTGTGTGCGAGTTGGAGTATAACACTGGTGGAATGTCTTAATTGTATTCTGTTGCCATTGATTCGTTCCATAAGAACACCATATATATATATATATATATATATATATATATATATATATATATATATATATATAAAGAGAGATAGATAGATAGATAGATAGATAAAGGCATTATATATATATATATATATATATATATATATGTATATATATATATATATGTATATATATATATATATATATATATATATATATGTATAGATAGATAGATAGATAGATAAAGGCATTATATATATATATATATATTTGTTCGAGCAAAGGTAGGAAGACATTGGAAAAGAAAAATAAAGAAAAAGTCTAAAATATTAAATTAAAAAAACCCTGACATTTTGCAGTGATTGAATTTACCCCTTTCAAAACCGGCCTCTTCATCTGGGGAACAGTTGAACAAAAGTAATGAAATCGAGAATATGAAGGTAGACGCCATAGAGTTTAGATTGAAATGACAAAAGTCTATCTCCCGGTCACGACCAACCCACCACCACCCGGATGGGCGGAGGGAAAGGCAGGTCATGACCTCTTCCCTTATTTTTTGTTGGGGTGGTGATGGTTGTCGGTTCTTCATTTTACTTGTTTACATTTTTTTAATGAGAAGAAAAGAAAAGAAATGGCAACGCCTCAGCTGCGTTCTCATAACACCATAGTCTTCAGTAAAATGACACATCATTAAATCCTGCGACCCCAATCAATCAACATTATATTAATAAATTTATTATTACGGAAGTATATATATATATATATATATATGAAAGAAATATATATATGACAGTTTCTTAGCTTGACCGTCTGCTAATGTAGATAGTTAATCTTTGTGGCATACACCTGCTCAGGCGCGTATACTTTCAAGAAAAGGTAGGAAGACATTGGAAAAGAAAAACAAAAGAACACGCTAAATTCAAACAAACCTTACATTCGTTACAATGACTGAATTTGCTCGGGCTATTGTCCTCATATTCAATGTTTTATCACAGTGTTTCGGGCTTTCACAGCTGTATATCAATCTGGGTAACTTACAAGGAATTCTGAACTGAACCTTTTATTTAATCAACGAATGTCGACTGTTTAGGTTTCACTGCTCCTGTCTCGGGATATCTCGTCTAGTTCTTATTTTCATTTAGTACCGTCCAGTCATTGATCGCCCGTTTCCATTGAGTGCAAGTACCTACTGCACGACCTTAGGGATTGAACTCACCAACCCTATTTCACCAAATTCACAAACCAATGTTTTTTTTTTGTTTTTTTATCCACTAGGCCAGCGTCTCGTAGTACAATTAACTGAAGTAAACATACCCTTAAAATTAATATTGACTATTCATTAGGTTGTAACTGCTGCTGCTGCTCCTGGCTGCCATGTTTTAAATACTGCCCATCTTTTGATTTCTGCTGCTGCTGCCGTTGACGACTTGCTGTTATTTGTTTTTCTATATTTTAGCATCTCTTATACTATATTTATTTCCATTCTACGCCTACAAAGGATGTCCTCATAGACTAACATATGAGCTGATTCTTTCAGACGTCTTACTCTAATGTTGTTCCTTGTCCAGTATTTTCACTGGTCACCACCCCTTTCCCATACATACATGCCTGATTTCATTGTCACAACGGCTTATCGATATTCTTCCAGTTTCACCTGGGATCGTGATCCTGTTGTTTCATCTTTATATTCTCTACCACAACTGCAATGAATCGAGTAAACGCAATTCATGGTCATGTTCTACCCCCGTGTTCCCTATATTAAGGCTGGAGGTATCAAACGCCGAAACCTGATAACATCAGAGATTAGGACAATAGTCCGAATATAAATAGTGTATAAAAAAATATCTGTGTTGTATTATTTAGCAAGGCTGGTGTACAGTTGGTATCGGTATTTATTTGGCGTCACAGATTTGGCCTTAAACCGTATTTACGTTGCAGTCAGCAAGAAAGGAAATCGCCATTATTATTTTGAAAAATGATCGCACCAACCACTGCATTGAGGCGTACATTGCACGAATGCCTTTGTTACAGTTAATTGCTTGGATTGTTAATACAATTAATTAATATTTTTCGGAGTTCTTATTTCCAATTATTGTCAGAATTATTAATTGATTAATTACTGTTTTCTGCGCACAGATTTTATTAACATTGTATTAATCATCATCATCATTAGCTTTGTTTTTCTCATTAAAGCTAATTATCGTAGTTATCAAATTCACCTTCCGAAGAAGTAAGGCCGCCATTTTCAACAATGAGTATTAAGAGTTGTATTATTAAATCACATCATCAACGCTTCTTCCACTATTCTTCTTCTTCTTATTATTATTATTATTATTATTATTATTGCAATTCTCATTTTTCTTATTTCCTTTCTTTTCTTTTTTCGAGGTATTACTACTCCTGCTATTACAATTGTAAAGAATCATTATTTTGATACCATTTTTCATTTTATGAAAACAATATGTGTGATTATTTGAAATAATATATTCGTTATAAATTGTAATATAACTTAAAATACAGACAGTATATATATATATATATATATATATATATATATATATATATATATATATATATATATATATATATATATATATATATATATAAAATAAAGAAACGGAACATTACAAAGCCATGAGGTGATATTTATTTCGTTAAGGCTGGAAAATTTGACCTCAACTTTTCAGACCTTATAAGGAAAATATTAAAGTTCTCCTTGAATCTATATCCTTTTGAAAATATCCATACTGATTACTAATATTATCAGTGTATATATATATATATATATATATATATATATATATATATATATATATATATATATATAACATGTACATATATATACTGATAATGTTAGTATATATATATATATATATATATATATATATATATACATACATTGCATTCTGAATATTTTAATCAGCTGTTATTCTCTTTGAAATAGTAGCTTTTTAGCATTTGTTTCTATTTAGTTCTGTTCTTCTCTCTGTTTCTCTCCGTCTTTCTACACACACAAGCATACACACACTTATGTGTGTGTATGTATATATATATATATATATATATATATATATATATATATATATATATATATATATATATATATTTCATAGTCTTCTTTGCTTCTTATTCCACTTATTTCTCTTCCTCCTGACAGTGGTTCTTCTCTTTCTCTTCTCGTTCTTCGTCTGCCCCATCATTTTCTTGCTTTTCCTCATTTGTATCTTCTTCCTTAAACGTATTCTTCTTCTTCTTTTACTTTTCTTGGGTATCTTCTTTCGATTCCTTTTATTCCACTGCCTCTTCTTCAACTTTTTCCTCCATTTTCTCTTCTTATTCCTCTCTCTTCCCTCCTTTGCCCTCACTTTCTCTACCTCAGCTACTTCATCTTATGTATTTTCTTCGACTCCCACTTTTAACTCTCTTCGCCACCTCCCTCGTTGTCGTTTTCTTCTTTTTCTTCTTCTTCTTCTTCTTCTTCTTCTTCTTTTTCTTCTTTTTCTTCTTCTTCTTCTTCTTCTTCTTCTTTGTTTTGATGTTCCTTCGTTCCTTTTCTTTTTCTTTTCATATTCCGATTATTATTACATTCTTCTTTTTTTTTTCATTATTTCTTTTATGACTGATATTATATTCTTATCATGATTATCAGTATTTCCTTTCCAGTCTAACCTCCTCCTCCTCCACATCTTCTTCCTCACTCTCCACCTTCTTCTTCTTTCTTCCCCTCCTTTTTCTCCTCCTCATCCACCTCTTTCTTCTCCCCACTCTCGATATCGCAATTTACGCTTTTCCTATATTTATTTGATAATTTCTTACTTGATCCAAGCAAAAACTGAAAATGTCTCTTGCCCTAGTTTTTCTCCTCCTTCTACTCTCTTTTTTTCTCCCTCTCTCCTTCACAACCTTCCTTTCTCCTTCTCTTTCTGTCTCTTTCCCTAATTTTTTTCTCCGTACTGATGGAAATTGAACAATGAAGATAAAATTCCAATAAGTTGATTGTTGATGGCGCCGTTGCTATTTTATTTGAATTCTTATCACTGCTACTGTTGCTACTACTACAACTACTAGTAGTAATAATAATAATAATAATGTTGTTAATATTTTCTAAGTTCATGTTAGTGAGACTGGCCACAAGTATTGGGTACCCAACTAGAATTGAAAGCATTATTCACTGAAGTAGTAATGGTTAGTAAACTAGCTCACTGTTCACTGCTTCCCGGCACCCGAGCTGAGTTTGGTCAAGCGCAAGGCCAAAACTCAATGAGGACCAAAAACATGACATTATTAACAGCTTGCGAGAATAGATTTCAATTTACTGCATATAAGTAAGTCAAACTAGCCTAGGTTAATCTGAAATAGTATTGCTATATTGGGTCTCTTCTTTTGTATAACATGTCCCTTCAGGATGATGGCAATTATTGCTTTCCATCTATCCTTCGTAGCTTTAAGTAGTGATTGTTTCCTTACTATTTCACCCAGTCTCTGTTCTATAATCCAGTTATACTAGCTTTTTAAGTAGTTACACCACTACGCCTTTTGTATTTTAATATCAGTCAGTTATATGCCACGCTTAGGCGATCATGTATCTTTCGATACATGTCTGACGGAGTAGGTTGTAATTTCTTTTGCGGTAGACCAATTTCCATCCAAGGCTGTAGAACTCGGTTTGTCCTGCTACTTCCCCACAGCTGGAGAAGAAGAAGAGGATTCATGTCTTTACCAAGCGTATTAGCACGTAAGTAAATGTAATGGATTCGACCTCGGCTCCCTGATTCCTCATCCGAGCCGATATATATATATATATATATATATATATATATATATATATATATATATATAGATAGATAGATAGATAGATATGTTTTTATATGTTAATATTTGATTTGTAACCTGTTAATTAATTTTGTCAAATTTTCTTAATTACACAGCGGCCCTTTCAGTAAATGCCCCTCGGTTTTAGTACCCCCCGCCCCATCTCTCACCCCCATCCCTTTTCTTTTCTTTTCCTCTCCCTCCCTCTTCTTCTGATCTTTAAGATTAGATCGTCTACTGTGTGTGCATGTCACCACAAAATGTATTCTTTCCGGTTAAATCTTTAATGTATTAGACATCCGACAACATTTATTTCTCTCACTTAAACCGTCTTCAACTCACCTCTCTAAAACTTCTCTCTGTTAAGTTTTAATCTCCCACCTTCTCTCGTCTTCTCTTCCTACTCGCAGTCGTTCTTCTTTTTCTCTTCTCGTTCTTCGTCTGCCCCATCTCTTTAGCTCTAAAATTCGTCCCACACTTTCATACTGTCTAAATTCTATTTTTTATTTCCGGAGTTGTTTTTTCTGTTTTCTTTTTGAATTTGTAGGTCTGATGAATTGGATCGTATTTACGATTCCAATGGAATAAATTATGACCATGGAATATTAGTGTTTAAGCCTTTTTATTATATATATATATATATATATATATATATATATATATATATATATATATATATATATATATATGTCATCTATTATTGGATAGGTGTCTAAGATCATGCTTGATATTTGTGTAGTATCTTTCGTGCGGACAGATATCTCCACATTGGCCTATAAAAAATCTTCAAAATTTTATCAACATCCTAATTTTAATACGAGTTATAGGGTAAAGATATTATTTTGCGTTAAAAAAACTAACATGGGTGTATAAACAGATAGATTGATAAATAAGTGAATGCAATGGATTTGACTGGAATTCGAACTCGGCTCTCCGATTCCTCAACCAGAGCCGCCATTACCACCGTGCCTCCTAGGTATCAAATGACACGTATCAAATGCTTTAAACATTCTTTCCTCATTATGTGTGCCACAGATTTCTGATTCTACCGATAAGTATCCTTTTTGTTTCCAGTTTTCCTTAAAACTTCATCCTTTCTTCTATGCGCTGGCCATGGTATTCTCAGCCTCCTTCTGTAGAACGCATCCCTTTTCCTCCGAGTTTCATCTGTGAAAAAATTGTCCAACATTTATTTCCATACAAAAGAATTGATATTATAAATAAAATCAACACTTTTTCTTCGTTTCTACTGGTTTTTTCTTCCATCATTATTAGCGTTTGAAAGGAATCTTTTACTAATCAACTTTCGCATCGCATTTTCGATCGCCTGTTAAAATATTTGTCTGTATTTGCTTGATTTTTAAATGTCCTGTTTATAGCTAACATCTCGGGCTGTCTCCCTTTCTAAACAGGCTACATTCTATCTTTTTTATTCTTTTTCTTTTCTTTTTTACAATGATGTCCAGCCTTTAAAATTTCCGAGAGCTACTCGAGACACAGTTTATACGCATATATGCGGGGAAGATAACGCTTAACCATAGAATTGAACATGTTAAGATTAGGTTAACAGCAGTGATCGTGGAAGCATCCTCTTGGGATTTGGTTCCACAAAACAGCGGTTCGTCAGAAGCTGTTCGAGTGGAGCTTCCATCTCACCAATAGAATTCCAAGAGAATGAGTGGCTGTGGTTCGCTATAGTATGTGTAGGATGGCGGATCTAGCCCTGAAGGTTAGAGCTGGTCGAACAATGCTCAGAATGCTCTGGAATTTTATGGAAGCAACAAGAAAATTTTAAGAAAGAAACTACAAGAGAACTTATGCATACATATAGAAAGAGAGTTATAATTTCTGGGATATATAAAGAGAAAGAAGAGCTTGGAGAATGTATTACTCACATGACGTATTGAAGACACAGAAGCTAATGAAGAGAGTAAATAAACTACTTAATGAGATTGTGTCAATGAATTACAGAACAGAAACAAAGAGGAGTGATTAAGAGGTAAATGTCACTTCGAATAACAAAATAAGTTTTTTATAGTTATGACTGGCCATGCCCTGAAGGGTACATAAAAAATAGTAGTGTTCTGAGAGATGAGGTACTTATATTTATTCACTGAGGTTTTCCTAGGGAGTAATTGGCAGTTTCAGAATCAAAGCAGCAAGTACCCAAATACGTGTCGGCTAGACAGTTTCAATTCTCCAGACCTCCACCTGATCAAAGTTTTACGATACACTTTGGAACTCTTAGAGTTGTTTTATTAATTATTAATAAAAAAAATGGACACTTCTTATTCCGGTTTGGTTTTGGTTTGGTTTTGGTTTGATTTGGTTTGTTTTACGTTATATGAAAACTCGATGGTTTTTTTAATGCCGACAAAATTTTTTATTGCTTGTAATATTTTTTTTCCAAAAGTCTATTGCTGTTAATACTTTTTTCAAAAAATGTATAGCTGGTAATATTTTTTTTCTTGAAGAATTTATTACTGGTAATGTATTTCTGATAATTATTTTTTTTTTAAAAACATGTGTTTCTGATAGTAATTTTTTTACAAAAATGTATTTCTGGTACTAAATCCTATTTTTACACTTTCATCGTATTTTAACCGCAGTTTAAGTGTTAACTATTTGCCCATAACTGGGACCCTAACAGGTGCTACCACCCCGGGTCAGGATGGACCTGGGAACACCAGCAATTAAGAAGTGGTTCCAGGCTCCTCAAAATCTCCTGATCAAACGTCTTGCTGTTGGATGTAGTTTATGGTCTTACCCAGGACGCGGATGTAGTTTATCGTCTTACCTAGGACGCGGATGTAGTTCATCGTCTTACCCAGATCGGTCTTATTCCGAAGTTCTTTTATGCTTTCTGGCGAAATTCGGTTATTTATTTTCTTTCACCAAAACTACAACATCAGCTTATCTAAAATGTCTTCTTTTCTTCGTTCTCAATGGCAGGATCTGGTCACATGGCATAAAATGGGCGATGCGTTTAATTTCACTGTCTCTCTATGTCTTTTTCATCAGTCTAGTTTCTGATTTATTCTTATAGATGCAGAAAATGGAATCGACAAGACGAATTCAAATTTCGTTTTAATATGTTGTGTTCACTTCGGTCTTAATTCATTTGCTAAAAGCAGGAAACCATCTCTTCTCCATCCAGTTATAGGCTAAATAACAGAGCAGACTCGACTCACTAGCCTTGTGTTACAATCTGTCAAGGAAAAGGAAAACTATAAATCACAATCCGCAGAGATGTCAATGGGAAACTTCGAGTTAGGATTCATATATAATTTAAATAAAATATGTTATTCTAGTATTAGTAATAATTCCGCACGCGCGAGCGCACACACACACACAGCTGTCAAATTCCATGCACACATACATAAGTTTATGGGAAACTACAGACTATATGTCAAATTATACAATAAATGTAAATGGAAAAAATTGCCACTGTATGCCAATGGCAAATTAGATATTATATGTAAATCGGAAACTATCCGCTATATGTCAATGACAGTTTAGACATTATATGTCAATGGAAAATTATCCACTATGTTAATGGCAAATTAGACATTATATGTCAATGGCATGTTAGACATTATATGTCAATAAGAAACTATCCACTATATGTCAATGAAAAATTAGACATTATATGTCAATTAGAAACTATCCACTATGTGTCAATGTTAAACTACCAACTATATGCCAATGAAAAGCTATACGCTATATTTCAATGAGAAACTACACAATGTATGTCAATGGGAAATTACACACTATATATCAATGAGAAACTATGCACTATATGTCATTAGAAAAAAATGTCAGTGTATATCTCTATGGAAAACTAAGAACTATATGTCAATGGGAAAACTAAGAACTATATGTCAATGGGAAAGCTACCCACTATATGTAAATAGGAAATTACGCACTATATGTCAATGGGGAACTACAGACTATATGCCAGTGCGAAACTACACACTATATTTCCCAAGAAGCAAGGATAATTCTCTGATAATAAAAGTGATCTATGGAGAGACATGATCGGCTACATCCTGAAAGGGCATGTCTTTTAAAAAGGAATTATGGGAAAGTTTTCAATGTTGATCACATGAGAACATTTCTCCTTCGTACTCCAGTGTGGCTGATTACCGTAAAATTGTTGTACATTTTCTAGAATTTAAAAATAACTTCTGTTTGCAAGATTCACCGGAACTGATGCATCGCGCAAATAAAGATATTATTAATAGTAATAGAAGTATTTGTAATTGTAGGAGTAAGTGGATGAGGAGAAGGAGGAGGGTTTCTATTGGATTTTTTGCCAAATCACTAATAGCTGTTCAACAACTCGGATACAAGCAGACAAACTTCCTATTTGTTTACATGGTTCCGTTTTTATTTTATTTTTTATTCATTTTATTTTTTTTCCTTTTGTTTGAGTTGTCCAACTTCCTCAAACCCTTCATTTTCACACGGCACCCAGCTCATTGGTTTTCGTTTTCCTTCTTTTTTTTTTTTGTGTGTGTGTGTAGCTAAATTTATGGCCAACTTGTGGTTAATTTGCTCGACGATAAAATCGTATTTTTCCTTCCGGCATTTTGTCCCCAAATCGGACTGTCCAGCATTCATGAGGTAATTTTATTCTATTAATGCGAATTCAATCACGCAAACACTTCCCACGCACACACAAACGTATACTCTCAGCCACATCATGTGTTTGTACATACAGAAATGCATAAAAGTTATACACAGAAGTCGTTTCAGATGTGCGCATGCGTAAGTGATTAAACATATTCAACAGAGAGGAGCATAAACACATACACACGTATCTAAATGCATACATTTATACGCGTCCATATACGCTACCACAAACACACATATGTATATATATAAAATATAAATATATGTAAAATATATATATTATATAAATATTTATAATAATCTATATTTATATTTAATATTTATGCAAGTAATTTATATAAAATAAATAATATATATATAATATGAAGTACATATATGAAAATAATAAGAAAGAACAGTAAGATTTATAATCCGATGTTCTTAGCAATTATTTTTAGTTTAAAAAAAAGACAGTGTTTGATACAAACAGTAGAGCAAAATATTCGAATTATTTTCTTTTTAAAAATATGATTCCATCGCGACACAGAAAATTCCCATGGTTCAAAACTGAAACTAAATTCATAAATTTAATTATAAAAATTAAACTAAACGTAACCTGACTTTATAAGTGACATATATCGGATACATAAACTAAAACCCAACCACCCCTAAATTAAAATAGATGTTCCTTTAACCTAAGCAACTTATGATATCAATATTCTTAGAAAGTTATTCCTAACATCGCTTGACAATGGAACGAGACAATGGATTTTGAGTTTAATGGAATCATATTTTTTAAAAGGAAATAATTATAATATTATATAATGTGAAGTATATATTTTTAAATATATAAACTAATATATATATATATATATATATATATATATATATATATATATATATATATAAATATTAGGTTGGTGCAAAAATAAAGTCGTGTTTGACGTATTTTTTAACGTCAAAAAACGACATCATTACGTCATTATTTTTGCACCAACCTAATATATATATATATATATATATATATATATATATATATATATATATATATATATATATATATACATATATAATGAAATGGACAAGGTCCGACAATTATTTAAAGATATTTTTATGTTTATACATTCTTTTTATAGATACAAATATTTAAGTAAATGCTCTGTTTATAATAAACAGTATTAAACAACATTTACCAGCCTAAAAATGTTCTGTGAAAATTTATCGGACATTTAGGCCGGTAAATGTTTTTTTAATACTGTTTATTATAAACAGAGCATTTACTTAAATATTTGTACCTATAAAGCGAATGTATAAATATAAAAATGCTTTAATATATATATATATATATATATATATATATATATATGCACGTTTCATTAAATAATATAGACAAGTGTTGTCTATTTATTTTATGTAAATTTTTTTCGTAACGTCTGATAAGTTTAATAATATTATCATTGAACGAAGAAAGAAATTCACAATATTGATTCATATTTTTTTTAATACAATCTAAGCTTTCGGCTTACTTAAGCCATTATCAAAGATGTCAATTACAACATATTAAGCAATATACGGACAAGACAGTGATGATAGTCTGTCAATGTTTACATAGATGATTACTGATTTATATATATACACATATATATCGAAACATATATAACATACATTATATGTAATAGGTATCTTGTATATAAAATTTAGTTTCTAAAAAATTAATAGAATTAACTTTAACCCGACATTCCTATTACTACAAAACTTATTATTTTTGACAGATCGTTCTTGAAATAGACGCCTACTCCCTTTATATTTATTAAACAGTGTGTATTTGGTTTATATCCCTCATGTATAGCAGATAAAATAAATACGAAATGTCTAGTGTAATAATGTTTCACGTTATGAATATATAAGTTTACGCAGAAATATTTCAATTCATACATGTGTGAATATATCAACTAATATATAATATCAAATTTAATATAAAATATGATATATATATATATATATATATATATATATATATATATATATATATGTGTGTGTGTGTGTGCGTGTGTGTGTGTGCTGTTACGAATTTGCAACACATAGAGGTGAGTTCCGTCGAGTACCGACGAATAACAAACACAAAAAACGACAAAATATGGGAAGAGTTTTGGATGACAGAGGTAAGTTCAATAAAAGACACTTATCTGATACTGGATGTTAGTTCAAGAATTCGTGTTTCATGAATTTGTATGTTCAAATGTTGGTGATGGCAAATAAACGGGATCTCTTTAAAATGCCCAAGTCGGTAGTTATTCTTTCCGCAATATAATTTGGATGACTCTGGAACAGTGCTCGTATTTCTTTTGCCTCTAGTAATCAAATTACATCCAAGATGAAGTTGGGATGATTTCTCCGGTTATAATATTCTTTTTACTCTCTACACATCAAGGCGTCGAATAAATCCACTGTCTTTGGGATTAATATCTTTTTTTTTTCATTATTTGCTACACACCACGCAGTTGAACAAATCGAGGAGCCTCGAGATGATATTTTCCTACACAAGAAGTAATGCAATCAGTTTATGGGTGCATCTCTCATAAGCGTTGGACGGCAATAAATTTTCTTTCGATCTGTTTCGGCGAGAGATTATCAGGTAATTGAAATTACAATACAAAAATCCCACGTGGTGGTGTATGTCACGTGATTTTGGGGGACCGACTTTTTATTTACTCCGTTTGGCGTTCAATCATTTCTAGTCATCAAGAGACCCAGATTTCTTCCCGACATTTCAGAGTCGAGATTGAAGAGAAGAGGAAACACAAAGAAAATGTGTTGTTTAATAAATTGATCATACGTCTAATTTAACATTGAGATCGTGTTACAATACATACAGACACAGACACACAGACACACAGACACACACACACACATATATATATATATATATATATATATATAAAGAAATATAGTCTTAAGGTGTGCTATATTTATGGAATAAAGTGCTCAATATCAGAGATAGAGCGTGTGTAAATATAAAAGTGAACATAGAAGTTAACACTTAGAGGCGACAGTCTGTTTCATGCTATATGCAATCGTCAGGCCACGTGTACTGTTATTTTTCTTATATATATATATATATATATATATATATATATATATATATATATATATTGTAAGATTTAATGAATTTTGAAACTGCAATGTATTTCTATTTTTCTTGTCTACACACAATACATAAATACCTAATAAATTAAAATGGCGATTTTTTAAGTAAAATGCATCATATATACACCTGTGTATACATCACTTATAGAGTTATTTTTAAAAAAATCTTGCGACATAATAAAAAAAAATCTTGCTGTTTGTTTCTTTAAGAAAGGAAAATAAAATACGTAGTGATATAAGCAAAATTAAACTGACAAATCCAACAAAAATTAGATGTAAAAGTACCAACAAATTTCGAGTTTAAATTCCTGTATAATTTAAATATGATATTCTAGCACTCTTTCTCTCTCTCACACACACAAACACGCACACACACACAATCACACACGCATATATAATATATATATATATATATATATATATATATATATATATATATATATATATATATATTGAACAATAAAAAAAAATTAAAAAATTAAAATCTTCAGACACACTGGATTGTAGATTAATATTCTTTCGTTTTTTATTATTATTCCATTTAGATTCCTCTAATATATATATATATATATATATATATATATATATATATATATATATATATATATATATATATATATAAAGGCATTAAAAACAAGAAATTTTATATTATGGACCATGATAGATTTAAAATAAAACAAACACCAGTCGACCGGTTTCGTCCCCTCTCATCAGAACTGTTAACGGGGAAATTATGAGGAAAAGAAAAAGAAGTCTGTTATGCATGACATGAATGATTGGACAGGAAGAAATAAATTATTATAAAAGTTATAACAACCAAGATGCTAGAAACGCAGCACAGCAATATATATATATATATATATATATATATGTATATATATATATATATATATATATATATATATATATATATATATATATATATATATATATATATATTCCGGCCTGGTCCATTGACCTGAGATGGAATAATTACATTGAATCAGTAGTTTCACCCACCGCAAGTAAAGTTGGTTCCTGTGTCGCGCCAAAAAGTTTTTCTTGCCTGAGTTTATCCTTCAAATCTACAACTCAGCCATTCGCCCTTGCATGGAATACTGCTGCCATATATGGTCTGGTGCCCCCGCTTTTCACCTTAAGGTCCTCGACAAGATCCAGAGACGGATATGCAATGTGATTGGCCCTGATCTAGCATCTCGTCTACAGTCACTCTCTCACAGACGAGTCGTTGCCTACCTTTTTTCTTTTCTACAAATACTTTCACGGTAACTGCTCCGACGAGCTACTTTCGCTAGTTCCCAGGCTGCATGAATTTAAACGTGCAACTAGGCTAGAATCACAATCCCACCCTTTCACTGTCGAAACAGTTAAATGTGGCCGTCTCTTCTACTCCAATAGCTTCATGTCTCGCACCTCCCATCTGTGGAACTCCTTTCCTATTACTTGTTTTCCTAATAGCTATAATCTCCAACTATTCAAATGTAATGTCAATCGACATCTCCAGATGTCCTGACCTATTCCCTGTCCTTCTCTTCATCCTTTCCTCCTCCACGCCTCTTTACTCTCGCTCCCACTCTGTAAACCTATGATTAAATTCATACAGTCTACATACCATAGCGAAGAAGTCATCTGAACAATTACCATGAAAGTATTTATTAAAAAAAAAAGGCGCAAAGCGTAGTGGGTAAGTGATTGAAGCCAAGCCGCCTGATCAGGACCAATAATATTGTTAATTCTTCTTTGGATCTTATCAAGGAGCTCCAAGAAAATAACAGGGCTACCAGACCATATATAGCAATAATATTCTAAGCTTGGACGAATGGTAGACTTATAGATATGCAGGATAGATTCTGTAGAGAAAGATTATCTTGCCCAACACAGTGAATCGATTTTTTCGCAGCTGATCTAGTGATGGATTCAATGTAGTATTTCTACCAAATGCCAAATGATAACCTTAGCCCAAGAAGGTGCAATGAGTCATTTAATTATTAATTTTGTTGGAAGTTGTTAACGGTTGTTCCTAGACATGAAAAAATTAAGATTGCGGTGATCGAGGAAGAAATCTCTTGGTAATCTGTTCCACAATGTAGCTATTCTGGGAAAGAAGTTGTCTGAATGGTACTTCCGTCTTATCAATGGAATACAAAGAGAATGCGGTCTGGAGTGAAAGTGAGCCACAGTAGACATTCAAAACATTCTCATCAAGAATACAACTTTGACAGATAAATTCAATGTCTGCTCGAAGGTTATTGAACGTTATTAGTTTGATTTTGGAGGTATTGTATATTGCAAGATAGTTTTGTTTTTGTTTTTTTTCTTTTTCCCCGCCGAGCTCTTGGACTTCGGTGAGAGGAAAGGTGAGCTCTCTCGCTGTCCTGATCAAGATTTTGGGAGTTGTGCCCATAGCCTGTATTATCATCTGCATAGATATTTGTTAATGATCTAAGAATATTCTGCAGGAGATGGTTAACATACAGCGGGCGATGGATAAATTTTCGCCTAGATTAAGCAAGAATAAAAATAACACTGACATCTTATTTTAGCAGATATATTTGTCACAATTGCACAAACATATCTTGAAATGCAAAAGAGTAAATTTATCCAATACAATCGCCATTGGCTTCAACCACGGCCTCCAGACGACATCGGAATCTCCTGCAACTTTTCTTGACGATCTATTTCTTTGAGTTTATGAACTATGCCATAATTCTTGCCTTCAGCTCATTTTTGGTGTTACAAGGAGTTTTGTTGATCTCTCGGTCAGTTGCAGTCTAGTAAGTTAGGTGGCCAAAAATAAGGGATGATGTGGTAGCAGAAATTGTCTTGCAGCCATGACTGTGTTCTCCTGCTTGTGTGGCATGGTGAAAAGTTCTGTTACCAGATATAGGATCTTCTAGCAGCCACACTCTTGAACCAGGCAGAACAACGCCCTCAAGGCACTTGATGTAGGCCTCCGTGTTGAATCTGAAGCCCACACCAACAAATTCGGTAGTTTTTTTCTTATCAAAATGAGTTTTCCGAGCTGCCGTACCTTCGTAATCACCATTAGACTCATGCAACTCTTTCCGAATCCTTTGCACTCAAACACTTTGAAAGGTTCGTATTGGAGCTTCCGGTGTGAATGCCAAGCAGTACAGCATGCCGTTTCCAAATTTCTGGTGTAGGGAATTGCGACATTATGTTCTTTTTTTATCTTTTCATAGACAATGCCTAAGTGACCATATTATACTGACCACTCGTCAAAATAAAAAACAAACAACGTGCATGCGTGAAATTAAAAATATAAAATAGCGGCGATTTAACCATCACACCCTGCAAATCAGACATGATACGACCCAGGAGAGAGAGCCTTGATGTACACAGTTATGAGTCACGATTGCGAAACGTTACTAAATGATCTGTTGCTTTAAAGTTTATCAACCCGTTGTCGGTTATTTAAAGCCTAAACATATTTTGGGATTTTAAGAATAACTAGCAGCATGGCCCGGCGTTGCCCGTGCTTGATTATAAAATAGTACGACTCATACAGCAATCGCTATCACTTGACTTAAAATATTTTTGCCCTTCCTTGCCTTTAAAGGAGTGCCCTTTGCCGTGCTGATGTTGCTACATGCCTTACTTCTTGCCTATCTCACACTGCGAATTTTTTCTAAGCTCTATGCTAAATTTAAATCTGTTACGAAAAAAGAACTCAACAAAATGAACACAAAACGATCAGCTTTTAAAAAAAGGACTCGTAAATAGAAAAAGCGAATGAAAAAAGAATATTAACACAAATACTTTTTCACACCCTACCCAGTTCTGCGGAATCAGAATCAATGCTGAGTTTAAGCAAGCGAATGAGCTAATTGGAGTAAAGTGCCATGCAGATTTAAATTTTTGCCACTTGTGACGAATGCAGCTATCGATTATTTTTGCATGCTAGTTAACGTTCGTGTCAGTCAGCTGTTGGCTCTCACGCTGGCCAATAGAATCTTCCTACCTATTCGTGGCAGCCAACTATTCGCTCACACTCTGACCAGTAGAAAATGGTCGTAGAAGCATGAAAAAATCGATTATTTCTACTATCAATGGGAGTTGGAAAATGCAGAGTCGGTCATGGCATTCCCGCTAACTTGGAGCCTGTGCATGTAAATGTTGGTGCAAATCCGTCGAAAATTGCGGCTGTGCACACACACACACACACACACACACATATACACACACACACACACACACATCCTGCCTTTTATAGATAGAGATCCTCTTTGGCGAGTCATTATTGCAATAAGATTTTTTGAGAATAACAATAATTCCTCTTGATATATGTCCTACTATTTAATTCATAGCTGGGTGGGAGATAGAATCACACCTCTCCTAAAGGTATTTGCCCCTTAAGTGAATATAACGAAACCGATTGGAATATCGAACTGGATTCTCCGAGTTCACGTTCCGAGCCGCTATCTATTACGACACCCGCACATCCACGCAGAATATGGTAATTAAGAAAATCACTGGAACAGAATGCCATAAACGTGCAGATATCAATGGAAAGAGCATGGATCGGGATAGGGAAAATTCTAAGAAAGAGAAAACTTATCATGATGGATCAGAGAACACAGCAAGAAGTAATTAAACTATAGAAATGGAAGTAGGTCGACAAATATAGCAAGAACAAGGAAGAACAGGTGAAGAAAAACTTTGCTTGACTGATTCCTAGTGGGTATTAACGACTGTTGAAAAGACCAACCCTGCAATTATCAAGACACTGGCTGATTTCTCGTGGTAGCAGGTGTTTCGGGTTTAGATTATAGCCTGCGTGATGTGCTGCTGATATACATCTAAAATGTTTTATTCCGAGATTCACAGCGAAATGAGTTTAATTTTCTAAATAAAAACTCCGTTCTCGGTATTCAACAATTACAAGAATATTCGCGAATTTAATGTTTTTTTTTATAATCCCAAAGCAAATGTTGGACGTTCTCCTCAAAGATGAAGAAGTTACTCGAGGCGGCTGAGGTATGGCTCTACAGAAGGATGCTAAAGATACCATGGTCCAAACATGTCAGCAACGATGAACTTTTGGAAACAAAGAGGAAATTTTTACTTAACATCAGGAAGAGGCAGCTGAAATTTTTGGCACACGTAATGAGAAAGAAGGGCTTGAAAAATCTGATACACACAGGGCAGCTAGAGAGATATCCTTAGCACCTTTCTGAAGAGAAAAGCAACGCGTGACATATTTAGCGGGCTTAAATGGATGAAAGAACAGGGTCTGGGAGATGTTGCAAAAAGACAAAACTTATTGAGACCTACAAGGTGTAGGAGGAAGTGGAGAGCCATGTCTCGCCTACGTCCTGAAGGGACACGGCACATAAAAGAAGAATGTTTTCAGTTATAGCTAAAGTACTATTCTAAGGTTTTGTAATGTGCTAATTGTTTTCAACATTACATGCACAAATAGACTAAAACACTTTTCCTGGATATGCCCTTGCTGATATGGAGGGCGAATTTCAAAAGGTATACAGAGTATTACGAGACAGGAAGATTTCGTTGGTAACAAAGAAAAGAATACTGAACTGCAACGTGACATCTGTCATCCTTTACGGCAGCGAATGATGGACGGTCTCCTCAAAGATGAAGAAGTGACTCGAGGCGGCGGGGGTATGCTTCTACAGAAGGGTGCTAAGGATATCATGGACCGAGCGTGTGAGCATCGATGGGGTTTTGATGAGGATGCAAACAAGGAGGAAGCTTATACTTAACATCAGGCTGACGCAACTGAAATTTCTGGAACACGTAATAAGAAAGGAGAGCTTGGAGAATCTGATACTCACAAGTCGACTAGAGGGAAATAAAGACAAGGGAAAGCAACGCATGAAATACCTTGCAAACTTAAGGAAGTAGATGACAGAACATAGCCTGGTGGAAATAGCAAAGGGGCAAAACTTATTGAGAGCTACAAGGTATGGAGGATGTGGAGAGCCATGATCGCATACGTTCTGAAGGGACACGACTGACAAAAGAAAAAGAACGTTAATATTTAACAACCCCCTCCACGAGAAATATATGTGGCTCAAGGCCGAGTTTACCGTGGGTTTTCCGAGCCCGTAGGTTCGGCCAAAAATATTCCCTTTGAACCCGCCTAAACGGGTTCAGGGACTGTCTACCTCCCCGGACGAATCTTTGCCCTGCGGCAAAGCCCCGGCCGGGTTCCTCTCTGCCGAGGCAGAGAGTTCGACAGTTAATTCTCTGTAGATTTTAAATGTTTCATTGCTTGCGTTAGATACAAAATCATTCTTATTTAATGATAATGTATATGATGACAGTGTTCCGTGTCCACTTGTAATACGGAAAAACCATTTTCTAGAAAATGTAAGAAGATACCAGTCCTTCAATGATTAATAAATTACTTGAGGAATCCTGATCTTGATAGTGAAAAGAGCCATCAAAAAAGCAAAAGAAGAATTCATTAAATGTTTTGGAAGAATTGCACAAACAATAAACACAAAGCAGGGACCATCAAATCTTCCCTCACGCCATCTTAGTAACTCACATCGTGCCATCTTAGTAACTCTCATCGTGCGTGCTAAGCTGAAACTGTGTTAATTTAAATGCTTCAAAGAAGCCAGATTTTAGTGGACATATGCTAATGGACTGTCTATTCTTCAAACAATAGTAAGCCAGGCTCTATATAAATATCTATATAAGTATCGATATAACGCGTGTAAAAGCAAAATTCTTCAAATCGTGTAACTGCAAAATTGTCGAAATACTAGATTAAGATTTGAACCGATGTATCTTAGAATTGATTAAAGATTTCTTACTGGAATTTTCGAGGATTTATATAACACTATTGGACACTACTTTGAACAATAAAAATATATTTAGCTC
>OZ010590.1:28106168-28116168 GCA_963932145.1 Acanthosepion lycidas
GTATGGGTATGCTTTCATAGATGCATGTGTCTGTGTGTGCAAAGGGTGAAGAGAGTGTAATTGTTTGTGTCAGTGTGTATGCGGACGTGCACCTGCATCCCCAAAAAATGGGTGAGATATATATATATACAGAGAGAGAGAATTCGCCCATATGGACATACGTAGAAGAAAGAGAGAGTTTGCGTGCATCTTTGTGCATTTGGACTACTATAAGTACGAATTGTGCGTATAAGAAAACAGAGAGATTGAAAATATTATTAAAAAACTCTCTTGTCACGAAATGAACGTCATATATGCAGTCGCTTAATCCAATTTTCTAGACAAAGTCTACAATGAAACTATTTAAGGTACGTTTAAAAGCATTATTACGGTTGTTCTTTGTATTATTCTTATAGTAGGACGAACCTACACGCGAATAATATGGTAAAAAGAGTACCCGTCATGTAGTTGTTAATATTTGTCAAATTCAATGAAAAAAGCAATATAATTAGAATTGGAGTCTGATATGAAAAGGATGAGAAAATTAGAGGGAAATGATGAAAAAGCACACATCATTATATGTGATATACATACATACATATATATATATATATATATATATATATGTGTGTGTGTGTGTGTGTGTGTGTGTGTGTAAGTTAAGAGGATTACATACATTGATATACTGCGTCGGTAATATATATTTATACACTTATCAAATTTACACGTAGCTGAATGATGTACAATCATGTTAGCATAAATTTCCACATAAATGCTATGAATTAAATACATATGCACATATAGCTATATATATATATATATATATATATATATATATATATATATATATATATATATATATATATAAAGTGTTTAAAATACAGTTTTATGATATGCTACATTTATGGGTAAAAGTGCACAATATCAGCGATAGTGGACACTAAAATTCATGTGGGGCCAAAGTCGGGACCACAGAAGGAAAACACGGAACACGAATTAGATGTAAGAAAGATATATTAACAACAGGTTACAGAGATAGTGTAAGCGGAGCTTACTATATGTTAGTGTCCAATACTGGTAGTCGTACGCGACTCTCTCTGACTCTCTGTCTCTCTCTGTCTCTCTCTCTCTCTCTCTGACACTCACTCTAGAGTGTTGTGTCGCATACTTAATATAGACCTGGAAGAGTCTATTGTGTAGGTAGTTCCGGTCTCACAATACCCCCTTTCCAAGAGTTTTCTTTTTGAAAAGGAGAGAAAAAATAAAACTGTTAATACTTTTTCCTTTTGGGATTTACGTCGAGCGGTTGAGTAAATTTCCTTTTCCTTCCTGAGCGTCGCACTTCAGGAGAGACTTGGGGCATATCGAGATCGAAGCGATCGAAAATTACGTCGATCGGCTCTTCACAGTTATTTTGTAGTATAGACTGGCAGACATTTTTTAGAACCAAAAATTGTAATTAGAGGTTTATGGTCTGTCTGCAGTATGAACCGTCTACCATGTAGATATCTGTGAAACTTTGTCACAGCGAATATTAACCCTAGTGCCTTTTTCTCTATTTTGAAATGTTGTTTCTCAGCTGGAAGTAGAGATCTTGATGCGTGAGCCACAGCTTTTCGCGAACCATCTGGCAGTTTATGCAGAATGCAAGCACCAATGCCGTACGAGCTTGCATCACTTGCGACTATGATGTCGAGACTAGGGTCGTAATGGGTGAGGGAGAGGTCTGAAGTAAGAGTTTTCTTGATCTCGAATGCGTCTTGACATTCCGGGGTCCATGACCATAGTTTGTCCTTTTTAAGAGTTGGTTGAGAGGCCCTCTCAAATTTTGCATGTCCTTAATGAACCCGTAGTAAAAGTTAGCTAGGCCAAGGAACCTTTGTAACGCTTGAACGTTATCTGGGGCCGGCATGTTTCTAATCGCGTTGGCTCTTTCTGGATCCGGCCGACGACCGTTTTTATTTATAATGTGCCCTAAGTATTTAATCTCAGGTAAGAAAAAGTTGCACTTTGCCTCCTTAACCTTAAATCCGTATTCTTGTATCTTTTCGAATACGTTTATTATATGGTTCCGGTGCTCTGCCGTAGTTTTACTAGTAACCAGTATATCATCCAAATAGGCTGTTGCGTAGTCAAGATCGCCCAGCATGGCGTCCATGACCTGCTGGAATATTGCAGGCGCAACCTTTACCCGAAACGCCAGCCTGTTGTATTTGTACAACCCGCTATGTGTGTTTATGCAGAGCAATTTGGAACTTTCTTCTTCGACCTCTATCTGAAGGTATGCGTCCGAGAGGTCAATTTGAGAAATTTTTTTTCCACCATTGAGTTTAGTGAAAATTTCTTCAGGGCTTGGGAGAGGATAGTGGTGATGTTACAAGGCATCGTTTAACCCTGTGGAAAAATCTGCGTATACTCGTATTTGATTGGACTTCTTTTTTACGTAGACCGTAGGTGCCGCCCACTCGCTGAAATCTGTTTTTGACAGAATACCTGCTTGTTCGAGTCTATCTAACTCTTTATTGATTTGCTCTAGAGCAGAGAAAAGAACATTCCGTTTCTTTTTGAATACCGGTGGTGCACCGTCCTTCAACTTGAACTTAGCTTTCATTTTAGTACATTTCCCAAGGCCGCCAGAAAAAAAACCTGGGGAAATTTTTGTTTGAGTTCCTTTTTTAGATTTACAAAATTGGACGTTGTACTTTGTATCTTGCGACAAAATGTACTCATTGGGCAATCCCAAAGATTGAATTTTTCTATCCAATCAGTTCCAAATAAGTTATTTGAAGTTTTCAATACGTAGGCTTTAAGCGTTTTGGTAACTCCATTTAGTGTTACTATAAGTATTACCTCGCCTAAAATGTTAATCTTTTCGCCAGTTACGGATTTTGCTGTTTTATCCATTTTAAATAAGGTCGGCTTGTTTAATTTTCGCCAAGTACGCCAGTTAATGGTTGAATGATCAGAACCCGAGTCAAGCTGGAATTTAATGGACTTATTGAAAATATCCACAGTTACATATTTTCTTAAATTCCTATAGACAATATTGTCAGATTGAGCTTGCCTAATTTTATTTTAGGGTTTTCTCGTTCTGTTGGCGTACCAGCAGGAAGTTAAAGTATGCCCACTTTTATTGCAATTTTTGCATTTATTTTTTGTTCTTAACTGGACAGAATTTCATCCAATGCCATTTACCACAATGGTAACATGGTCCGGGCGGTTTCTTTAACCTATTTGGGTTTTGGTTACTGCGGAATTTAGAACATGAGATTTGCCTTTTGTCTTTTTGAGGGGAATAGGAGGTAGACTTGCTTCTGATTTTATTAATCTGAGTCACACCTGATTCCTCGATAGTGTTTGAGTCACACTTTACAGATATTACTCTTTGACAGTCCTCTCCCAGTTTTTGGAGAGTCAATCCTTGTTCGTTGTCAAGCTTAGTCAGTACCCGTCGTCTGACTTCGGCGTCTTCTACAGATACTAGACCTTGTGCGAAAATTAAGCACTTAAAATCATCGGCAGTCAGTTCGGCTAGTTTAAAATCATTACAGAGCTTGTTCAGCGATGCTGCAACTCTAACTTTGACGGCAGTCTCTTTAATATATATATATATATGGACACTGACTGAGGACAATAGCGAGTGGAAATAGCCTGTTTCATGCTGGAAATGCAATTACTTGGAATCCTTTAATTTCATGAAACTTGGAATGGACGTGTCGTCTCTACTTGAATTGGGAACGCCACACGATATACTAATATTGGTTTAACAGGTCTAATCCTCGTGAAACAGGTAAAAATACTAGAAATATTTTCTTCTTTTTCTCCATATTCCATTCACTGATGTCAAAACCAAGTCGCGAAAATTTGTTTCAATGCCGAAATGTAATCTTCAGACGACATACAAACATGGCCTGAAAATTGCGTTAATGCATAAAACAGACTGTGGAGAGTCAGTAATGTTCTTCATTATCCGCTTTTATATTTAAACTTGCTCTATCTGTGATATTGAAAAATTTTAACCATAAATATAGGATACCTTAAAATTTACATATATAAATAGGCAGGATATTTTCATTCAAGCATATTTGGTTGAATAATCTAGACATATTTTATTTTAATCCTCTCAAATTGAAGAATCAAGTTCTTAGTTTTATTATTAAACTGATTAAGAAAGACGGCATAGTTTTGGTTATTTCTTTCATTTTTCCAAGTATTAGGTTGGTGCAAACATAATGACGTAATAATGTCGTTTTTTGACGTATTTTTTAACGTCAAATAACGACATTATTACTTCATTATTTTTGCACCAACCTAATACTTTCAATCTCACCCAAGATCATCTTCAAAGGTGAATTGCTAAGACAAAAAAATTAAAGATATTTTTTTTTCTTTTGCAAATGCGCATGAAACAAGCTCTGTTGTAGTCAATTTAAAAAATAACTGTTAAGAATATGTAAGGGAGGTAACTTTTTATTATTTATGTTTCAAAATACACAACCTGCAATTTCTTTTTTTTTTTTTTTTTTTTTTTTTACAATGTTAGTATACCAAAACATTGCTTTTATAGCCGTTTTAAAATATTGCTGCTCTGTTCATAATTACCATCCTGGGTATGACGATAAACTACATCCACCAGGAAAGCCTCTGATAAGAAATAGATTTTTGAAGGTAAAAAATACCGGCAATATATTTATAAAGAAAAATATTACCAGCAACAAAAAAATGTCGGCATTAAATAACCCATTGTTGTTGTTATGCAGTAAAACAAACCAAACCAAACCAAACCAAACTGTTCATAATTAATCTTATTTACTGTTGATTTCATTTTTTTATGTACAATGCTTAAAGAATTTTAAGTTTTTGTTTTTTTTATTTTTTGAAATCGCTAATAAATCTGAAATTCAGAACCATCTAAATATTGAAAACAAATTAATTCACTGTAAAGAGGAACTCTTCATCTTACAAATAATAAACTCATTAATATCTCTAACTACGAACTAACAAATCACCGAAAGGAATTACTCAACCTTGGACCTAATTTTCATCTCTACAGACAATACAATAGATTGCATAAAAAAACTGAACTTGAAATGTTATATCAAAACATACAAAAGCTTAAAGAACAACAACTAATAAAAACAAATACCAAAAATTCGTGACTTACCCAAAACTGAAGCAATAAAAGATAGACATGATAAAAGAAAAAAAAAATCTTGTAAGCTCCTAAAAAAACAATTAAAAATCGCTGCTAAGGAGCTACGTAACTGTTATGGTCCGGTTCCTTGTACCACGGTGATAGTCTAAGGTAGAACCAATAAAGAAGAATTCGAATACGGATATGGAATAACACAGATATATTACAAACAGGAATATATACAGAGAGGTAGAAAAGTGTTAGTATGAACAATCAGGTTTAGTAGTAATTGTCTGAACGTGACTCTGTTTCGGACTGCCTCTGACTCGACTGACAGACTCGCTCTGACTGACTGACTGACTGACTGACTGACAGACTCCTGACGGGCTTCACTCCATCCAGACTTCATACTGAACTCTCGACTTCAGGCGGAACAATATTTAGTCACCCCACCACGAGGGCATCATGTGGCACAAGGCCGGTTTAACGTGGGATCTCAGAGCCCGTGGGATCGGCCAAAATATGCCCTTTGAACCTATATAAACGGGTTCAGGGTCGGTTTAACTCCACGAAAGAGACTCCGCTCTTCGGCGTAGCCTCGTTCAGGTTCCTCCCCGCCCGAAGTCAGAGAGTTCAACCGATCAGCCGGTCGCCCGACTTCAGACGGAACGTTATTTAGTCACCCCTCCCCACGAGGGCATCATATGGCACAAGGCCGGTTTAACGTGGGATCTCCAAGCTCGTGGGCTCGGACAAAAATATACCCCTTGAACCCATATAAACGGGTTCAGGATCGGTTTACCTCCCCGAAAGAGACTCCGTCCTTCGGCGTAGTCTCCTTCGGGTTCCTCCCCGACCGTAGGAAGAGAGTTCAACCGAGCAGCCGATCGCCCGACTTCGGACTGAACGGTATTTAGTCACCTCCCCCACACACGAGGGCATCATGTGGCACAAGGATGGTTTAACGTGGGTTTTCCGAGCCCGTGGGCTCGGACAAAAATATGCCCTTTGAACCCGTATAAACGGGTTCAGGGTCGGTCTACCTCCCCGAAAGAGACTCCGCCCTTCGGCGTAGCCTCCTTCGGGTTCCTCCCCGCCCGTAGGCAGAGAGATCAACCGATTAGCCGATCAGCCGGTCGCCCGACTTCGGACTGAACTCCCTGCTTCCTCTTGAGGCGCAGTATTTATTACGTATGGAATAGTCCATTATGTTATTATGGGTAAGGTCCCATAACAGTAACTATACTGAATAATTTTACAAAAAACAGATAAAACTAATATCTTCATGGTATTAAATCAATCTGATTAGAATGCGAAAATACAACAAATAATTGACGATCACACGAAATTTTAAAAAGTCAACAAAAATCCTATTAACCAACTGATCGCAGCCAACAACACAGAGTAAGACAACCTTAAACTTCCCAAAATAATTGGTAACTACAAACCAGGATACATATATGGAAGTATAAAAATACATAATCTAAATTCCTTCTCCCTCCTATCGTATTCCAAATCCCCACTCCGGTTTATCAATTAACCGAAATAATTAACCAACTAATTACACCATACATACCTAATAAATACAGCATTAAATCAACTCACGATCTAATCCAAATATTAAAAACACAAAAAAAAACAATATTGAAATCTTAGCCTAACTTGATTTTGAAAGATTATTTACCAATGTTCCATTTAGAGAAATGATTGGTATAATTAAAAAGAATGTTTACAACAATCCATCTCTCGTTCCACTAAAAATTAAACCTAGCATATTACGAAAACTACTTTTGACTTGTACTACTGAGGTTCCCTTCTATGACCAACAAAATAATATCTTCGTACAACGTGATAGTGTTTCCATAGGTTAAGTTCTGTGACCAACATGTAGTAACTTCTACATAGATAACCTTGAAAATAAGATATTTAATACCTTTAAAAAAATATATATTTACCTAAGATATGTAGATGACATCCTCATCTTAGTTCATTCATAGATCAAGTATATGAATTACAAATAACTTCCAAAAAATCTCCGTTCTTAGGTTCATATATGAACTTAACAATAACAACAAAATTCCTTTTCTTGATATATTGATAGACGCCTATAATAATAAATTTACTGCCTCCTCAAATAGAAAAAATAACTAGCATAAATACTTGCAGTGTCAACTCTATGAGTGAATGTCCTATTACAAAAGAGCGATTATACAAAATTTAATAAGCCGGCAAAAATTTAACACTTCAACGAAAAAAAAATTCTACATTGAATTAAATAGCATTTAACAAACTGACATTAACAATGACTTTCCTAATTACATTGTTGATAAATAAATTAGACGAGCCGTTAGAAATATTAACAGAAATAAAAAAGAACATTCCTCAAATAACCTTAAACATATCAACCTAGTATGCAGCAATCAAATACATTCTAACTACAAACAAAATAAAAAAATTAGAAAACTTATAAGTACTAAGATATCCCCCACTGATCCCAGTAAAAAATAAACATAATTATATACTGTACTAAATCTAATAAAACTTAATCATCCGCAATAACTCTTCTCCATCAACTAATGTTTTGCAAATGACCAACATTGTATATCAATTTAAATGTCCTTTGGGAGATTGTATCTCTGAGAAAAGTAAATATATATATGTTGGTTTCACGATAACATTATCAAGAAAGCTTAAATTACACACGTCGGATACGATTTCTATTTTACAATTGTTAAAAGAACATTCTTGTCCACATTAACGTTTTAGAGAAATATTAATTGACAATACAAGTATACTCCACCATGAAAATGAAAAACAAACATTTCAAATTCTTGGAGCGTTCTACATAACAAAATGAAACCAGCACTAAGTAAGAATAATTATGACCATAGCAACAATGTTTTAAAATTCCTATGAAAGCAATGTTTTGGGATACTCATATTGATTTTTTTTTTAATTGCAGGTGGAATATTTTAAAATATTAACAATAAAAAAATAAACTGAGTCACTAGTCTTACATATTATTAACAATTAGTTTTTAAATTGACTATAGTAGAACGCATTTCATGCATATTTACAAAAAAAAAAAAAAAAAACACAACTAATAATACCATTAACTTTTTGTCTTATCAGTTCACCCCTGAAGAGGATCTTAGATGAGATTGAAAGTAATTGGGAAAATAAAAGATTTCACTAAAACTACAACATCTTTCTTAATCAGTTTAATTAAGAAAGGGATCCGTCAATTTGAGAGGATTAAAATAAAATAAACATACATATTTTTCAACTAAACATGCTTTAATATATATATATATATATATATATATATATATATATATATATATATATATATATGTGTGTGTGTGTATGTATAGTCTGCTAAAATACCAAGGCCTAGTACCTAATAATTACTGCGAGGACTGAAAGTACTTGTGAAAAAATAGAACGAAGAAATGAACATGCCGGTTGAATTTAACAAAAAGGTTGTGAAGGATTCTTACTATGTAACTATAGCTTATATATATATATATATATATATATATATATATATATATATATATATATAAAAAGAATGTATAAACATAAATATATATATATTATATATATATTTATATATATAATTTGATATAATATATATATATATATATATATATATATATATATATATATATATATATATATATATATATATATATACCAGGACAATGTTAGGCAAATTAATGACAAAGTAGATAAATGTGTGACGCGTTTCGTTCTTTAGGTTTCCATCAGGCTGAAGTAATGTTTTTGTTGATTTAGTCATATATATATATATATATATATATATATATATATATATGTGTGTGTGTGTGTGTGTGTGTGTGTGTGCGTGTGTGTGTGTGTGAAGTTGAAAGGGATATAAAAAATATCAATATGCAAACGTTCGTGATAAAGGCTTCATTCAAGCATTAATTACTATCACTTTAGGAACGAACGATGAAAGTGACATCTTAATTCACTAAGAAACGTAGCAAAAAATAAGAAAATCCATATCACTTCTTCAGACAAAGGAGACATGGTTATTACGAATAGGATCACATACAATGATATAATTTATTTACTACTCAACGACGACTACACATATGAGAAAATAATGACAAAACACAAGGTAATTACAGAAACGCAGAAATTTAACGGAGCAATTAGAAAACAAGTTAGTAATGAAAAGAAGTCATGCTATAATAGAATATCACCCTAGAATACCCAAACTTTATGGTCTACTTAAATCTTATAAAGCAGGTACTCCAATGCACAACATTATATCAGGAGTTATTAGCGCTCCACATAAAAGCCATAATAACAATAAAACTGTTAACACCTCGCCTTGGAAAAATCAGCCCGTCACATGTTAAAGATTCAGAAAACCTGGTCAAAAAATTTAGTGGAATAAACATGACAGATAAACTCATGTACATGTTAAACCCCTTTACAACAACATTTCTTTTAAGAAAGTTTTACATTTGAATAAAAAACAACTGACACACCTCTCCTAACAAATATCTAAAATTATAAAAATCTGCCGTCTCATCACTAATTAATGCTGTTTCAATTTTAAGAATATTTTTATACACAAAAATTTGTATCGTCAATGGGTTCTCCTCTGAGCCCAATTTTAGCTTGTGTTTTCTTAGATCTGCTTGAAACTGGACATTTCCAAAGTGTTTTACCTGGACAATCAACATATTTCTGAGATATTGACAACGCTCTATTAATATATCTCCGCAAAACTACATATAATTTATTTACGAAACAGAAATAACACATTAATTTTCCTAGATATTATGTCATACCGTACTGACAATAACCGAAAATTAAGCGTTCGTCGCAAAAACATCAAGTAAAATTTAT
>OZ010590.1:28121168-28171168 GCA_963932145.1 Acanthosepion lycidas
CACAAAATACGTGCCAGGTTTTTTTTTTTGTTTTATTTGAATACTGATCAGAGATGGTTTTAGCCGTAAGTTTTTACGACCGAAGATTAATTTTAGATTCCTTTCTTATGAAATATCGTGAGTGGCTGCAGTCAACTAAACACTTGATTTTGACGCTGAACAACCAGGGCTTTGACTAATCAATACAAAATATAAGCCAAGGATGCGAATTCTGAATTGGAGATATAAACGCAAAACAAGTACAGGACGTAGACGATCATGGCTCTCCACTTCCCCCTATCCCTTGTAGCTCTCATTAAGTTTTGTCCCTTTTCTCCTCCCCCCGCAGGCCACATTGTATCATCCTCTTGCTTAAAGCCACTAGGGATGTCATGCGTTGCTTTCCCTGTCTCTTTCTTTCTATTTGACCTGTGAGTATCAGATTCTCCAAGCCCTCATTTCTCATTACCTGTCCCAGAAATTTCAGCTGTCTCTTCCTGATGTTAAGTATAAGCTTCCTATATGAAAACATGGTTAAAAAAAAAATCCCTAGATAAAAAGAAAAAGTGCTGGATTGCTATGTGATATTCATCTATATCTATAACATTCAAAATGTGTGTCTGTGTGTCTGTGTGTCTGTGTTGGTGATCGGATGTTGTTTATGCGTTTCCACAGTTTTCATCCGATTTCGATGACTTATTTTTTATTTTTTTATTTATTTATTTTTTTTTTGATAGATAATTCTTCAGTGCCGGTTTTGAGTTCAAATAACACATTCCCCTACTTTTAGCCAAGCGTCAATATCTCTCAATTGAGGTTACTGTTTCCGTTGCATAAAGCCTACTACAACAGTTTTCAGGCGTTGCTTTCATCGTCATTTATAGCCGTTCACAATTTCAATTTTGTAATTGCTCTGTCAGTTTTTACATTTCATTCGCTGTAGTAATAAGTAAGCTTACTTTTTTATTACTCATTTATTTTTCCAAACTTTCCTAAAGTTATCGAGCTTAGTGTTCCGTGTAGCTTCAAAGCGTACTCTACTGGTATTTGCCCATGCATTCCATTTGACAATGAATACTTGCTTAAGACATGCCACCAAAGAAAAGAACTTGCTTAGGTCGCAAAACAGCTGCCAGGAGATAATCAAAGGACTCAACGGCTGTGGAGAAACGCCACTTCAACTGCTGCTACACGTAAGGCTGAAACTGCTGATCAAAGAATTCAACGTCTGAGGACAAACACCTCTTCAACTGCAGCTGTGCATGAGGCTGAAACTGCTGATCAAAGGACTCGACGGTTCAGGAGAAACGCATCTTCAACTGCTATTGTGCATGAGGCTGAAACTACTGATTAAAGAACTCAACGTCTAAGGACAAACGCCTCTTCAACTGCAGCTATGCGTGAGGCTGAAACTGCCGATCAAAGGACTCGACCGCTCAAGAGAAACGCATCTTCAACTGCTGTTGTGCATGAGGCTGAAACTACTGATCAAAGAACTCAACGTCTAAGGACAAACGCCACTTCAACTGCAGCTGTGCGTGAGGCTGAAACTGCTGATCAAAGGACTCGACGGCTGAGGACAAACGCCTCTTCAACTGCAGCTGTACGTGAGGCTGAAACAAGATTGACAACGCAAAAACGGCCCTTTTTAGGGGCCGCCATCAACTTGTTAACCCTCCATTTCGGAATGTTCCTAGGTTGCAACTAATTGTTGTTACTAATACTGATTTTCGGGTGGGCTGTCTTTAAACTTAAACTGCTACAACTGAACTGTAAAAATTCCCATTAATGAAAGACCTGGTCGAAGACGGGTTATACTGCTTGTCCTCTTATATGACAGTGAACGTTGGACAGTCTCCCTATGGACGAAGAAACAACTAAAGGTAGCAAAAATGTAGTTCTACAGAAGGATGATGAGAATTAAATTGGACGGAGCGAGTAAGCAACAAGGAGGTCTTAAAGAAAAGAGCAACAGAAAAAAAAATTAATTCGGTAAAGACAGCTGAAATTCACTGGACACATAATGAGGAAAGAGGGCTTGGAAAACATAACCTTCATGGGGCATATAGAGGACAAGAGAAATGAGGGAAGGCAGCGAGCGACTTATTAGGTTGGTGTAAAAATAATGACGTAATAATGTCGTTTTTTGACCTTAAAAATACGTCAAAAAACGACATTATTACGTCATTATTTTTACACCAACCTAATATTTGATTGCATGAATGACGTAACGGGAGTTGGGAAACTTAACAAGGGAAGAAACAGTGCCAGACGTGATAGGAAGTTGTGAAGGGCCGTGTTTGCCTATGTCCTGAAGAGACGCAGTACAACGAAGAAAAACAATCCAAAAAGTAGTCATCTACAAGCCTGTTTTATTGATGGTTCCTGTGTGCCGTGGAATTTTCTAGTATACACGATAATTTCCATATACGGAACACCAGCCCAACTTTAAGGAAAACTGTTCATGAAAGAAATTACCCTATTATATAGTTTATACCTTCTCACATAGGCGACATTGGGTTTATATAGAATGTTCGACTGATCCGAATTTATCTGAGACAATTTGTATCTGTGGTATCAGCCTTTTATTGATATACATTCTATTACAAGTAAAAGAAGTGATACTTTATTCTTTGCTTTTTATTAATCAATCGCATTTCCTTACAAATCTGTGGCTTTTGAATGAAGGAAACGTGCATTTGTTTATGTAAGCGATTTCGGCTCTTCTTCTAGTTCTTTTCAAATTCTGTTTGTCCCTCTCTCTCCCTTATACGCATATATATATATATATATATATATATATATATATATATATATATATATATAAGTGAACATAGAAGTCAACACTTAGAGGCGACAGTCTGTTTCATACTAGATGCAATCGTAAAGCCACGAGTTCTGTTATTTTTCTCGGCTATTTATATATACGGGTCAGTGGTGCATTGTGGGTAATCTATTTTGGTGTTTATTTCACCGGAAGTCGTTTATTTGTTTATTTATTTTTGGGGGTTAAATTATTTTCTTTCTTTTTTTTTTATTTATTTTTTATTTTAATCGGTGTTAATCGGTTTTAATCGATAAGAAATTAAAATAAAAAAATAAAAATAAAAAATAAATAAAAACAAGCATTAGTCATTTCAACTGTAAAATGAGAAGACCTAACAGCCAATCTAGTCGTACGCTGAAATCTATGAAATCGAGGTACCCAGGAGTAATTTCTACTCTAAAAGGACGAGACCTAGCTACCAATCTAGTACTACGCTTAAATTTACGAAGTCGAGCTATCAATACTAATTTCAACTGTAAAATGATGAGACCTACCAGCCAATACAGTACTGTACTTAAATTCATAAATCCTGTGCAGATATTGTGTAATATTCACTGTCATTATAGGCGATTAGATATCACATAGGACTACACTTTTTACATTGTGATGGTTTTTTAAACCGAATGAAAATGCCGTAAAATTAACTGCAGGCAGAAATTTCTGTTGAGGTTTCACAATGTATAAAAAATGTCGTAAAAGAATTCTACAAATAGCACAAGCATTTCATTCAGTATACTTATTTTTACTTCTCCGTGGATGCATTGTATTAGACTAAGTTTATCATTTATTCTTTGTTTGTTTTAAAGTTACTTTTGGAACTATGATTGGCACGCTGCTCTCACAAAGTCGATCTGGAGTGGGTGCATTCTGCGTGATCCGGCAAAACTGATTATCACTCTCCCCTTCTTAAGAGGCGATTGAAAAACCTTCGTCGGTAAGCTGATCCGGCACAAAATAGCGAGGGATCTTTACAGCATTTGCCACGTAAATAACTGTTTTCATTTTTATTCATGCCATTTTCATTTGATTATATTTATTTTTCGAACTGACAGGTAAATCATAACTTCATTATAGTTCCATCCTTAAAAACAAGCGGAAATTTCCAAAGGCTAGGAGTGAAGGAGGCCAACCGGCACGGATAGATAGATAGATAGATAGATAGATAGATAGATAGATAGATAGATAGATAGATAGATAGATATGAAAAGACAGCGATAGATAGATAGATAGATAGATAGATAGATAGATAGATAGATAGATAGATATGAAAAGACAGCGATAGATAGATAGATAGATAGATAGATAGATAGATATGAAAAGACAGCGATAGATAGATAGATAGATAGATAGATAGATAGATATGAAAAGACAGCGATAGATAGATAGATAGATAGATAGATAGATAGATAGATAGATATGAAAAGACAGCGATAGATAGATAGATAGATAGATAGATAGATAGATAGATATGAAAAGACAGCGATAGATAGATAGATAGATAGATAGATAGATATGAAAAGACAGCGATAGATAGATAGATAGATAGATAGATAGATAGATAGATAGATAGATATGAAAAGACAGCGATAGATAGAGAGATAGATAGATAGATATGAAAAGACAGCGATAGATAGATAGATAGATAGATAGATAGATAGATATGAAAAGACAGCGATAGATAGATAGATAGATAGATAGATAGATATGAAAAGACAGCGATAGATAGATAGATAGATAGATAGATAGATAGATAGATAGATAGATAGATAGATATGAAAAGACAGCAATAGATAGATAGATAGATAGATATGAAAAGACAGCGATAGATAGATAGATAGATAGATAGATAGATAGATATGAAAAGACAGCAATAGATAGATAGATAGATAGATATGAAAAGACAGCGATAGATAGATAGATAGATAGATAGATAGATAGATATGAAAAGACAGCGATAGATAGATAGATAGATAGATAGATATGAAAAGACAGCGATAGATAGATAGATAGATATGAAAAGACAGCGATAGATAGATAGATAGATAGATAGATAGATAGATAGATAGATAGATAGATAGAATTAGTGACAAGGTGAGAATAAACGAGTGAGAGAAGAAAACTTTAAAGTGAGTATGAAAACGTAAAGAATTCTAAGAGGCATGTGCAAACATCGGACCCTATTTTCCAGATGTGTTATGTGCATGACGACAAAGAAAGTAAGCAACGTTCTATCACCGCAGATCGCCCTCCCCCATGTCCCTTCGGGCAGAAACTGTGTGGCGTGAAATTCAGTCCAACTTCTCCGTTAGTTTCAGTGCAACCCCTTTCCATTCACATACGCAGAAAACGATTTTTCTATTTCCTTTTTGTTTTATCACCCTTACCCTATCCCACCAATATGACAGCGGTGTTGGTTTGTTCGGGATGTAGAATGAGGCGATGTTTGTGCTGAAGGGCGTGGTGAGTGCTGTAGATGGTTATCATCGCTTCAATCCGCTTCATTTTTTCGCAATTCTGTCGAAGGCGTGAGATTTGTCGAAGCGCTGATTATCAATGCCAGAAAAAATAGCAAAAAAAATGTAGTAAAAGATTAGCGCGAAAAACGCAGAGAAGTAAAAGGTAACACATTGCTCGTGGTCAGAAATATCTGTTTTTGTTTCTAGGTTTTTTTTTTTTTTTTTTGCTTTGAGCAAATGGAAGGACAAGTAAAAAAAAAAGAAAGAAAAAAGAAAGAAAGAAAATAGCCGATAGATACAAAGAAATTGATAGCAAAAAATAAAGATTAATAGCAAGGAAAGAAAAGAAAAGGGCCGACAAAAAGAAAAAGAAAAATTTCGTCGTAAAGAAAGAAAGAAAAATGAATGAAAGAAAGAAAATGGTCGATAATAACGACAAAAAATAATGAAGGAAAAGAAAGAAAGAAACAAACAAATAATGAAAATGAACAATAAAAAAAAAACAAAGAGAAAAGGAAAGAGTCTAGTTGCAAGCAAAAATGAATGGATGAATAAGATAGATCAATAAAACAGAAAGAACGAAAAAAAGAAAGAAAGAACATTAATTAAAAGAAAGGAAGAAAATGATCTATTTAAAGAAAAAAAAAGAAACGTCGCAGAAAAAGAAAAGTTGAAGCAAAGAGAAAAAGAATGAATTAATGAAAATGGTCAATAAAAAAGAAAGAAAAAGAAAGAAAGAAAGAATCTCACAATTTCAACAGTTTTAGAAATATTTAAGGCGTGAAATCGAAATCAAGAGCAAAACAAATTGAGCGTCAGGAGAGAAATTAGTGAAACTTTAGAGAGAGAGAGAAAGAGAAAGAGAGAGAAAGAAAGAGAGGAATAAGTTTAAAACAAAGAGAAGGCGTATGTAGAAAGGTTATACAAATATAGAAGTGAAAAGGGGGAAATAATGCAAAGAAAACAAAGATCAAATTAGAGAGCAAAAGAGAGAAACACCATTAGAAAGGAAGGAAGAAAAAGGAGAGTGGAAGGGAAAAGGTGAAAATGGAGAGAAATAGAAAAAAGCAAAAGGAAAGAAATAACATAGTGAGAAAGAAAAAAGAACGAATAAAGTTGACCTTAACAACAAAAGAAAGAAAGAATGAATGAATGAATGAATGAAATAGGATTGAAAGAGAGAAATAAAAAATAAAACGATAGGAGAGAGAAGAAGAAAGAGAAAAGAAAACTAAACAGATAAGAAGGGACGTCATCTGAGTTATATTTTAAATATAAAGTCAAAAGAAGCAAAGGAAAAATTGAAGGTTCTTGTGTAAGAATGAGAGAACATGGAAGGAATTTATCGAAAGAAAAAGGAATTAAAGGACAAAATTTGGAAAAAGAAAGAAAGAAAGAAAGAAATTTATGAATGCGAAAAGATCGGAAGAAGAGATTTAAGCGTAAAATGAAATAAAAATGACGGAAAGAAAGAACAAAGAAAGAAAAAAGAAAGAAAAAAGAAAGAAAAAAGAAAGAATTGCTAAAGAAAAAGAACGAAAAAAGGAATGGAAAAATGAAGATTTTGGTGCGAGAATGAGTGAAAGAATATTGACAAAAATTAGAGAAAAAGAAAGTAAAAAGAAATTTATGAATGGGAAAAGATCGGAAGAAGAGATTTAAGTGTAAAAAAAAAAGAAAAATAAAGGAAAGAAAAGAAGAAAAACGAAAGAAAAAAGAAAGAAAAAAGAAGGAAAAGAAAAAAGAAATAAGCGGAAAATAATTTGTGAAACAAGGAAGAAAGAAAGAAATAAAAAACATGTAAGAAAAAGGAAAGGATGCAACAATTGATGAGAGCGAGGAGAATAAGAGAGCATGAAAAGAAAAGAGAAATGAGAGAGAAAGGAGAAGAAATTGGTGAGATTTATTTTGTGAAGCAGAAAAACAAGATCGAACGTCGATGAAGACGACAAATCAGTCGAGCGAAAAAGTCATCAAATCGCCGAGATTAGGCAGAAAAGAAAATAAACATTTTTGAAGGCGAACAAGCATAAAAACAAATAAAAGTGTATAAATCCGATATCTTTTGCAAAAAAAAAAAAAAAGAATAAGAACAAAACAAAAAAAAACAAACAATACATTAAATATTTCAAAGTCACAATGACATTGGACCTGGACTGACATGCTGGATTCATAATTCAACCGATCCCTAGTTCAGTGAATTAAGTCTCATTAACCGCGAGAACAGCTATGTGGTTATACCAGACGATTTAAGCATGCAAGCTTTGCAGTTCGATGCCTCTGGTCGTTTACTCCAAGCAACGGAGGAATGTGGGGCGAATTCAAGGACAAGTCATGTAATTTTACCCGCTGATAAAGTCTCCTTCAGTCAGGGTATGGTTTGATCAACCTTTCTTGAGTCAATTAATATCGAAACCGGTTTTTATAATATACCAGAGATCAAAAAGTAAGCATTGCTTCGGGTATGCTTAAGGCAAAGACTAGAAATTAGTCCGGTTTATACTTTGTCTAAAATGTAAGCATTGGTCCACTTTATTACTGGGTGAAAAGGTAGAGATTGGACGTGTCTATGCTTGCGACAAAACGTAAATATTGATCTGATTCATACTTGAGCCAAAAGATAAACACTACGCGGTTCAGATTTGCCTTGTAATCATTGGTCCAATTTATACTTAATCATAGTGACCCGATTTGTACTTGGATCAAAACTTAAGTTAGTCTGATTTATACTTGCGCCCGAAGATAATTATTTAGTCATAGCATAAACTGGTCCTGTTTAGTCTTGACTTATAATCATTGTTCCGATTTATATTTGAGCCAAAACTTAAACATTGGCCCAATTTATAATTGAATATATAGGCAATATATAATTGCGTTTATACATAAGCATATTGCCAACCAATTTATACTTGAGTCAAAAGGTAAAGATTGGTCCGTTTTATATGAGCGTCTGGAAGATTCCACCAAGAGCGTCACTGAGTCTTTCATTTTATATACCTCCATTTCGATAAAGTTTAATTTAGTAGATACTTATGGATATTTGATTTTTTTTAAGCATTTCACACCAAGCAAGGCGGGAAGCCACTAGGACGCAAGGGGTTACAGAAAATTTAGAGCAAGATCAGATAGGAGTGATAGAAGAAAGGGTGAGGGTAGTGGATAGATCAAGGCAACTGGAGATGTCGATTGACATTACACTTGAATAGCTGGAGATTATAGCTCACAGGGAAACAGGAATAAGGAAGGGAGTTCCACAGTCGAGAGGTCCCAGACATGAAGCTATTAGAGTAGAAGAGACGGCTACATTTATGAGTTTCGACAGTGAAGGGGTGAGAGCGGGATGCCAGCCTCGTATGGAGCTTGAACTCATGATGTCTGGGAACCAGCGAATGCAGCTCCTGGGAGCAATTTCCATGGAAGTATTTGTAGAACAGACAGAGGGAGGCGACGGTGCGTCTGTGAGAAAGTGACTGTAGACGAGACGCCAGAGCAGGGCCAACTACATTGCATATCCGCCGCTGTAGCCTAATGATGATGAGTTCAATCTGAATTTATGCTCTGTAGCAATATGTTTGTGCCAGACAAGATAAAACTACTTAAATAACGACTTCGATATTTGCTAAATGTATGCTTCTAACACAATTCTACAGAAAGAGGGGAAGGAAATTTGTGTTAATTACTCAAGGAAAGGTCTGTCTAACTTGAAAATCAGTATTTTTGGACTTACCGGCGAGCTCGACCACCGACTATTAATGTCTCTGAAAACAAAAAAGAAACACTAACTAAACTACTGAGTAGGTTATATGTAAGCATCGATCAGTAGCATGTAATGTCACTGTTCAATTTCTGGTTCAAAGAACGGAGATGCATTCCTACTTGATACATGATAGATTCCGGGATTGGGCTGACACTTTCTCCGTAAAACTAGAGTTTAATGACTTTACGTTTTCTTCTAGTGTTTGATAACAGAGGGGAAATCACCATTTTGTGAGATGCTAATAAAGACAGAATGTGAAATTATGTCGGAAAATGAAATCAAATCAATGGATGAATATTATTTCTATGGATTATCTTATGTATGTATTTAGAGTTATAGAAATATTTAACCTTAATAATAGCTAAAATATAGCCGAAAGCGCTTGGATATACAAAACAGCTGGATTATTTCTATATAATTTACGAAAATTATAAAAACGCATGAAAAAAATAAATAAAAATGAACCGTAGTATCTTAGCAGTCGTTTCCAATGAAAATTTATATATATACATATATATATATATATATATATATATATATATATATATATATATATATATGAAGAAATATAATCTTAAGGTGTGCTAAATTTATGGGATAAAGTGTTCAATATCAGAGACAGAGCGTGTGTAAATATAAAAGTGAACATAGAAGTAAACACTTAGAGGCGAAAGTCTGTTTCATGCTATATGCAATCGTCAGCCCACGTGGCCTGAGGATTGCATATAGCATGAAACAGACGCCTCTAAGTGTTGACTTCTATGCTCACTTTTATATATATATATATATATATATATATATATATATAGATATAGATAGATAGATAGATAGATAGATAGATAGATATAAACATAAAAAAATTCTTAAATAATTGTCAGACTTTGTCGATTTCATAATGTATGACGTCATTTGTTTACATTTGGATACGCATTGAGCAGATATGAATGAATGAGAGAAATTCATGGAGAATTGTGTTTAAAAACAGTATAATCAACCTTGCTAACCGAACGCTTCTCTGTGGCCCAATCGGTTAAGGCACGTCAGGCTATATGACGGTTCCGTATAGGATGTATCCTATACGGAACCGTCATATAGTCAGGTTCTATTCCTGTCGGAGGATGCATATTTTCTATGAAAATTTATCGGACATTCTGGACGGTAATAGTTGTTAATACTGTTTATTATAAACAGAGCATTTACTTAAAGATGTGTATCTATAAAAAGAACGTATAAGCATAAAAAATGTCTTATATATATATATAGTATAGAAAGATTTTGCACGCATGCTCCGTACAGAATGTAGTTATAGTGACCAATGAAAGAAATACATTATTATTATTAATAATAATAATATTTCTATTGATTTCTATTCTATACACATTACCTCCCCGTCTCAATGTAAGAAATGGCATCATGGATATTTTTATAAAAAAAAACGACCTAACATCATATATTTTTTACACAGAAAAAGCCCTTCGTAAGGTGTGAGCAGTAATTTTTTGCATTTTTTCAATGAGTCTATCTGAACCTTTTTCAATCAAACTCAGGATCCCAACGACAACTGGAATTATTGATGTCTTCACGTTACACCATGCTGAGATTTCCACTTCAGATGCTTGTATTATAAAGACTTTTTGAAAATCTCCCGAGATCCATTACAGTCTGCAAGAACTGCCATATCAATGAGAAAGGACATTCTGTTTTTAAAGTCCTTGATCAAGAACTACAAAACTAGAAGCGTTTTCTTATCGATAAAAAAGCCGATTCATGGGCGATTAGCTTCGATTTTTTTGTCTGTCTGTATTGTAAACACCCATAAAATTGTCCTCATCTTTGTCGCCATATTTATTACAACGTTTCGACCGTTGTACGCGTCGGCCTTCTTCAGGTGGTTGAAATGTCGAACTGAACCCTTTATTTCGTTCGCTGGGCTAGACTGTTCTGGTTCCACGTGCCATGTCTAATGGATGTCAGTTATCAGTTATCTCCTGTTAATTCCCCTCTCCAAGTTCTCCACTGCCTTAATCGGGTATTGAACTCACACTCTTTGGGTCCTGTCACTGGATCTGACCAACGCCTTTATCCACGGTGCCCTGTGTCCTCGAGGTCACATGGCACAGTGGATAAAGGCGTTGGTCAGATCAACATCCATTAAACATGGCACGTGGAACTAGAACAGTCTACCCCAGTGAGCGAAATAAAGGGTTTAGTGATGAAGATGAGGACAATAGTCCGAATAATGTAGATAGTGTGCATAATACCTCATCTCAAAAATATAAACAGATACCGAAGAAGTCCGGAGTGTACAACGGCCGAAACGTTGTAATAAATATGGCGACAAAGATGAGAGCAATAGTCCGAATAATGTAGATAGTGTACATAATACCTCATCTCAAAAATATAAACAGATACCCATAAAATTGTTGTATGTCATATTTCAAATTCCCATAAAATTGATGCATATCCTTATTATTATTATTATTATTTCCAGCTGTGTATCCTGTAGAACCAGGTCCAAACTATGGTCCTTAGGTCCTATAGGAGAATTGTCATTTAACTGATAGCACTTTTCTTAGTATATGGGATGTTCCTAGAAGGGCGATTTTCTGGGTAACTTGTATGTTGATGTTACCTGAGATACTGTTAGTAAAATTATCCATTCCTTTTCTCCCGAGGTCCAGAGTCGGGATTATTTCTGGTACAGTCTTAATATTCATTCCCCACATCCTGTTAATCTCTATCTCCAGGTCCTTGTATTTGGATAATTTCTCGATAATCTCCATGGAGCTGTGTCTCTCAGATGGTACTGCTATGTCAATATGCATACAATTCCTAAATTTCTTTATTATTATTATTATTATTATTATTATTATTATTATTATTATTATTATTATTGTTGTTGTTGTTGTTGTTGTTAGGACATTACAAAAACAAGATATAAAAAATGTTAATAATCGAAATTTTCGGACAGGCCTGTGTCCTTTCTCAAGGAAAAATAAAAATAAAATCTTAAATACATATATATGTGTGTGTGTGAAAAGTGTGTGGGAACAGTGTGTGTATATAAAATATAAATAAATATATATATATATAATTATTTATATATTATATGCGCGGTGCTTATTAGAAAGCGCTCAATATCAGAGATAGAGCTAACATATTTGGTTGGATTGATGTGAGTTTGTGACCCTGGGTTTCACGCTTCTGCGATCATCAGACAAACTGATTATTTTTTTAAAAATTATTGGTCTATGTAGATTGCGTGTATTGGTGTTATTATGGAAGAGGGGGGGAACGTCGTCGCGATGTTATCGTGCTAACGAAAACATACATCGATGTTTGCATTATATATATATATATATATATATATATATATATATATATATATACATACATATATATATATATATATATATATATATAAAAGGGAACATAGAAGTCAACACTTAGAGCCCTTTAAGTGTTGACTTCTATGTTCACTTTTATATTTACACACGCTCTATCTCTGATATCGAGCACTTTATCCCATAAATATAGCACACCTTAAGACTATATTTCTTCATATATATATATATATATATATATATATATATATATATATATATATATATATATATATATATCTTTGTGTGCGTGTGTGAATTGAAAATAGGGATTAAATCTTACAAAATGATTAAATAAGGGACGAACAACAATACATAAAAATATCGCACTGGACAAGAACAAAGCAACAAGACTAGAATGAATTGTCATAGAAATACGCTCAGCTATAGATTATTTCGGCATTGACAAAATTACAGACATAATAAATAATATACAGCAGTGGTTACATATCGGAAAAGCAAAGACAATCCATTTTCATACCATTGACTCAGAAATCGGGTGCAAACCTATATGAACTCCGTCGGACTGTCAAGCTAATGAGCCATTTAACTAAACTTATAGGAATAAAACACCTAGCAGAATTGGGTCTGAAATACCACAAGAAAAGTGCGATTTCTTTACAGACACTGGAACAACGAATGCAATATTTGGTCTCATTATGATATCAGAAATATCAATACAAATGCAAAAGTATTTTTACCTATGTTTTATAAATTGTAGGTACCATCACCTCATTCATTCCAAATACCAAATAACAGTTTCTGTTTCGGAAAGGTTAATTTTAAGTCATATTTTTGGAACACATGTTAATGAAAGTATTTTTTTGAATAAATAATCTAAAATCGACTTATGACACGAGGTCTATCATATACGAATATAATTAATCCTTTTAACGAAAATATGTTTTTAAAAAAATCGACTTTTAATATGAAATCCACTCATATCGGAGTATAGGTAATATTAAACATACGCGTAGCATTTCAACGAAATCGGTGACCGTCCTGAGTCTATTGTGAAATAAATGTCTCCGAAGAGATTTATGACCTGACCAAAGGTTGATTCATTAGAATGTTGACTGGTAAAGTCAAGTATAATTTTTTATATAAATCCTCAAAGCCCCGATCAAAGATCATCCGAATTTTCGAGGAATTAAATATAATTTGTCTGAGTTGAATAGAAGACTTGCATTGAATGGATACGTGAAATGTGATTCGTTCTTTTTTTGTGTTGACAGTCCGAGCGTTTGCAAACAAGGCAACTGTTTAATATTTTCCAACAAAATTAATGACACGAAATTCATTGACCTTTGGGTCAGCAGAAAAAAATGAATTGTGGCGTCGCCTTGTCTTTCAGCTTCCCAGATTTGAAGTCTCAGAGCCGTTTGCTTCCAATCCCGTTCAAAAGGTGCCGAGGGTTGATTAAAACCAATTTGTTTCCGACGCCTATTTTGGAAAAGTGATTTCCCCACCTCTCCATTCGAAATGTTATACTCTTTGTTTTGTAAAGGCAACAAATATTCAGTTTGATTTTCTCTCTCTCTATCTCTCTCCCCCCAGCGTCTCTCTCACTCTCTCTTTTTTTGACGTCTGTTTAAACGACATTAAATTCTTCAGTCTGCCGGCAGATGTCGCAGGTGTAGCATAAAATATTTGAATACCTTCTATTTTTCCTCTTTTTTTCTGTTAGTTTTATTTTTTATATCTTTCTTCTCGTGATTCAACATTATACCAAACAAACTTAGTACCGGTTTTGTTTACTTGTTTTACGCTATACATCTATTCAATCACTGTATGGTCTTGGTGTTCAAGTCTTCAATATTAAGAGGTTTTGATATACAAATCTCCAAGACTAATTGATATCTCAAGAACTACACTTTCACCCTCTTCTCTCTTTATCCCGCACCATTTATCTCTATCTATTTCCCTTACTCTTCCTCCCCTATCCTCTCGCTATCCCTTCCTCTCACGGGTACCTAAGTAATTGTTAACGAGGCTAGTTCGGTACACCATTATTAATTACAGTGTAACCCGGATATAAGAGACCCGGATATAAGAGAAACCCGGATATAAGAGAAACGTGGATATAAGAGATATTTTATCTGGTCCCAAATTAGAGCCATACTTACCTAAACAAAATAGGTCAAACCCGGATATAAGAGAAACCCGGATATAAGAAACTACTTATCCGGTCCCGACAACTCTCTTATATCCGGGTTACACTGTATTAGATCCGCACTAGGTCTTCCATTCAGAATTCTACAGCAAATAATATGAATGTTGATATGTCGTAAAGCCAACTAAACGGTCATGTAGTACTGAAGCTGAACATCATCATCATCATCCCCTTGGCTTTTGCAATCGTAGGCCGGATTCGAATGCAGATGCCATACTAAACATCCTCCGCAACTGTTTATCAACGGCAGCCATGAGCAGTTCTGGTATAGTCATACTTGTCCATTCTTTGACATTGTCCTACCAGTTTTTACGTTGGCCTCCTCTCCAACGTCGGCCTTCATCGGTGACTTGCACGATGGTCTTGCACAGGCTGCCGTGCCTTGCAATGTGTCCAAACCACACCATTTGTCTCCGTTTGACAGTGGAGAGAAGAGGTTCCGCGTGGCCCACAAAAATTTCAACCCTTATTTGAGTTTTACCAAATAGCAAAACTACATGATTTTAAAACTTCCACCAGCTGCAACAACTTAAATGACTTGCATATGTCATTAGAGAAGCAAATAATAACCTAGGCAATAATTTCACTAAGAAACAAGATGCTTGGCGTGAAAGAGAATAAACAGAATTCTGAAGTAACCGGAAACCCAATCCTAAAAGGAAATCATAAGCGTAGAGTTTTCATCATCATCCCCTTGACTTTTATAATCGTGGGGCGGATCTGAATGCAGAAGCCTCAATAACTCTTTTCCACACACGGTCTGTCAGCGACAGCCATCAGCAATTCTGGTATAACCATACCTGTTCATTGTTTGACATTGTCCGACCAGGGTTTTTTTTGCGTTGGCGTCCTCTCCTATGTCCACTTTCAACGGTGCATTGTAATGTGTCCAAACCACGCCATTTTTTCTACGTTTAACGGCGAGAAGGGATTCCTGGCGGCCCACAAATCTTTCATCCCTTTTCCGCACATAAACCATAAACATAAAACAAATAATTTTTTGCAGAAAAGAAAGCTGGACAAGACTTATTTAAAACGCCAAGCTTTTATACGACGTGGCCGTCCAGAATCTGGTTTGCAGTTGGAGGAATGATTATTTGACCATTGTTATTAGGTTGGTGCAAAAATAATGACGTAATAATGTCGTTTTTTGACCTTAAAAAATACGTCTAAAAACGACATTATCACGTCATTATTTTTGCACCAACCTAATACTAACATCCACGCGACAATGCTTCAACATCCGTAGTAATTCATTTTTTTTTTCGAAAGTTCAATCAATGAAATGCGTGAGAGCCACCCATAGTGGTTGTTACTGAATGAGAAATATCATATATATAATAGGAGGAGACAGGAGGACATGAAAATTATGATAGATAGATAACGACTGGCCTCTGACTTGAAGCAGTTAAGTGTTCTGGGAAGCATCCACGCAGGAGTCAGTTCTGCAAAGTAGCAGGAAAATGGTTGTCTGGATGGAACTTTCTTCTGAAGTTTGAAATATATGAAGGAAATTAAGGTGATTCGACTCTGTGAAAATGCATGGCGCTTCCTAGCCTTAGAATAAATCAAAGCCAAAGTGATCTCTGGAGTTTTAACAATTAATCGTTTGGAGCCGTTTATATATAGCTGGACTACTGGTGTTATACTTACACTTACATGATGACGTAGTGTTGGTAGTAGATAACTTGGTGGGGATCGAATGGCTTCTCTGTCAGTGTTTAGTGATTAAATCATGTTCTGTCTTTATGCAAGTTATGGGCGTTTGTATTTGAAACTTCGACAGCAGCAACAAAATCTTCGAGAGTACATTCGCCGACGTGAGTAAAGCCAACTCTTGGAATCATACTGTGAATGTAATAAGCTGCAAATCTACCCCAGACACTTTAGCGTTCGTGAAGGGAACGTTGAACAGTGTAATAAAATGTTAAAATATTGCCAAAACTATTCTTCAGTTATTTCTGCAATATGAATTTGATTGGTTAGAACATTAACTTTCTAACCATTTCAACCAGGTTCGAGTCTCAGCATGGGTCAACTTGTCAGGAAGGTATTTTTTTTATGTTACCGGCTTGCGGAAGTGATCCCACTTTTGAAAAAGTGCCCAAAAAACCATACATCTAACCTTGTGAATGAAATTGGGTAGACGGAATTATTTGGGAGGCGCCGATATTTGAGCTAGCACAAAGTCACAAGTCATCGTGACCGAGGATGTGAGCGTACTGGCTTTTTCCAACTGTTGTTCACGCCAGAAGATGCCATATCTCCCAGAAACTATGACCAACCGACCGTACAGCATAGTTACAGCATAATGCACAATTGGGATTTGTGGGTGTTGAACAACACAAATGTGACTGAGAAGGTGTCTGCAATAGGGATCGGCTATTTGGGATTAGATAGACAGGCATACAAGGATAAAAGAAGCCATCCATTATTGGGGAGTTGATGTAATGTTCCAGAAAAGTTATACCAATCCACATGATGTCCATGAAACTCTAAAAGACCTTTTTCCGACCGGCACAACAACCACATATGTTTCCCATTGAATATGTTTTACAGCATGTAGGGATGAAGTCTTACCTGTTCGGTTAGACCTCTAAAGTTCTATATGTAATACAAAAATGTGAAAAAGGTGTATCGCAGGATTGAACTCGTCACCTGTACGAGCGTAAAGACGCAATTCATACGGAAGTTCACGAATTTTGGCATACTAGATATTTTTTTTTGCAACATACTGACGCGTTTTGAAATCCCAAGAGTATTTAGTATTGTTGTTGTTATCATTAACTTTTTAATGTCGAGATTTACAAACTCTACGTTTCGTTCAATTTCCCAAACCAATCAATGATATTTGAATAAGTTGATTTATTTCGAAAGATACTTTAACCTTACCTCACAGTTTTTTTACGCAAACTAGTAAAAGCTACTTTACTTTGTACCCCATTATCTGTTTGCACTTCTCCCCAAAATATGGTTTCAATCGTTTAATATATTTATGCTATTTTAGAGGGTGTGATGGACAGACGATCTAACGGAAATCACAAATTTTTTACATATCTATATAATTTTTACATATCTATATAATTTTTACATATCTATATAATTTTTAAGACATTTTTTATGTTTATGTTTTATGTATTAAACAACATTCACCGGCCTGAATGTCCGAGAAATTGTCATAGAAAATATGCGTCCTCTGAAAGGTATTGAATCGGATTCCTGTCGGAGGACGCATATTTTCTAGTAAAATTTCTCGGACCTTCAGGCCGGTAAATGTTGTTAATACTGTTTATTATAAACAGAGCATTTACTTAAATATTTCTACAAAAAAACGTATAAACATGAAAAATGTCTTTAAAAAATAATTGTCGGATTTTGTCAATTTCATAATGTATGTATATCTATCTATCTATCTCTATATATATATATATCTATATATATATATATATATATATATATATATATATATATAAGACATCTTTTGTTTATACATTCTTTTTATAGATACAATTATTTAAGCGAATGCTCTGTTTATAATAAACAGTATTAAACGACATTTACTGACCTGTATATATATATATATATATATATATATATATATATATATATATATATATATATATACATACACACACACACACACATATATATATATATATATATATATATATATATATATATATATATATATATAAAGAGAGAGGAAGAGAAAGAGTGAGCGAGGGGATAGATAGATAGATAGATAGATAGATAGATAGATATAAACAAGCTGAGATAGATAGATAGATAGATAGATAGATAGATAGATAGATAGATAGATCAGCCATTAATCTTTTAAAAATTATGTTGTAAACAGCCAGAATGAATTATTTTCTCACATATGTTACTATGTGAGAAAACGACATTATTTTTGCACCAAGCTAATATAAACGTCTAAAGAAAATAATATTGCATATTTATTAAATGAGTATTTGTAATTTTAATCAATAAATTCTTTTTAAAGATAGTGAAAGTATTTTCTATATTACCATAATTCCCCATGTATAAAACGGATTTTTTCCTATAAACTAATAAGCAAAATTATGGGTATTATGTACAGCTACAAAATTGTTTTTTTCAAAAATTGCCGTTACGAAATGACCACTCACCACAAACATATGACAATTTGGCACTAACATTCGGTGATTGTGACCCTATAAGAATGTAATATATACGTAACTATATTTACAAATTGTAAAATAAAATAAGAATTATCATAAAACAGATCGGGCAAATAGCACATTTTATCGAACAAAAACTGGGTAATGAGTCTGCGCAGTAGGCACAATATAGGTATTTCCGTTTCCTTTTAGAATCGTGATGATCGGAGATTTTGAATATCTTCAATTACAACTTGAATAAAAGTAGGAAACGCTGGCCGTAATGAAATTGGAGATTTACAATTTATAGGGTTTGATTACCAAAAAAGAAGTGCGTATTATGCGTGAGTAGAAGCATTTACCATCACTTTCAGCACAATTTTAGGGGTGCGTATTATGGATGAAGTCGTATTATACATGGGTATTCGGGTAAATAATGAAACTTTTTAATTTTATTAAGAATATAAATTAAAATTTATTGCACCCTAGTAAAACTAAGTGAAATTTGTACCCCTTTACAAAGCTGCACTTCTTCCGAAAATTTGGTTTCCATCGGTCAATTCATGGCTATTTTAGATGGTGTGACGGACAGAAGGACGGACTAACGGAAGACTCAGAATTTTATATATAGATACTCTGGCGTTGAGCCCTTGACTGTTTATCCTGATTACTTATCATCTTGTACCAGAACTCGAGCATCCTTGAAAATGGTCAGTCGTTGCTGGAGAAAATTACCTTAAAAAGGGTAGACTCCAGTTAAAGTTTCAACGGACCTTTGCTGTAATTCTGATTTGAAAATACGTAAACTTTAGGTTGATGATAATAATTAGAGACTATTGTGGAGATTCGATCTTTAGCTGTTCAATAATTACAACCAGTTCCAATTCCCACAGATTATTATAGATTTGCGATCTTGAAATATTCGACATCAGACCAGGCGAGAAAAGTGAATAATTGTTCTAATTGAATACAAATATGTTGTCGATGTATTATTCATATGAGTATGAAAGTCACGTGCTCTTAGTTTAACTCTTTACTTCAAACTATCACCGTATGTGATCAAAACAAGCTCAAAATACACTGCCACAACCCAGTCAAGTCAGACTCAAAATTCTTGGCGTTATTTACTCTTGCTTCTTCCTTATATACACTTAAAACATCCCAATTCAATGAGATTCTACCTTGAGTGGCAATTAGGGCTTGTATTAGGTGAACAATAGTAAAAAAAAAAAAAACTTGCTCATAATATCATTTTGTTAAAAGTACTTTTAGCAAAATCACTCCAAGGAATCTACTGTAAAAATTTTCCCCACCCAAATGCAAGCAGTTATCTAAGTTAAACTCAACAGAAAATCAAATTTGGGAGATGTCTTGGTATTTAAAGTCAACTCATTTGTAAGTTGATTGGACATAAAAGGAAACAGATGTTCAAAATTATTTCTATCTATGATTGACCAAGCAAAGTTTATATTTTTGAAGGTTTTTTTTTTTTTACATATTTTGTTTTATGTAGATATTTTGTATTTGTTTTGTAAATGCACTTAAATTAATTCACGTTTTCTGAGTAAATAAATACAAGCAATAAAATCTGTTTATTTCTTCAAGATTTTAAGGAAAATCAAAATTATTCAAAAGTTTAGAAATGGAGAATAAAGGTCTCAATATCTACGTATATCAATTATGAATGTATTTACAGTAATAGATTGGCAGCAACGGCTCATCATTTTACAGTCGAAATGGGTAGATGTAAACATAAGTTCTATGATAACATCGCACTTTTCATTTGTGGAAATCTTATCCAGCTTCTGAGTCAAAATTTAAATGTAATGTCAATCATTATCTTCTGCCTTCTTAATTCTTATTCTCTTTTTATTCTCTCTCCTAAAAAGTATTTTTCTTTTTCTTTTTTTTTTCATACTCTCTAAAACTCCTTGAATCTCAGTGCCTTGCTTGGCGGTTAAATTATTAAAGACAAAGTGAAAGAAAGCAAGAAGTTAAGGACAAAATGTCAATTGTAAGAAGACAAAATGTACGGTTGTCCGCGAAAGAAACAGTCCAACATGCAAATTACAAATGGGAGATACCAAAATCAAGCAAATACAATAATTTAAATATCTGAGAAGTGTTTTAACAACAAATAGAAAATGTGAATTGGAAATTATATCCAATAAAGGAAATTCAAACAGATCTAGAAATTAAGACATGAGCAATAGAACATCGAAAAATATTACAGGAAATCAATTTGATTAAAAAAATAAAAAAAATACCCCAAAAGTACAAGTAAGGATAATTTGGTGGAGATAAGTCACGTGACGGCCGCTTGGTGACGTCAATCCATACAGTGAGGAAAGCGGCATTTAATTTTAGTTGTTTGCAGCAGCCAAACAGAAAGGTTGCTTTCTTTAGCCCCCATGGACTGGACAGAGGAAAAATTTGCCTCAACAACTGCTTACAAGTCCATGGTGCCGTTTCCTTTTGGGAATATATATTTTCCAGATATAGAAAGAAACTCAAAGTTGCAGTCCTCAATTTTGGAGAACCCAAAACTTGCTGTTTCCCGTACGTGGAATATATCCTTACATGAATCCAGCCCGTTTAAATCTGGAGTCCTAAACATGGCTTCTCCAGACACAGGATTATCTCCATAATATATTTAAGACCCTTTCTTTTTGTTTGTCTTTACACTCTGCTTTGCTGTATATATATATATATATATATATATATATATATATATATATATATATATGATGCACTATTCTCCTTTTGAAACATATGCATATATGTATATATAGTTTCGTGTATGTCTTACTAGTATAAAAGTCTCTCTGAGAAGAAAACGTTTTTGTATCTCCTTTTCTTTCCAACCAGTCCGTTCCGTCCGTAAAATATGGTGTTATTATATCATAGATATAATAATACCAATGACAGGGGAAACACAAGTGGGAGAATAAACCTTTCTTCGAAGCTCTCTCCCGTTACATACATATCACTGGATTGCATATACTACCCCTGATTTTTTTGTCCGCCTATCAGATTATACTACGAACTCTTAACCCTCACATTACTCCAATTTCTGGCTTCTTGGGTATTCGACTAAAACCGGGAAATGAAAAACAGCTATGCAAATTTAAAACCCAGAGGACATATAGATAGCAAGAGAAGCGTTGAATATTGTTGATACATCTGGTCCTGTGCTTCTGCTTCGTATCACGGTTTACTTGACAAAATCCGAACAAGAATTTGCCATGATATCGTTCCTGACTTGGCATTATGCCATCAATAACGTTCACATCGCTTTAAAGATGCTTCATTGTGTTTTTTTCTATAAATATTTTCATGGCAATTTTTTCGATGATCTCCTCTCTTTCATTCATCGACTTTACGAATTATAATCAAAGTACCAGATTGGCAGCAAGGTGTTAAAAATCTTTGAAACTGCAAAATGCAACCGTAAGTTTCATTCTAACAGTTTCTTCCCAACACACTCCTCGCCTGTGGGACTCACTTCCGGATACGGTTATCAAAAATTGAAATGCAACATCAATCCTAATCTTCTATCTCCTCAAATTCCATTCTTTTCTTATCCTTTCTCTTCAATAAAACTTTTTTTTCAGTTTCTTTGAATCTTGTACCTTAGTGGCTTCATTACCTTTGTTTTAGGTGAAATGATTAAAAAGAATGACGGGGGAAAAAATCCGGACAAATAAGACTGGTAAACATTCAAGACTTCATTAGATTGGCAAAAAACAGAAAGTTCTGGAGAGCCATTATATCGCACGTTCTATTAAAAGAAGAATTAAAGCGTGTCTTGATATAGACGGCATAGATAGATAGATAGATAGATAGATAGATAGATAGATAGATAGATAGATAGATAATGGACAGACTGAGATAGATAGATAGATAGATAGATAGATAGATAGATAGATAGATAGATAGATAGTGATAATAAATTCTGATAAATATTGATCTCAAATGGCGACATATTGATTGTTAGCCCTGTTGTCAATTGAAAAAAAATCAAAATAAAATCAAAATAGTGTAGACAAATTGAGATAGATAGATAGATAGATAGATAGATAGATAGATAGATGGTGGATAATGATAATAAATTTTGATGAAAATTGATCGAAAAATCGCGACATATTGATTGTCGCAAGTTACACTCAGTTGTTAATTGAAAAAATAAGAAAATGAAAATAGCATATGATAGATATGAACAGATTGGGAGAGATATATATGAACAGACTTAGATAGATAGATAGATAGATAGATAGATAGATAGATAGATAGATAGATGGTGGATAATGATTATAAATTTTGATAAAAATTGATCTAAAATCGCGACATATTGATTGTCCCAAGTTAGCCTCGGTTGTCATTTGAACAAAAAATAAGAAAATCAAAATAGTATATGGATTTGTTTAATGCAACCTATCATCGAACGATATCGTCCTTAAAGATAAGATATTGGAGATCGTCCTGCTAAATGTTGCTTGGAGACTAAATGTAGCACGCAGCTTTGGAGGCAATGAATTATTTCCACCTTACAACTCCTTATACAGACATAAAGCCCCAAACTACAGCTATTCTATCGCAATTACCATGTAAAATGTACAAATGAGCTACATTCTTTAGTTCCGACAATTCAGAGCTTTACAGCTAATACCCCGCAAACTATGTATACAGGGGCAAGCAATCTGCATCGAATTCGTAATTAATGGATAACAAGGAAGTTATATTTGAACAGCTTCTTCCTTTGTTGAACAGACTCCTGAGATGATACTTCCTCGGCTGAGTCCTGGTAGACTGACATACTCGTATCCGAGGATGCCCGTCTACCAGGACTCAGGCACATTTGTGCTTGCTCAAGACCCACAGAGCCCGCCTTTGGTTTATACTGCAAATATGCTGAGCAGACCTTAGTTACAGTTTCTGGGAGAGTGCGCGTTATCCAGCGTGATCAACAGTCTAAGCAATTCCAGCACTCTCAAACCCTTGGTCACAATGACGTGTGACTTCGTTCTAGCACAAACATCGACGGCACCTAAGGGTTCCGTCTACATAATGTCACTCACTAGGCAGTATGGTACTGTTTTTAGGTACTTAACATCAAGAAGTCACCTTCCTGACAAATCGACCATTCTGAGATTCGAACATGGTCTGAAAGCGAACGATCTAACCACTCGGCTACTCTATCCTCCATAACTTTATAAGAAATAATTCTTACGTCCATAGAACAACCCTATATATAAAACCTCTGTCTTTAGTGATGAATGAGCCTTGTATTAGGTTGACAATAGCAATAAATAAATAGTACCAAATATGGAATTTACGTTACGTGTATAGATTAAGCATTTTAATTACTATTTTGATTATTATTATTATTATTAATAATAATAATAATAATAATTGAGATAGTAGCCCGCCAACAAAGTGACACTGAGGCCCAAGTATACGATGCCTAGTATATCCACCATGAAAATATGTCTGGTAAGGGTAGACAAGAAACATGTATAACAGTCAAAAATACATGATTTAGTGACAGATTTATTGATACGACCTCTTGTTGAGGGTGTTCCTAAGTATATCGATATATCATCCAATTTGCCTTTACTGCCACATCCTAAAAAGTTATGATGCCCTGACCCTATAAGGCCATGTACACAGTCGACTCATTATTTTCATATTCCATTCGTAAGGAGGAAGTTCCAATCACATACAATCTTCTTCAGAACTGTTGCTTTGCGGAACAGACTCACGAATCAGAACTCCATAAATATAATGGCCCCACATTTACAGCAACTTCATTTAGTAACCTTCTACTTTAAGTGGCTCATGGGCGTGGTGCAGTGTTTATATACTACGGTACGAGCAATAATTATTCAATTTCACAATATTTTGCGAGCATTTGTGCCACTAAACTTGGTAAAGAATGTGCAAGTGGATTCAGTTCTCAATTCAAGTGGAGTCTAGCAGTTTTTCTGCTATTATAATTTATTTTTCCATTCTTCCTCTTCTTCTTCTTCCTCCTCTTCTTCTTCCTCTTCTTCTTCTTCTTCCTCTTCTTCTTCTTCTTCTTGTACCTCTTCTTCTTCTTCTTCTTCTTCTTCTATGCGGCGTTTCGTTTATGAAAGATCATGGCTCTTCAAAACGTCCTCTCGTTTTTAGATCTTAATAAGTTGATAAATATATTTTCACCATCTCCCGAAGTCACTGCACAGATTTCAATTACTCTGCTATTTCGTTTTGTAATGATCTGATATAGATAGATAGATAGATAGATACATATGAACAGACTGAGATAGATAGATAGATAGATAGATAGATAGATAGATAGATAGATAGATAGATAGATAGATAGATAGATTATGAACAGTCTTAGATAGATAGATAGATAGATAGATAGATAGATAGATAGATAGATAGATAGATAGATTATGAACAGTCTTAGATAGATAGATAGATAGATAGATAGATAGATAGATAGATAGATAGATAGAAATATAAAGCCATAGCTAGATCAAAGACTGATCGATAAATAATTGATATTTTATTTCTCTTTAGCCTACTTGTTTTCATCATCCTCTCTTTTCCATTCTCCGTTTATCTCTTTCTTACCCTTTTCGTCTCTCTCCCTTCCTCTCTTCCTCCCTCCTTTGAAGAAGACTACAAGATAAATTGTCACTCGCTCTCTCTCTCTCTATCTCTCTCTTTCTCTTTCGCTCTCTCTTTATTGATCCTATTCCACTCTTCTGCACTAAATTAGTTCACAGTCCCTTAGTCCGACTTGTTACAGGTGACATCAAAAGTCTCTTGCGAGACTAAGGCGTTACAAACGAGACTTGACTGCTCGACTTTTACGCATTGCCAGACACTGTCTTTTGATCTGAACTAACGCCGTATTTTTTTCTTGCAACCACTAAACGTTGAAACTCTGTAAACCAATTAGATTAATTTAAATACGTACACGACGCCATTTTGTTTTAGATCACCGTTTTTTCATTATTTCCTATTTATTTTTCTTTCTTTTCTTAACAATTTATTATCGTTTTTAGAATTGATTTTTTTTTTGTTTTCTACATCGATCGATTGGATATTGATCGTAATAGCATAATCCAAGAAAAAAAATTAATATTGACTGCAACAAGCAGTTTTTTCTTCAATCGTTTCCCCTTCCCAACTTTTTCTTTCTGTTTTTATTTCTTTTTCTTTTTTCTTTTTTCGCTTTCTCTAAATTCAGCTCCTTTCTTCATTTAATTCTCTTTATCTTTCCATTTCGATTTCTTTGTCTTTCGTTCTCTGTTTATATCCATTTTTTCTTTCTCTCATTCTTCTTTCTTTTCTTTTTCTTTTTCTTTTCCTTTTGTCTTTCTTTCTTGTTGCTTTTTTTTCTTTTTTTAATTCCTATATTCTTTGCTTTCTTTCTCTTTATTTTTTCTGTCTTGCTTCTTTCGTTCTTTTTGTCCTTTTCTTTCTTTTTCCTTTCTCGTTCATTTTTCTTTTTCATTCACTGTAGTCATTTTTTTCTTCTTACTTTCGTTTTTTTCTTTCATACTTTCATTCTTTTTCTTCGCTTCTTTTGTTCTTTTTTCTAATTTCATTCACTTTTTTCATTCGCTCTTGTTTCTTTTTTTCCTTTCTTCTTTCCTTATTTCCTTTATTTCTTCCTTCCTTCCTTCCTTCCTTTCTTTCTTTCTTCCTTCCTTCCTTTCTTTCTTTCTTTCTTGCATGATTGATTGCGTGCATGCTTCCTTAATTCCTTTCTTTTTTCCTTCTTCCTTCTTGGTGTCTTACTTCCTTCCTTCTTTTCTTCCTTCCTTCTTTCTTTCTTTCTTACTTTTTCCTTTTTTCGCTTTCTCTCTTTTTTTCTTCTTTGTTCTACATTGCTTGCTTACTTCTTTGTTCTTTCTTAATGTCTTCCTGCTTCTTTCTTCCTTTCTTACTTACTTGTTTCTCTTTCTTTCTTTCTTTCTTTCTTTCTTTCTTTCTTTCTTTCTTTCTTTCTTTCTTTCTTGCTTGATTGATTGATTGCATGCTGCCTTCCTTAATTCTTTTCTTTCTTTCCCGCTTCTTTTTTCCTTTCTTGTTTGCTTGTTACTATTCCTTCCTTCCTTCCTTCTTTCTTTCTTTCTTTCTTTCTTTCTTTCTTTCTTTACTATATTCCCTTTGTTTTTCTTTTCTCTTTCTACTTATTTCTTTAACGTTTCCTCTCTTTCATTTCTTTTTTCACTTTTCATTGAACTTATTCATTTGAATCAGCTTTTATTCCTATCGATTTCTATTTATGTCATTTTTGCATTTCATACTTTCAAATTCTTATTCGCCATGACTTTATTTTCTGTGATTTTATTTAATTCACATTGTATTATTTCATTATTTTCAATTTTTCCTTTTTTATTGTCAACCTTCATTTCTTTCTTCTTCGTGTTTCATTCGTTCCTTCCTTTGAGTAGCTATCGTTTTTCTTCTTCTTTTTCTTCTTCTTCTTCTTCTTCTTCTTCTTCTTTTTCTTCTTCTTCTTCTTCTTCTTCTTCTTCTTCTTCTTCTTCTTCTTCCACATTCTCCATTTTAAACACTGGTTCATTTGCTTTCTGTTTTTTCTTAACCTTTCATTATTCAAATCAGATTTCTTTTTAACTTTCTCCCTCTCTTTTCTTTTTTTTAATCCCTTTTCCTTCTAATATTTTTTTCTTTTATGGCTGGCCAACGTTTTCCTTTTCAGTCTCGTTTTCATTATTTCATTCTTGATTTCCCTTCATTTCTTTTTTCATTTACCTATTTTTTTTCTTTCTATGACCGTTCTTTATTCTTCCTTCTCTCATCCTTACATCCCGTCTTTATTTTTCCATTTCTTCTTTTCATCTAATATTTCTCAAGCATTATTTCCTTCCTTACTCTAAAAGTTTTCTCAGAAATTTTCTCTGAAATTATTCCATCCCAGGAGCTTGTATTTCCTTCTTTTGCTTCTTTTTCCATCCTTTATTTTCTATTTTTTTTTTCTTTTGCAACAGTTGCATCCAAATTCTTTATTTCCTTCAGAATTTTGTTTCTCTCTTTTTCTGAATAAGTTACCTGTTCAGGTCTTTTTTTGTTTTTGTTTTCTAAAAGATTCATTTTTCTGTACGATTCGAGTCAATTTAATCGAAGAGCAAATTCAGAGCGCATCCTACCAATTACGATTCCAAAGAGTATTTGTCTACGGCTATGGAGAATAGAAATCTCGAAGACAATAGGGATTGGTTTTTCAAACCAACTACACAGAATATTGTTCCGATGACAGCCATAATTTTTAGTGATTAACTTTGCCTTTGTCCGTAAAACATTTTTGTTGTTGTTTTTCGAAGGGAGAAATTTGATTTGAGTTATTTTTAATTTTTAAATTTCTTTCTGACTATCATTCGCTCAATCCTGTTTTTACTTGATTCCTTCAACATAATCAAAGATGAAATTGTTCCAAAGAATGAAAGCATACAGAAAAGAAGAGTAAAAAAAATTATCAGGAATAGGAAAAAAACAAAGAACGTTAACTCTTTTTCTTTAATTTACGTTTGGAAACTATAATCAACATCAGTGAAATAGATTCTTCTTTTTATTCGTTCTATATTGTATTTTTTAAAATTCTATATTAATAGTTTTTGTCTTTTTTTTTATTTCAGTTTTCACTTAATCTTTTTTCTTTCTTTTTTTTATCAGGTGGGATTTGCATTTTTTTAAATTTTATTTTTGATTGGATTTCCTATTTATTTTTTTTTTTTTTTACTTCGCTTGGGAAAAATTGTGTGTCATTAATGATGAGAGTGGTAAGCTATTACTTGTGATAAATTGTCTTTTTTGGCTTTTCTCGATTCTTTTATCTCGTTTGTAATTTTCTTTCAATCGACTTTTTTTTTTTTATGTTTCCGGCACTGCCAATTATGATTTTAAAAAGGATTCTACGCCCACTTTCTCTCACTCTCTCCCCTCTTTTTCACTCTCCATCTCTCTAATACAGTCTCTATTTCTTTGCTTCTCTCTCTCTCTCTCTCTCTCTCTCTCTCTCTCTCTCTCTTTATTTTACTTTATTATCATTTTGTTATTCTAGACGCTAGCTACGCTCGCCATCTACCAACAAATCTCTCTTTGCTTTTCTCTCGTTTTCGCTTATGTTTTCCTTTCTTCTCTGTCATTCTGTCATTCTATTATTCTGTCATTCTGTTCATCGCGTTATTCTGTTATTCTGCCAAGCTCTTATTTTACTCACGCGATCTCGCGATTTATCGCCCACATATGTATATCTTTGGCTCCATATCTCTCTCTCTCTCTCTCTCTCTCTCTCAGACACACACACACACTCTCTCTCTCTCTCTCTCTCTCTCTCTCAGACACACACACACACTCTCTCTCTCTCACACACACACACTCTATCTATCTATCTATCTATCTATCTATCTATCTATCTATCTATCTATCTATCTATCTATCTATCCCAGTCTGTTCATATCTATCTATCTATCTATCTATCTATCTATCTATCTATCTATCCCAGTCTGTTCATATCTATCTATCTATCTATCCCAGTCTGTTCATATCTATCTATCTATCTATCTATCTATCTATCTATCTATCTTCATGTCGATCTGGCTAGATAGACAGATAGCTCAGTGTGTTCATATCTATATATATGACAATCGGCCCATCTCTCGGGCTGTCTGATTTCATCTATCTCGGTTTTGTCATCTCTCCATCACTATCAATCTCTCTCTGTATTTCTCTCTCTATATATATATATATTTATATACCTGTAAGTATGTGTGTGTCTGTCTATCTATCTATCTATCTATCTATCTATCTATCTATCTCACGCTGTCTCGCATCTATCTATCTATCTATCTATCTATCTATCACACGCTGTCTCGTATCTATCTATCTATCTATCTATCTATCTATCTATCTATCTATCTATCACAAGCTGTCTCGTATCTATCTATCTATCTATCTATCTATCTATCACACGCTGTCTCCTATCTATCTATCTATCTATCTATCTATCTATCTATCTATGTACCTATCTATCTATCTGTCTATCTATCTATCTATTGTTGATAACTCTCATCTTTTTTTTTTATTTTGGTCCTTGCTATTCTGTTTTGTTTCTTTTTGTTACTTGACCTCTTCTTATCGTTTTTATTTGTCTTTTTCTCACTTACTAACATTACACTGTCTTATTTTCTAATCGCTCTAATCGTTTCTATACTTCACTCTTTTTTATCATTATCTCCCTACCATTTCATGCATCTGTCTTTTCCGATTTAAATCATTTTCCTTTTTAACTGTTCTCGATATTTCCCTCGGTTTTTTCAATTGTTTCTGAAAACATAAACATCGCTTATCTCTTTGTCTCTCTGTTTTTGTGATAGCGATCTCATTAGGCTTCTCTGTCTGTCTGTCTCTTTCTCTCTCTCTCTTTCTCTTTGTCTCATTTACTTTCTCTTATTTTATAAATAGCAAGATCTTCTTGTCTCTCATTGTATTGCTTCCAAGACGAGATAGAAAACGAACATATATTTCAAGTGGCTCTTATATTTTCTCTCTTGTTTCCCCAAATAGAAAGTTCCTTATCAATTTCTCTCTCACTTCTTCTCTCTTATTCTCGTCTTTTTTTTTTTTTTTTCGAGACAAGATAGCAAGATTCTTTCTCGGCTTTATTTTTTTTTCTCTGACTTAGCAAACACCATACGGATGTCTTGTGAACTCTCGCTCTTTGTCCCCCTGAAAAGGCCTCTCACATCCGAAGCTCATATAATTTACCAAAATCTTTCTTCAATATTTCAACTCCTAATCTCCCTACACCTGACTCGGGCAATTTCATTTTATTTTTTGTTACCCTTTTTTTCCATCAATCAACATTTTTTTTTTGTTTACATACCATCACTTTATGGCTTTTCGGTAAGCGCAAGCTTACCTGGCACATTTGTCGGTCATCCGTGCGGATCGACGCTATTATTCTTTTTTTTTAAGTGTCGTGTCCCTTCGGGAGGTTGACGATCATTGACCTCCATTGTAGCTCTAAACAACATTTAAGATTTTACCATCAATCTTTGTCTCTGATGTACCATCCCCCGCACGAAAACTCATTAGTTAAGTCGCTCGCTGTTTCTCTGTCAATACCTTCCCTGTGAGTATTAAATTTTCCAAGCCGTCCTGCCTGTGTACCTGTAAGGTTTCATGATTTTATTATCACTGTCAAATTCCCATTTTCTTTGCTTCCTCTTTGTTCATATGTTCAGATCATTGCATTCTCAGCATCTAATGACTATGCAAGTCTCTGCTTCATTGTTAAGGAAAGTGTCTACCGTACGGGAGCAAAGCATTTCGGATCTCTTAACGAAATATTACAATTTGTCAATACTTTGCTTTCTTCGGATTTCTGTGTCACAACTTCTGTTATTTGTGGCTACACTCCAGATATAGTTAAATATCTGAACCTACTTGATTCTATACCGACTTTCTTCGATACATCAAGGAAACGTCAATAACCCTTATAGAATGGAATAAAGGAAAGCGAGAAGAAAGGACTAAATATCAATAGCAAGAAGTGAAAACACATGATTGTCAGCGAAACGGAACAGACCAACATGTTAATCAAAATTGGAGATACCAAAAATCAAACAAATACACCAGTTTAAATATCTTGAAAGTGTTTTAAAAAAGGAAGGAATCTATGACTCTGAAATCCTAAGGCACATTGGGAAAGCGAAAAATGCCTTGCAAAAGCTAAGCAAAGTATCAAGAAACAGAAAATTTTCGTTAGAAACAAAGAAAAGTATACTGAACCGTTACATAATATCACCCTCCTACATGACAGTGAATGCTGCACAATCTGTTCATGGATTAGGGGAGACTTGAAACAATAGTAATGTGGTCTACAGAAAGCTGTTGAAAAATCCATGGACAGAACATATGAGCAACGACGAAGTTTTAGAGAAAATTGAAAATAAAAAGGACAGTTGAAAATTCTAGGGAAAATAATCAAGAAAGAGGGCTTGGAAAATTTGATACTCACAGGACTGATTGAAGGCAAGAGAAACGGAGGAAGTGAGGGCGTTACATAGCTAGCGAGCTTGTGTAAATGGATGGCAAAACATGGTTTAGGAGAGATAACAAAATAAAAAATATATATATTAACTTCTAAAAAGGATAGGAAATAGTGGAAGGGCATAATCGCTTACGTCCTGAAGAGGCAGAGTCCGTACAGGAAGAAGACTTCATTCGGATGTCTTAATCAACAAACTGGTCAGTGAGATACTCTTGCTTATCATCACGACCTGCCAGATGCATAACGTTTAACTCAGCATGACACAAGACTATAAGTAGAGGGTGCACTTGTAAGGATGTAATAAAATGAGATTTCTAAGCGCAGTTCTCCAGAAAGGAGGTGCACTTCATCTCCTTTCGACTGGGACTTATTTCGCATTGCTTCTCAACGCTACTCTCTATTGGTTCTTAGTTCTACATCCTTTTAGTTTTTACCCCTCTCTCTTTTCATATGCCACTCTTTCGTTTTTTTTCTTTTTCGTTTTCTTTTATTTTATTTTCACTCCTTCTTTTTCTTTAAATCTTTCGCTTTCTCTCGCAGTTTTAAAATCCAACTCTTTTCATGTCGTTCAACGATAAATGATTGCATTCTCGATGAGGCTTCACGCTTTCAACGTCTATTAGGTTTCAAGTTCTCTCCAGATCTCAAGTAGAATTTACATATACAATTTATTGCTAAATATACTGGAAAAATGGTCGACTCATTCTATCGCTTCAGGAAGTACCTAATCCGCTCTACTTCACTTTATCATTAAACGGACCATAAAAGACATAAAAGGGAATATTGCTGTCATATCTGAACTGGAATTTCTCGATTCTCGCTTACTAGATTTGATAGAGTTCAAGAGCTTTTACTGAAAATGGAATAACATTGCCATATCTGGGCTGCATCTCCTCAATCTAAAACTCGCCAGATTTGATAGAGTTCTAGATCGTTTTCCGAAATTGAATATTAGTGTCATATCTGGGATAGTGCTGCTCAATTTTCACTTACCAGCTTTGCTAGAATTCCAGACCGTTTACCAAAAATGGAATATTGCTTTTATATCTGGCACAGAGCTTCTCAATCCTCACTTACCAGCTTTGCTAGAATCCCAGACCTTTTACCAAAAATGGAGTATTGCTTTTATATCTGGCACAGAGCTTCTCAATCCTCACTTAACAGCTTTGATAGAATTCAAGACAGTTTATCACAAAAAGAATATTGCTGCCATATCTTGGTTGAAGATTCTCAATGCTGCCTTAAAATCTTAGCTAGAGAACAACAGCGTTTACTTACCACCTTTGATAGAATTTTCAGTCATTTACCGAATATGGAATATTGCTGTCATATCTAGACTGGAGCTTCTCAATACGAACTTACAAGGTTTCAATGAGATCAAAGATCGTTAAAGCAAAAATTGGAATGTTGCTGTTATATCTAGGGGGCAGCTGCTCAATCTTCATCAGCTTTAATAGAATTCAAGATCGTTTACCACAAATGGTATATTGCTGCTGTATTTGGTCTGAAGCTGCTTAGTTCTCACTTAACTGCTTTGATAGAGATCAAGATCGTTTAAGGGGAATTCTAATATTGTTGTCATATCCGGCTGGAGCTTCTCAGTCTTCACTTACCAGATTTGACAGAATTCAAAACAGTTTACCACAAAAGTAATATTACTGCCATATATTGGTTGGAGTTTTTCAATCTTGCCTTATCATCTCAGAAAGAGAACATCGTTTACTGCAAATGGAATATTGCTACCATATCTTGGTTGGAGATTCTCAATCTTCACTTACCATTTTAGATAGAGAACAAGATCGTTTATCGAAAATGGAATATTGGTTACTTACATTATTTACATTATTCTGACTGTTATCCATATTCACAACGTTTCGGCCGTTGTACGTTCCGGCCTTCTTCAGGTGATTGGAATTTCAGATCGAACCCTTTATTTCGTCCGCCGGGGAAGATTGTTCCACGTGCCTCAGTCTCAGTTATTTCCCTTTGACTCAAGTCTCCAAGTTTTGATTCACCACTGCTGTGGCCTGGTATTGAACTCACAACCCTTCGGGTCTAGTTCTTGGATCTAACCAACGTCCTCATGCACTGGGGCATCAAGAAAAGGTTCGACGAACTTATTGAATTTTCATGATCACGATGATGATGAATAATTCTGTAAACATCATTGTTGAGTATAGAGCCTCACCACACCAGGCGTCGTTGCTACGCTTTCGGTGACAAGTAGAGTGGGAGTCCCACGACTAAACGCGTTTGAATTCAGGGTTATCGTTCTCCTAGACAGGTTATTAGCTAATGCTAGAATGTCTCATTTTCAGAGGGTCGGGAATAAATGGTTTCATGCCTTTCCAAGGGTATTTTTGGTAAAGCAAAATCAACGTACACTGAATTTGATCACGGATCTCCAACCCCGATTTCAGTGCCGATAACCGTTACACGAGGCGTATAACCATTCGGCTATTTCCGGAATCAAATATCGTTTCTCTTCGTCTATTGATTCTGTTGTTTCGCTCATAGCAAACACTTTCCCCTTGGTTGCCAAATTCGTCTCCGTTAGATATTTCCATGCACAGAACAACGTAGCCACGTTTTTCAAAATGTTGCAGTAAAATTAAGAACCGACAGCAGAATGTGCTTGTGAAATTTGAAAAATCTATTAATTTCTTCCATTAAAGATGTCTGGTCGTGTTGAAAATAGAACTTCTAATTGAATAACGGTTGTATCTTGAATAAATTTAATTTCATTATCGTCTTGTCAAATATGTTGTAGGAAGAATTATGACAAAAGGTAAAATTGGACAAGGATTTTATAACTGATTACCCGCCTCGCTTTCCCCTAATGATTTATATGCTTTATTTCACTTTTCCAACCTTAGTATTTGTTGTCCCCTCGTTCACTATCTTTAACTCACATTCTGCATTTCCCTTTCTCTCTCTCTCTCTCACTCTCTCTCTCTCTCTCACTCTCTCAATTTATCTATCTCTGTCTTCACTTCATGACGTTTTTCATACCTATTTCCTGTCTTGCTCGTTATCGATCTATCTATCTATCTATCTATATATATATATATATATATATATCAATTCTATCTATGTATCTATGTATCTATCTATGTATCAAACTTTATATATATATATATATATATATATATATATATATATATATATATATTCGTTTGCTCATATCTATCTAACTATTTAACTCAATCTGTTTACTCTCACTGTGTCTATCTCATCTTCACATACATGATTCTATCTATCTATATGTCTTTGTCTGGCAATCTATCTCTCCCCTCTTTCTCTCTCTTTCTCTCCCTCTCTTTACATATATATATATATATATATATATATATATATATATATATATATATATATATATATATATATATATATATGTATATATATATATTCTCTGCTTGCAGAATTCCATGGCGCGTCTCTGTCTCTCTCTATTTTGTTTTATTCATATTTAATATAATCTTTTTCTGTTTCTGTCTGTGTATCTATCTAGCTATATTTCTCTCTCTCCCCTCTCTCCCCCTCTCTCTCTCCATATATATATATATATATATACACACACACACACACACATATATATATATATATATATATATATATATATATATATATATATGAAGAAATATAGTCTTAAGGTGTGCTATATTTATGGAATAAAGTGCTCAATATCAGAGATATGTTATTTGAAAATTGTCCCGTTGTTAGATTAAGAGATGAAACGTTGTATCTTAGAAATGATTAAAGATATCTTACTGGAATTCTCCAAGGTTTTTATAACACTATTAGATTCTACTCTGATCAATAAGAATGTATAAATACTCTCCAATTTTAACAGAAGAACCGTGATGAATCAATCATAAACGAAAATGACATGTTCATCATTAATTAATCATAGCTAAGTATTGGATTCTCATGAAGGACTGATATAAAGTTCATATATATATATATATATATATATATATATATATATATATATATATATATATATTATTGTAGGTTTATTAACTTATACAAGATGTTCTTCGCCCTCTAACCTTCTAATTTTCTGTCCTGGTATAACAAGGTGCCTCACAGGTTTCACGTGCAATTTCATTTTCATGTCTTTTTTCACTGCTCTTAGAACTGATATAGCTGAATCTCCACTCTCACGTGCCAAATGTCTTATAGACTGAGTTGGTTCCTTTCTAATTGATCTTTTTAGCTCTAAGTTGAAATAATGATCATTCTTCCTGTTGTGACATCCTAATCCAGTTTTCCTCTCTGCTGTTCCTTCTTTTTAATGCTGATAAACCGTTCTCTTGATGGTTCTTGAATTGACTTTGAAGATGGAAGCCAGAGTATGAATTTTGATAGCATTATTGAAGGCCTGAATGATCCCTTTTTTCTCACTATTGCTCAGTTAAGAAGACAGTGGGGGTGACACAAAACGATTTTAACCTGTTCTCTTTGTAGCTGAATAACTCAAAGGGTTTTTAAGTAATTCTTACGACAAATGGAATCAAGGTGGCTAAACGTGTTACCCGAAAACCTGGAAAAATGAAACTCATATAGTTTAATGGTTTTTAGATATTAGACATTTTGGGGGGATGGACAATTATGCTGTTACACGTTTTAGACATTTTTACTGTTTAACCCGGTATATTAGTTTATATTTAAATGTTACCAATTCTAAAATATGTCTATTATACACGACAGGTTTCTTTTTTTTTTTTTCACAATTTCGTAGCCAAATTTCAAGGGAGAGTATGAGACCTAAATGACCGCGGTACACATGATCTTAACAAACCGTCGATCCTGACCAGCCATCGCGACTTCAGTAGCATTCTTACCGACGTGGTGTGGCTTCTTTCTGGCTTTACTACAAATATTTTCATGTCAACTGCTCTGGCGATTTTTTTTTTCTTTGGTACCCAGGCGACAACTATTTAAACGTGCTACTAGACTGGCAACTGGGTCCTCCTCTTTTACTGTTGAAATAACTAAATACAACCGACACTTTTCCAACGGTTTCGCTTCACGCATTTCCAAATTGTGGAACACCATTCGGGTTTCCTTGCTTCCCTGATAATCACAATATTCAAAAATTTAAATACAACGTCAATCGCCATCTTCTGTTTTTTTTCTGAATCCCTTTCCTTTTTTTAATTATTTCTTCAATCCTCCCCATTCTTAGTCTTCTTATTCTCTTTCACTTTTACTCCCTGTAACCCCCCTCCACTGTGGCATTGAGCCCCCTTCATTTTTTTCCTTAATCCTCCCTATTCTTAGTCTTTTCTTTCACTTTCACTCCCTGTAACCCCCTCCCTTGTGATCTCGTGGCATTAAATGCCCTTAATTTTTTCCTTAATCCTCCCTATTCTTAGTCTTTTCTTTCACTTTCACTTTCACTCCCTGTAACCCCCTCCCTTGTGATCTAGTGGCATTAAATGCCCTTAATTTTTCCTTAATCCTCCCTATTCTTAGTCTTTTCTTTCACTTTGACTTTCACTCCCTGTAACCCACTCCCTTGTGATCTAGTGGCATTAAATGCCCTTAATTTTTCCTTAATCCTCCCTATTCTTAGTCTTTTCTTTCACTTTCACTTTCACTCCCTGTAACCCCCTCCCTTGTGATCTAGTGGCATTGGATCCCCTTCATTTTTTCCTCCCTATCCTCAGTCTTCTCTTTCGTTTTCATTTTCATTTTCACTTACCCACCCCCCGATGTAACCCTCTGCGTATTAATGGCATTCCCTCCTTGCCTGGAGTGAAATTCTTTTTGAAATCTCCAAATTTAAACTCCATGAATGAACAGAAATAAATTTTGATAAATATTTATGTATATTAAGCATAAAGGATGTGATATTCGAAGATTTTCATTTTTTTTTTTTTGAGAACCGATTAAAGGAAGCCTGCAAACAGACTGGATTTTCATCACGTAAAGCTGTACCCAGCCCCAGACTCTGCAAGAAAAGCGCATATGCATTAAAGAGAAAGTGAAACCTGAAGAGCTTTTCATTTCCTATTGAAATTGAAAATTACGAGACGCTCGTGGCAATATTTCTATACGTTCAGACCACAAGATCGGCTTAAAGAATTAACTACGACATACACACATACACAAACATATATATATATATATATATATATATATATATATATATATATATATATATAGTTCTGTACACAAATTATCTTTTAGTATGCTAGTATTTATATATTTATTGAAGTAATTAAATTTTACCACATGTATCTTTCATGTCTTATCTATACATCTATCTGTCTATATATCTATTTTTCTAGATTTATCTGTTCATATCTACCTATATAGCGATTTCCTAAGCTTAGCACAAGGCCGAAATCATGGCGCGCCCAGTGAGCATCAAACTCACAATTCAGTTGTAATTAATCTTGCTAATATTATAACACTTCGAAGGGCTCATATTCTCATTCCCTTTCAGTCTCTCTCTTTCTCTCTGTCTACACACACACACACACACACACACACACATATATATATATATATATATATATATATATATATATAATAGTACCTCATCTCAGAGATATATGCAGGTACACACGCACACACACACACACACACATATATATATATATATATATTTAGACAAATACTTGCCTATATCTCTGAGATGAGGTATTATGATTATTTGCATTATCTACATTATTCGGACTGCTATTCTCACCTTAATTTGCCATATTCACAACGTTTTGGCCGATGTACGCTCCGGCCTTCTTCAGGTGATTAGAATTTCGAACCTACCTCTTTATTTCGTCCACCGGGGAAATTGTTCTAGTTCCCTGTGCCATGCCTCTTCCGGATGTCGTCTTAACTATTTCCCTTTAATATATATATATATATATATATATATATATATATATATATATATATATACAGTAGCGGCCATAATATAAGGAACGGAAACAACAATAAAGATTCGGGTGTAATGCATAAATATTATACAAAGTTACAAAAATTTACATAATAGTTTATTTTTTAAATAAAGATCAAATGGAACAAAGGAAATAAGCTACTGGACAAAAGTTAAGGAACGATGTTAATAATTTGCATAAACTTTTAATTTACATTGTTAAAAACTCGATGGAGCTTTTCAACAATAAGTAAAAGTTCATTTATCATTAGGACTTTATTTTTAAGCAATATGGCAAATTCTACACGCAAAATGTTCTCTTTTGAAGAAAAAAACAAACTCATTATCGCTATCCCAAAAAAAAAAAATCAATTTCAGAAATTTCTGATATTGTTCATAGGTCTAAAAGTGTCGTTCATCGTTTAATTAGCAGGTATAAAACCGATAAAACGTTAGATGCAAAACCCAAAACCGGCAGACCTCCAAAAGCATCGCAAAGAGAAGATCGAAGAATTGTTAGAATATCTACAAAAACCGTTTTGAAACTGCTACATCAATTGCCCGTCAATTTAATGAAGAGACAGATAATAAGATCTCAAGGAAAACGGTTCCTCGCAGATTAAAAAATGCAAGATTCCATGCCCGTATTCCAGCTTCGAAGCCTCTTATTTCAAAGCGAAACCAAAGGGCACGCCTGGAGTATGCGAGAGAACATGTTGTTTGAACTGACGCACTATGGGATACAGTTCATTTCAGTGACGAGTCCAAGTTTACTATATTTAGTTCTGAAGGCAAGTTTGGTGGCGGCAGTGTGATGATATGGGGAATGATTTCATCTGCAGGAGTTGGCCCTATCATCTGCGTACATGGCAATATCAATGCTGAGATTTACAAAAGGCTTCTTCAGCAGCATGTGGTACCAAGATTACACCATAATCTTTATGAATCTCCTATTTTCATGCAGGACAATGCACCTTGCCACTAGGCTCAGAAGGTTATGGCTTTATTTGAAGAAGAAGGAATCGCCCTAATGAAGTGGCCAGCCCAGAGCCCCAACCTGAATCCAATAGAAAATGTTTGGAAGATAATTGGAGAAAGGGCTCAGAAAAGAAACCCGAAAAACCAGGATCACCTATGGGAGTTATTGAAAGACGAATGGGAGGGAATTACTGCTGATTTTTGCAAGAAATTAATTAGATCATGTGGTCGACGATGCAGAGAAGTCATTGAAAATAAGGGGATGTTTGCCAAATATTCTATTTTGTTGATATTTTGTTCACAAGTATTAACAAGATCGTTCCTTAACTTTTGTCCAGTAGCTTATTTCCTTTGTTCCATTTAATCTTTATTTTTAAAAAAACTATTATGTAAAATTTTGTAACTTTGTATAATATTTATACATTACACCCTAATCTTTATTCGATAAAAATTTCATTGCTATTCATGCATTACTTTTTAAGTAATACACATATTTATGACTTTGTTCTTTCCGTTTCTTATATTATGGCCGCTACTGTATATATGTATCTGGTGGACTCTCTTGTGTCATCTGACAACTGATATATAGCGTTTGCCTGATTAAATCCTGATATCTTTTCTTTCTTTTTTTTTCAATAATTATTTCCTTTCAGGATATACTATTTATAATGCTATTTGACGGGCTAAATTCAAATATGACAATAAAATTGCCTATTCTTTGCACAAGAAACAGGCTTCCCACGTTATATACATTTATAATGTTTTTATTTTATTTTATGAATTATTTTATAAATTATAATTTTATTTCATGTTATCATTTATTTATAGTGAACATAGCGGATATTTAATCATGAATTTTAAAACTGTGTTTTTATTTGACTGAATTACAATTTAACACCTGGGAAAACAATTGCTAACTTCATATTTTTTCAGTATGTGCCCAACACTTGTCGATTCGTATCTTTATCGCCATTTTTTATTATCGATTGTGAGGTCGTGATGGTGAAAGTCTCACACCAGTGCCGACTCGAGGTTGATAAAGATCAACAGAGAACTATACATTAAAGACAGCTACGTTCTGAAGTAGAAGCATTATTTGAATGAAATATTTCAATTACGGTATCAATTAAATATCAATTAAATATCAATTAAATATCAATTAAATTAAATATCAATAAAATATCAATTAAATATCAATATTAAATATCAATTAAATATCAAGTAAAATATATTTTTTAAATGTTCGATTAGGTATCTTATTGAGAAAATAAAAATACGTTAGTGCCGCTGACCTCGATCGGTGACTACCTTACAAATACAAGCCACAAATCTGCCACTGGGTGGTATGCCACTAGCGTTTGCTGCTGATAGTCCGCTGTCGGACCGCTGGCGTATTCATCTCGGCAGTATTGCTGCCACCCGAGGACCGCTGGCGACCCACTAACGTCTATCGCGTAGGGTACTCTAAGTATTCTGGTTTGTCGCTGAGTAGATGCCTGAAAGTATTAATGGACTTAAGTTCACTTTAGATAGCGTTTCTTTGTAGATGTCATATCTTGGTTGGTTGGATGATTTCGTTTAGCGGCATATCAACACATCTATGGGTTATTTTATGCCGTAATCTGTATATGTTGTAAACAATTTTATGGCTTCAACTAAATATATTTTGAACACAGTTGTATGCCTTCAACTACAGATAAAAGGTATTGTTGGTCATTTTGCTATAAAATGTATTGTTGGTCATTTTGCTTTAGATATGTACTGTTACTATACATAGTTATTGTTGCTTGGTTGATTTAGTTTAGCAACATAGCCACCTATGTAGGCTATTTAATACCGAAATCTAAATATTTTGACATTTTATGGATTCAACCAAATATATTTTGAACGCATTTGCATGCCTTCAACTAAATAAAGATAAAATGTATTGTTGGTTATTTCACTATAAAATGTATTGCTTGGCATTTTGCATTAAAAATGTATTCTAATTTTATTATAAATAGGTATTGTTGGTAATTTTTTTTTAATATAAACATGTATTGCTGTTATTTTACTATAAAAATATATTTTTATACTTTCATAGTGTTTTGTCATTGCTTGGAGTTCACCCAGAGCTGGAACCCTAACAGGTGCTACTACCCTGGCTCAGGATGATTTTGAGAGGTGCTTCCACGCTCCCCGATCAGTGGTCTTGCTGCTAGATGTAGTTTATCATCATACCCAGAACAATGATATATTGGTGAAATAGCTCACGATTCTGGTCACTTAGTGCGTCACCATAAGGAGGAAAGTAATAATTGAGTCCAAAAAATTTAATTTTGAGAGACACGTTTTATTCCTTGTATTTTTATTCCACTGACGTTGGAAATGAATTATGAACCTCGAAATCTGTTTCATATTTTCATATATTTCCTTGATACCGATTGTATAACTTTTAAAAAATTTCCCATTTTGCAACAAAAGAGCTTTAAGACATAATGAATCCTAAAACAGCCTCGAGTCGCTATGATCAGAATCGATGTTGAGAGCTTCCATCAAACTGGATATTGTCTGCCGGCCATACGGTCACCTTCAGGAAGAAGAATGTTTAAAAATTTCTTTTCGTGGTAACGAAAAGTGGAAACCCTAAGATCAGATGCCAGAAGTTATTACAACTGTAGTCTAGAGTTGAAGCGTTCTATCTTATTCTTAGGCAACTACAAATCTCTGACAAGGTCATGCAGTTCACCGTGAGATACGCGGTATGTTTCAGAGGAGAGAATGTGTCAAAATAATCGTTGGGTATTGCTGTTCCAGTACAAGAACTTTCATCCTCTTCTTGACTCATGAGATTCAAATGAAACGGTAACTAGTTGTCCGTCTCGAGGTGATAATCGGCGAATATCAGATGAATTGTTTGGATTATGCTCATCATATTTTTTTCTTCTTTGATAAACTTTTTTTTTTGGGGTTTTCTCGAAGATATTGTTTCAGTAAAATGCATGCATTTCATTTCCTGTTCAAATCCTTTCAAGAATTCATTGTAGCCTAAGTATGAAACGCGTGCTTATCTTTATCGCTGATTTTGCATCCGAAATACAGATAGCAGACTTTCCTAATTGTAGTAGTTATATTGTCCTTCGGAGACGTAAAAGTTGCTTCACTACAACTAGAGCAAATGTTATCTGCTTCGTTCACAAATTGGCTTGATTAAATGTCCTTTCTACATAAGATTAAAATGTTATATATAAAGTACAGTGTATGTGTTTGTGCGTGTGTGTGTCCAAGCAACTTTTCCGCTCCCACTGCTGTGATTTCAGTGACTCATTGTTCATACAAAAGCCCTAGAAAAGTTAAGAGCAGGGAACGATTTTCACTGAACTCAGATTCAGCGTTGCCAGATTATGCGAGGTTAAAATATATATCAGTATATTAAACACTGCAATTTCGTTGCTTTCATGCTTCAAGGGGAGTAACTATTATTTTCCTTTTGTATCCAAAATTGCAGCTAGCTTTAAATTTCAAGCTAGCTTAAAAGCCACTATGTCGGCATTTAATCTAGCTCCTGTGAAGGAATATTCGTTTGACCATCATCATAATAGATAAAGAGGAATAGATGCGATAGGCATCAATAAACTACAGAAGAACTCAAAAATGATCGCTGCATTTAAGTACTGAATTAATGTTTAAGCTTACCTTTTAAAAGTTCAACAGTAATTCTTCTGGTGCCACTTAATTTAAAGAGCATTTGATATACGTAGATCCTTATTTTCCGTACTAACAATTGTCTTTATTTCATGGGTGACATAACAGGGACAATTTATATGATAAAATTAATATAGTATGAAAATGAGAAAGCAGAAGTAGTTATATATTCAACATTTGAAGAGTTAGAGAAACATAATAGCTAATTTAGTAGGACCTCTATTACGGAATCTATATAAATGCGAAGGTCAGTTCCCCCGCAAATTCTGAGTTTAAAAAGTCCCAGCTTTTCTTCATAGAAATTTACACGCTGAGAGTACACTCTCTGTATTATATATTATGTACTTCTTGGCAATATCACTCTTCAAGTTTAACTAATTTTCATATTGATCTTAAAAAGTTTATTTCATTAAATAACTGTCCTTCATTACTGTTCTGCTATTCAAGGATTGTTTTTATTTTTATATCAGAAATAGTTCTGTTTAGAAATATTGTCTTATATAGTGCAGAAAAGTGTTTAATATTTGCATTTTACTTGGCTTTCAACAAGTAGACATCTATTTGTAAAACTTTCCTTAACTATAACAAGCTAATCTATGAATGAAATGTTCATTGAAAATATTTGTTTCAAAGATTTCAAGTAGTGAATATATCTTATTTTACGAAGCAATAGCGAGCGGTCAAAGCCTGCTAGTGTCTTATAAAAATGTTCTTTTCTGGTAAATCTCTTCCTTCGAAAGTTCAAAGCGTAGTGCATCTGCAATAGGAAGACAATTGTTTTCGTGTGGCGCTGAAATATTTGAATTTCCTGTTTCTAAAAGTAACAGAAGTACGTTGGGTGTAACGGATTGCGAAATTGGAGAGCCGAGTTTGAATTTCAGTTGAGTTCATTAAATTCACTTTTGTGTAAATCTCCTGGAGAATAATATAAATCCATATCTTCACTTCTCTCAGTCATGGGTTTGAATAGCAGGACAGATTCGGTCCTAGAGTTCTGGTTTGCAAGCAGTCTACCGTAGAAAGAAGCGGCGACCTGCTGCGGAAAAATAGTCTGCCAAGTCAGACATGAATCGAAAAAGACACGATCGTCCAAGGGTGTGTTACGTAGGGCACTTAACTGACAGAAAGTAACAGTAATTATTTAAATAAAAAAAACTCCGCTGGAGACAAGGTGGGTGGAAATTTCCAAGCAAAAAGTTAGAATCAACTTTAATTTGAAAATAAGAGTTAATCAACTAATTTCTATGATTGGTAAGGCAGAATAGGTGCGGCTTGACATATGGCTCAAGAGCATTTTACCTGTTTGAAAGTAGATCATTTTGTAGAGCATTGTGCCTGTTTGGCAGTAGCTCATTTTGTATAGCGTTTTGCCTGTTTGGCAGTAGCTCATTTTGTAGAGCATTTTACCTGTTTGGCAGTAGAACAATTTGTAGAGCGTTTTGCCTGTTTGGCAGTAGCTTATTTTGTAGAGCATTTTCCCTGTTTGGCAGTAGCTTATTTTGTAGAGCATCTTGCCTGTTCGGCAGTAGCTCATTTTGTAGAGCATTTTCCTTGTTTGGCTGTAGCTCATTTTATAGGGCATTTTATCTGTTTGGCAGTAGCTCACTTTATAGAGCATTTTATCTGTTTGGCAGTAGCTCATTTTGTAGAACATTTTACCTGATTGGCAGTAGCTCAGTTTGTAGAGCATTTTACCTATTTGGCAGTAGCTCAATTCGGAGAGCATTTAACCTGTTTGGCAGTAGCACATTTTATAGAGCATTTTGCCTGTTTTGCAAGAGCTCATTTTATAGAGCATTTTGCCTGTTTGGCAGTAGCAATTTTATAGAGCATTTTGCCTGTTTGGGAGTAGCTCATTTTGTTCAGCATTTTAACTGTTTTGCAATAGATCATTTTGTAGAGTATTTTGCCTGTTTGACAGTAAGTCATTTTATATAGAATTTTGCCTGTTTCGCAGTAGCACATTTTATAGAGCATTTTGCCTGTTTGGCAGTAGATCATTTTGTAGAGTATTTTGCCTGTTTGGCAGTAGATCAGTTTGTAGAGCATTTTGCCTGTTTGGTAGTAGCTCATTTTATAGAGCATTTTCCGTGTTTGGGAGTAGTTCATTTTGTAGAGCATTTTACCTGTTTGGCAGTAACTCATTTTATAGAGCATTTTCCTTGTTTGGGAGTAGCTCATTTTGTAGATTATTTTGCCTGTTTGGCAGTAGCTCATTTTGTAGAACATTTTACCTGATTGGCAGTACCTCAGTTTGTAGAGCATTTTACCTATTTGGCAGTAGCTCATTTTACAGGGAATTTAGCCTGGTTGTCAGTAGCACATTTTATAGAGCATTTTGCCTGCTTGGCAGTAGCTCATTTTGTTGAGCGTTTTGCCTGTTTGGCAGTAGCTTATTTTGTAGAGCATTTTCCCTGTTTGGCAGTAGCTTATTTTGTAGAGCATCTTGCCTGTTCGGCAGTAGCTCATTTTGTAGAGCATTTTCCTTGTTTGGCTGTAGCTCATTTTATAGGGCATTTTATCTGTTTGGCAGTAGCTCATTTTATAAAGCATTTTATCTGTTTGGCAGTAGCTCATTTTGTAGAACATTTTACCTGATTGGCAGCAGCTCAGTTTGTAGAGCATTTTACCTATTTGGCAGTAGCACATTTCGTAGAGCATTTTACCTGTTTGTCAGTAGCTCATTTTATAGAGAATTTTGCCTGTTTGGCAGTAGCTCATTTTATAGAGCATTTTACCTGTTTGGCAGTAGTTCATTTTGTAGAGCATTTTGCCTGTTTGGCAGCCAATCATTTTCTAGAGCATTATTACTGTTTGGCATTAGATCATTTAATAGAGCATTTTACCTGTTTGGCAGTAGCTCATTTTGTAGAGCATTTTGCCTGTTTGGCAGTATCTCATGTTGTACAGCATTTTACCTGTTTGGCAGTAGCTCATTTTGTAGAGCATTTTCCCTGTTTGGCAGTCGATCATTTTGTTGAGCATTGTCCCTGGTTGGCAGTAGCACTTTTTGTAGAGCATTTTGCCTCGGTGGCCGTAGTTCATTTAGCACAGCATTTTGCCTGTTTGGCAGTCGGTCATTTTGTAGAGCATTTTGCCTGTTTCGCAGTAGCTTATTTTGTAGAGCATTTTACCTGTTTGGCAAAACCTCATTTAATAGAGCATTTTGCCTGTTTGGCAGTAGCAATTTTATAGAGCATTTTGCCTGTTTGGGAGTAGCTCATTTTGTTCAGCATTTTAACTGTTTAGCAGTAGCTAATTTTGTAGAGCATTTTACCTGTTTAGCAATAGATCATTTTGTAGAGCATTTTACCTGTTTAGAAATAGATCATTTTGTAGAGTATTTTGCCTGTTTGGCAGTAAGTCATTTTATATAGAATTTTGCCTGTTTCACAGTAGCACATTTTATAGAGCATTTTGCCTGTTTGGCAGTAGATCATTTTGTAGAGCATTTTGCCTGTTTGGTAGTAGCTCATTTTATAGAGCGTTTTGCCTGTTTGGCAGTAGCTCATTTTATAGGGAATTTTCCTTGTTTGGGAGTAGCTCATTTTGTAGAGTATTTTGCCTGTTTGGCAGTAAGTCATTTTATATAGAATTTTGCCTGTTTCACAGTAGCACATTTTATAGAGCATTTTGCCTGTTTGGCAGTAGATCATTTTGTAGAGCATTTTGCCTGTTTGGTAGTAGCTCATTTTATAGAGCGTTTTGCCTGTTTGGCAGTAGCTCATTTTATAGGGAATTTTCCTTGTTTGGGAGTAGCTCATTTTGTAGATTATTTTGCCTGTTTGGCAGTAGCTCGTTTTGTAGAGCATTTTGCCTATTTGGCAGTAGCTCATTTTATAGGGAATTTTGCCTGGTTGTCAGTAGCACATTTTATAGAGCATTTTGCCTGTTTGGCAGTAGCTCATTTTGTAGAACATTTTGCCCGTTTGTCAGTAGCTCATTTTGTAGAGCATTTTGCCTGTTTGGCAGTATATCCTTTTGTAAAGCATTTTGCCTGTTCGGCAGTAGATCATTTTATAGAGCATTTTGCCTGTGTGTGAGTAGCTAATTTTGTAGAGCATTTTTCCTGTTTGGTAGTAGCTCATTTAATAGAGCATTTTGCCTGTTTGGCAATAGCTCATTTTGTATAGCATTTTGCCCGTTTGGCAGTCCTCATTTTTAGTTATCTTTTCTTGATTCCATCGAAGATCATTGATATTTATTTACAATGTATATAAAAATTGCGCGTACTAATAGTTCATTCGATCCCATTCCTTTGGCGAGTAGCTTCTCCTCGTGAACAATTGCTCTGTTGACCCGTCTCCCAAGGGTATGTTTTGCAGAAACCAACAATCTTAACCTATTCAAATCTAGAGTTAACCGTTATCTTCCCTATTTGTACTGATAATCTGTTCCTCTTACTCCGTAACCCTCTACTTCGCGTGACTTTCGGCTCTTGTATAGGGTGGACCTAACTGTAAAAAAATAAAAATATAAAAATAATAATAATAATAGTAATAATAATGATAATGATAAATATAAATATAAAGAATTTTCGATATTGAATGACCAAGTAAAGATTGTAATATTAGCGATGTTGTGTAATACTTAGAATGTTTGTCTCGATTGATCAACTGCGACTGAGTAGTGATTTCGATCGTCACTGGATTATTCTTAGTCTTGTACGCTTAGGAAATCGCTGCACGAAACTTTCTTAACATGATTGTTTGAATAATAGAGAAGAATTTGCCTCGGGCCACTAAAACTCTAGAAAAAAGTCAAATCTTGACTTTTGTCTAATCATTCGGTGGGTAATATTTGATGTTAGAAATCAGTCTTTACTTGTACTCCCCAATTCTCACTGTCCAGCTTTGACAAGGTTCAAAAGCGGCCTTGTAGGCGTTGAATTATTCTCAATCCTTTGACATTTGTTTCTCAGACGAACACGTTGCTACTCTCTCCCTACTCTATCGCTATGACTATGACAAATGTTTGAACGTGTTACGCCCCTTAGTCTCACCAGCTCAGATCTTTCCCAACGAAGACCTACCATGCTCCCTGTCGCAAACCATATCCCAATTCCATTTGTGTTTCTTTGATAAGAAGCAAGTTCCACTCAGACAGCTTCTTCACCAGATCTGTTGCTTTATGGAAGTGACTTCCAAGAGGATTTTCCTCTGACAATTACATTATTATTGATATCTCGAAGTACAAGATCAAACGATATATACCCTACACGTCCTTATGATATGCATTTCATAATCCCTCCGAACCCTACTTTTACAATAATCCTTCAGAGTAACCGTCTACCTGGAGTGGCATTTGGACATTTACTGGGTGAACTATCAATAAATAATAAAATCTCCTCATGCCAATCATTGTTTATGACCCTTAGTCTGCAATATGATATGGCAATATCTGTCTGAGATAAGGTAATTTTATTATTTACAATGTTCGAACTGTTGTCCTCATCAAGAGAAAAGCGATAATAACAACAAAATTGCAATATGAACTCTGGTAAAAGTATGTATATATACATATACTGATGTTCACAAGGACACGTGGCAAAGTGGATAAAAGCGTTGATTGGCTACAGTAACTTGACCCGAAGAATGGTGAGCACATTACATGGTGAATAAAAAATTGGACAGTAGAGTTAAAAGAAGATAACTGAAACATCTGGAACAATCTACCCCGGTGGATGAAATTCCAGTCACCTGAAGAAGACCGGAGCGTACAACGGCTGAAACGTCTTGAATATGTCAATAAAGATGAGGGTAACAGTCCGAACAATGTAAATATGATATGACAAGCAGATTTGTTGTACTTGCCTTAAGAGAGAACAATACATTAAATACCTACATTAAGTTTTAACAGATGATACATTTGGATAGCAATTGATGTCTTCCAAAAACTAAGCAATGTATTAAGAAAAAAACATTTTGTTAGTACTAAACTCTTATGTAATATCGGCCCTCTTCTATGACAGTCAATACTGGACAATCTCCTCACGCTTGAGGCAACAGAAATCTGGTTCTCCAAAATGATGCTGAAAATACCATGGACAGAAGATGTGTGCAAAGACGAAGTTTTAGAGAAAATCGAAATAAAAAGAACACTTATACTTAACACCAGAAAAAGATAGTTGAAATTTTTAGGGTACAAAAAGAAAGATGGCTCGGATAACTTGACACACACGGGCCATGATGAAGGCAATACGGACAGAGGAAAACAGCAAATAACTTCCCTAAAGAGCTTGGGTAAATGAATGGTAGAACAGGGATTAGGAGAGATAATAGAAAGAGAAATATTTATAAGAGCTACGACGGACAAGAAGCTGTGAAGTGCCAAGATGCTTCAAGTACATAAGGAACACGTCACATGAAAGAAGAATTATTAAGGACTTATTTCGGTTGAAATCTCTTTCTTTTCATCTCCTACGAATCTTTCTGTTAAGATAGCTACAAATATTTATAAGGAATCCATAGAATTTTTTATCCGAAATTTCATGCTACTCCAAACGTTATTGGTGGATGCGAATGTTCCTTCAAAACTTCAAGGCGTGATTCATCTGCAATAGTAAGACAATAGTTTTCGTGCGGTGCTAAAATACTTGAATTTCCTGTTTCTTAAAATAATAGAAGTGCATTGGGTGTAAAGAATTGAAGAATCAAG
>OZ010590.1:28176168-28233668 GCA_963932145.1 Acanthosepion lycidas
ATGAGTTGAGTAGGTACACAAAAATAGAAAGGGGCCTAAGACAAGGATGCGTCTTCTTGCCAGACTCGTTCAACTTCAACAGTAAGGTTATCCGAAGGAAGCTGGAGATCCAACTAGATTTTATCATCAGTAGGGGTAATCGCATCAATATACAACACGCAGAAGACACTGTGTTGACGAAAGTCACAGAAAGAAAACTTTAAGAATCTCTAGACAAGGTAAAAAAGCGAAGCGTTATGAAAGGATTAATCATTAATTCTACGAAGACGAAATGCAGGTTTTGCAGCATGCACTTCGGGGTCACCAAATGTTGCAGGCGCTGCTCCAAGTTAGACTAAAATCAGGGACAACACTAGTTTGCACAAGTTTGTTTATTTTGTTTGTTTAATGGCATACCAACTCCTTATAGTTTATTTAATGCCGAAATTGGACTGGGATATTTGAAGTAATAAAAATATAATATATGTTATTCTGCTTTCACAGTTGAGTACATGGTAGATGATAGTCAGGTTTTGTGCTTGTGTGGATATAATTACTAGAGGCGATAATATGACTTTTATGTTGTAGTTATTTTGAAGTTGTATTTTAGAAAACATGTTTGATTTCTTGAAGAAGTTATAGGATATTATATGGATTAATGTTATGAAATAATTTTTTTTCTTATTAGTTGGTTGATTGATGTTATATAGCGGCATATCAACCTCTATCGTTTATTTAATGCCGAAATCTAAATATTTTGATCAAAATTATATGACTTCAACTATAGATAAAATGTATATATGGTCATTTTGCTATAAAATGTATTGCTGGTAATTTTTTAAATGTATTGTTGGTCATTTTACTATAAATATATATTATTGGTGATTTTACTATAAAAATGTAATTTTATATTTCCATAATGTATTATTTTTGTTTGACGGTTCACAATTTCCCATATTATGGACCCTGACAGTTGCTACCACCCTAGGTAAGGCTACATCTGCGAATACCGCAATTAAGAGTTGCTTCCACGCTCCTGAAAACATCCAATCTCCTGATTAGATGTCTTACTGCCGGATATAGTTTATCGTCATACCCAGGATTAATTTGCACAGGAAAATGACGAGTTTAAGGAAATTAATGAATTTCAAGAAGACGATTTTTTTTTCATATAACTGAGTAAAAGAGAGAAAAATACATGCAGAATAAAGAAGGCGCTAAAAGGGCGGAGTTGTGCGAGTGATACAAATGAGTATGTGTGAATTTTCTGCCACCCCAAGGGGAAAGATATCTCCATGCCTCGGTGTTTGTCCAAGTGGGGTCGTCACTAAAAACTGCTGGTTAGAAAAAAGAGGCAAGAGGATGAAAACAAGAAGTGTCCCATTTTTATAGTTGCTTGACAGCGCCACCTTATGACGTCTTGACAAAACTTTCCAAGCAATGTGTTGACAAACCACGTAGGTTATGAGCAAGGGGAACAGCTCCAGATGCCCACCACGAACTTGAAACTCAAGCAAGTACAGAAATTTAACTATCAGTGAAATTTTTTAACAGACAACGGAAAATATGACAGAGAAATTCCAAATTGCGTTGGATAGAATAAAGACGCATTCCTAAAACTAAGCAAAATATTAAAAATCAGAATAGTTTGTATTGCAAACCAGGGAAGGTTACTGAATTTAATAATCACAAGAAGGTTGGTACTGAACGATAATACTTAGGGCAAGAAAAACACATATAAGATTCGCTAGCGGCGCGTAAAAAGAGTAGTCAACTGCTAGAAGTGAGTCAAGTGAATTCCATAATGAATCTCCAACAGCAGGATATCTACCAACCACTCCACACGGTCAGATGTAGCACAAAGCCGAATTTTATGTGGGGTATCGGAGCCCATAGGCTCAGCCAAAAATTTCCCAGGGTAGAGTAAAATGGGGTCGGTTAGCTGTTTCCCGAGAGGAGACTTTGCCTTTCGACATAGCCTCGTCTGTGGATCCTCTCTGCCCGGAGGCAGAGAGTTTGACCAGCACAGCTGGAGACGAATCTCCAACTGCAGGATATCTACCAACCGTCCCATGCTGTCAGATGTGACACAAGGAAAAATTTAATGTGGAATATCCGAGCCTTTAGGCTCGACCAAAAATTCTTCATAGACTCCCTATAAAACAGATAAAGAGAAAACTGGAGCCAACAGAAAATGAGGTTCTGCAGAAGGATGCTGAGAATTGCATGGCTACAGTACGTAAAAAACGGAGATATATCAAAGAAAATGGAAATAAAAGACACATATAATCAAAAAGCGAAAACTAGAAATGATTGTTCATAGGGAGAAAGGAGGGCTTAGAGAATATGACACGCACAGGGTATATCCACATGCCCCTTGGGGTTTCCTTGCACTCTGACGATTCTACAATCTTGATGTTCGATATTATTTCTTTTAATGGTAAAAAGAAGCATTAGTGTTGCATTTTTATAAATATTTTTATGGCATTTGTTATAGGTCATTTTTGAAAAAGGGCGTTAATTTATAAAAGAAAAGAAAAACATAAATAGACTATTTTGCCGGTTCCGGTAAAATAGACACCACGGTTACTTTTACCTGTCCCGGTAAAATAGACACCAAGTAAAGTCCCGTTAAAATAGACACCAAGGCTATTTTACTGGTCCCGGTAAAATAGACACCAAGTAAAGTCCCGTTAAAATAGACAAAAACGCTATTTTACCGGTCCCGGTAAAATAGACACCAAGTAAAATCCCGTTAAAATAGACACCAAGGCTATTTTACCGGTCCCGGTAAAATAGACACTAAGGCTTTTTTTTTTTTTGTGCTGGTAAATATAAATAGTGTTTTAGAACTAAGAATGTGTTTGTCAGTGATAAACATCCTTAGCGCAGTGATTGTGTGAGCTGTGTAGGCAGGTCTCGGCCAACATGGATTCTGGGGTCTGCGAATGTTGTCTTCAGTGGGTGTATCTGAAGTTCATTGGCAAGACAACCATACCCAAGGGCAAGTTTTGGATTTGCAGAGAATGTTATGTCTGAAGTGCTTGAAATGTTTAGAGACTTCAACATTTCCTTTTAATAATTAACGATGAATAAATGAGTTTAACTTGTGTTATTACAATTGATGTTGGAAAAGATTTTAAATTGTTTTAATAATTGATGGTGAAAACAAATAAATGCTGTTTTAAATCTGTGTTTTGTTATTTTTATCATTACCTACTTTCATAATAATAAAAATATTTATCGGCAAAATAGCCTGGGGTCGATGTTACCCAGACCGGTAACATAAGCTTAAAAGCGAACTTACCGCGATCGGAAAAAATAGCCTCTTCGTTAAACAAAATGAAATGACCATAACTTGACAAATACTTGGAGTTAGAACAAAGACCTGTCCAGAAATCCTGAAACTGCCTAACCCTAAACAGGGTATAGTATCTATCACTTGGGAAATGTTCCAAAAATAATGTAACGGGAGGGAGTTATGACAGAAAGATTTATTCTCCCATTTGTATCCCGGTTCCGTTTATAAATATTATTATATCTGTACTTCACGGAGGGAACGGAATGACTGAAAAGAAAAAGAATAACAAACATGCTTTGTTCTCAGAGAGACTTTTATATCACTATGACATACACAAAACTATATATATATATATATATATATATATATATATATATATATATATATATACGCGTGCCCCACGCGGAAAGTACAGAAGCAAAAAGAAAGGATCTCATATATAACATGGAGTTACTCCTGTCTCTGTAGAAGTCATATTTAGGACTCCAGATTCAAACGGGCCGGATTCATCTATGTCTCAGGCGAGGACATATTCCACGAACGGGAAACAGGCATTCTGGGGTTTCCCAAATTGAGAAATGCTAGTTGGAGTTTCTTTCTATATTTAGTTATATTCCTAAAGTGAAACGATACCATGGACTTGGAGAGGAAGATCTAGCCTCTGCCCTCGAAATGGTGGGGCTGGGCTAAAGCTTTCGGTTTGGCTCCTGTAAATAAAATTTTAAAAAAAAACTTTGACTGTCACTTTCGGCACTCTGTGAAGTGACGTTACTAATCGGCTGTCTCCACCAAAAGGAGATAATCACTTTTTATACCCCTACAAGGACAAATGTTCAATTGCGAAACCTCCGTGTATAAACAAAATCCCGAAAAAATAATGGCAAAGATTCTACGCAACGTTTACGCAGTTTATTTATTTGTCAAACATTGTTGAATTTTCACAAGTCCACAAAGCCATCATTAATTTATGACTCTAAGTGGTTACTCTAAGCATGTACCAGGCTAGACGTTGCTTAACTTCGCAACAGTACTTTGTCATTTGTCCGTAAGTCAGCGCATGGACAGTTTAATAGGAAGTCTATGTCGGTACGATTTCAAGAGCAACCAGGAAGAGAACTCTTAAAGAAAAGCAACCCGAGACACAGTAACATTAATGATCACATAAGCGGCCTCAAGGCGCGGTCGACCGCCATTACCATGATGTCAATTTAAATGCTTCCTACTTCCTGTCCACACCGGAAATTAATGGTTAAGAATTGTTGATACAAGAGAATACGAACTCGAATTTTTAAAAGTATTTTAGGCTTGGGTGTGAAAGACAAACACAATTAAAAAAAAACAAAACAAAAAACGAAGAAAAACATCGTTAATCGATATTTCTAGAAAATGTGAATCCGTTTTTTTTTCTTTTCTTTTTTTTTCTTTTCATTTTTTTTTTCTTTTTTTTTCTTTTTCTTCGGTGGTTTAAAGATTTTTGGAAGGAGAATATAATCTGGTATCAATCATCAATCGTGGGAGAACTCATGAGGATCGAACCCTCGGCGCTAGCTTGCAAACCATATTACTATGTTAAGGTACATGATTTTTTTTGTTGGCTTAGTCAAGCACAAGGCTACAAATTTAGAGTACTCCGAAAGAATTAATCTCACTAGATAGTATTATTGTTCATTGTAGCTCATTAACCATTACTAAACACCGAGATGTTTCATCCATCTTACGAACAAAATCATCGAGTCTGATTCCAATGATTAATCACCGTATTTACCTCTTTCTTCATGTTGTCTTTATTGTTTAAAAATCCATTTAACTGATCGATCGATTGTTTTATCTTTTACGGCTTTTCAAATTTTTCAGCTTATTTAAATCTAGAAAATATTTGAGTTTATAAAAAATTTTTTGAAGATAATGATTTATTGACACAAATCCATAGCAAGGAAAAGAGGTGGATTCATAGCTTTCTTAACGTGATTGGCGCGCAAGTGAATTTTACGAATTCTACTCGAACAGGAACTCGGCTCTCCAATTTCAAATTCAAAGCCTTTATCTATTTAAACACCCGCACACCCAAGCTTACAGCATCTGATATCCCCAAACAGTCACCCATCTAGGAAATGACCAGGCTCGTTTTTGCTTACCTTTGTTTCTACATGATTTGGCCGTTAACCACTTTTAACTGGGTCATTATCCAAATTTCTTCTATATGTGCCCTAAAAATACTTAAAGTATATAGAGTCTAAAGTTTACGTAACCTATAGTTAACTTTTTAAATTTTTTTATCTTAGAATTAAACTAATAAAACCATTATTTAAATTAATATTTTACTTATTGTCATATAGTAAGAAATCTAAGTGGAAGCTTTATTTGACTAATGATATATATATATATTTGCATAAATACAAAGAAAATGTGGCACAGTCCGAAAAGTGGGGATAAGGAAAGCTGGTCATCATCTGTCTTATCTTAAACTTAGCTAGCCACAATCACTGACCCAAACAAACTATACAATATTCCTTGCACCAAAATACCACATTTTCACTTACCATTCTTACTACAATCACCATAATACCTCACAGTCTCTATGAAGTTCAAAATAGTCCTGATATGTGCAATTTTGTCTGTGGCGTGTGGGTAAGAGAATAACATTTAAAAATAAAAATCCCAGTGAATATTTACAATATGCATAATACTATATATATATTTAAAAAAACTAAACTGGTAATGCTGTTATTAATAACCCCCGCCACAATCACCAATCTTTGTGACAGAAATAGCAATTAACATGACGATTTGGTTTGGTTTGGTTTGGTTTGTTTTAAGGTATATCAATCTCAGTATGTTATTTAATGCCGACAGAAGTTTTATTGCTGGTAATATTTTTATCTATCTATCTATCTATATATTAGGTTGGTGCAAAAATAATGACGTAATAATGTCGTTTTTTGACGTATTTTTTACGTCAAAAAACGATATTATTACGTCATTATTTTTGCACCAACCTAATATCTATCTATCTATCTATCTCAGTATATAATAGTTTGTTTTGTTTTATTTTACGGCATACCAACCTCAGTAGGTTATTTAATACCAACAACATTTTTATTGCTGGTAATATTTTTTTTATCTATCTATCTCAGTATATAATGGTTTCTTTTGTTTTATTTTACGGCATATCAACCTCAGTATGTTATTTAATGCCCATAAATTTTTTTATCTTTCTAATAATTTTTTTTCTTCAAAACTTTATTGCTGGTAATAATTTTTTACAAAGTATTTATGGTATTAAAACATATTATTACACTTTCATAGTGTTCTGATCCCAGTTTTGGGGGTTAAGTATTTACCCATAGCTCGGGCCCTAATAGGTGCTACCACTCCGGGTCAATTAAGAGGTTGTTCCACGATCCTCAAAACCTCCTGGTCAGAGGCCTTGCTGTTGGATGTAGTTTATCGTTTTACCCAGGACGCGGATGTAGTTTATCATCATACCCAGGACGAAACTTGACGAAATTAAAGCAATACTTGAATGAATTAAAAAACGAATCATTTGATCAAACACACATCATCTACACACAGTCATTCAGGCACGACAATAATTACAGAAGAACACACTCGAAAAACGAAAAGTGTCCTGCATCCACCAGAGAACTGACATTACTGGTCACCTATCAGATGAGCGGATGGGAATTAAACTAACGAAGTCAGGGACAAAAATAAAAGGGGCCAATGAGCGTACATTTTATAGCTAAGTTAACTTGGCGTAAAAACATTAAAAAAAACAAGCTTAAACTAAGCTATCTTGGGCGGGGTTGCCAATATTTAATACAAGGCTCTCAAACCATTACGTGCCATGATCCCCATTTGGGGATCTGTTAAAATTAAACTCACTGCATGTTTACCCTGTATTTACTTTGAATAGCTTGCATAGATTGCATTTGCAGAGGTATATTAGCCATTAAATATTTTATTAGCCGGAAGAAGACACTTTTTGTCGTAATTTTACATTTCACGAGTAGAAAATAATGACTATTTTCAAAAGTATTTTTTAATTATTTCTAATCAATATTATTTTTTGATGTTTTATACACATATATATTTAATGTTCTAGTTTCTATAAAAAAAAAAACGACAATGGTAAGTACTAAAATGAAACATAAGGAATAAATAAACTGCTAAGACACCTGTCTGGGCCAAAAAAGCCTATTAAATAAAAATTGGTAGTTAATGGGTTAATATCGTGATATCCTAAGCGTTATCAAAATGCCACTCTAAGTCGGCTCCTTTCACTCAACATATACGCGCCAGACTCACTCACCTTTTGCTAAATTCTGATGTAAGAAGCCGTCGCCTTCCTGTCCTGATCTTGACTTTAAGCTGATAATTAATAAACAAGATCAGTTGGGAAGAGGTAAACTTCTCGTCTCCATAAAATACCTTCTGTCGCGCAGTCCATATCATGACTCGCATAACACCTAGTAACCACCAGAACGGCATACATAGTCAACGGCATTACCACATTGCTACAAACCGAATTGACCTGAAGGACGAAGAACACTCCGCGCAGCATGCGGACCATTATGTCTTCAATAAACTTGCACAATGGGACTCCATCTTGCAGAAGGCGTAACCGGGGTGTCCACCGACTCACTGCTTGGAAGCAGTTGAATGAATTTCACAAGCCAGCTGAAGAAAAATTTTGCCGACTTTGAGGACCTTTCGCATCACCAACCATGTGAGTGATGCCTGATCGTTAGTGAGGAATTTCAACCGAGGCGCCCAAAATAAATATACCAAGCAACAGCTGAAGGTATCCCTTGTGTGGTTGGTCGACTCAAGAATCTTTTTAGCTTATATCATTGGGAGTGCTTGAAACAGCTCTTAAGTTGCGGGTAAGAGTTGAGACATGGTCATCACCAAGCCGGAGAGGAATCTATCTTTCACATTTATAAATCTACCATTCGTCTGCTCATCAAATATTGTTGTCATATCTGATCTGGTTCCCCTGGTGTGCATCTCGAGACAAAATCTAGAGAAGGGTCTACAATACCTTCAATCTTGACCAGGCATCTTTTCCTCCAGTCACTGTCACACGGACGTGACGGGATGTGACATCCATCTGATCTACAAATATTTTCTGAAAATCTTTCATCTACCGAATTTGACCGTCAAGGATGAGGTCAATCGGTCGGTATGATTTTTAAGCTCTTACCAATGCTTCTGCATGATTGAATTCTCTCTGATATTGTCAAGGAGTCACCTTCTTGAGAAGTCGGCCATGATGAAATTCGAAACCGAGACTCATGGTCTGAACGGTATTGTAAAGTGCTATGCACTTGGTTACGCTCCCACCCGGTAGTGAGAACAAATGAAATGCCGAGAATGAATTCAAATCTTCAAACGATGACTCTTCTCAAAATGTTATGATGGTTCAGTCAAGTTTGAAGGATGGAAGCCATTACTGTTGTCCGGCAGTAGACAACTTGAAAGAAAGTAAAAGTCAATCGATATATCAATAAATCTGTAGCTAATTGTCTGATCAATAAACTGAAACAAAATACAAAGGGGTAAAAAGCCGACGTAGACTTTGATTATGAATAAGTATTGATTCCTTATATTCTGTAAAATTCATAATGAGATCTTTCTGTGAATCGTATGTAATATATCATCATTATCATCATCAGTCCCATGACCGGGTATAGTCGTAGAGTTTCTGTGCATGTGAACCCCTGGCCAGTTCCCTCCACATTGTCTGGGTTGACAGCCGGATAAATAGTCTTTTATTCAAAGCGTGTCTTAGACAAGTACACCTGGGGGAGCACATAAAAATCCATGTCAAACCCCAGCGGGAGTCTTCCAAGTTGAAGGCACGCCCTGATCAAAGGCACGAGAGTGTTGATCTAAGATGACCTCTCCAATCCTTCTCTGTGTTTGCACTCTTTTTATCTCTCTACGTCCCTCACTCTCTTTCTGTTTTACTGTGTCCTTCTCACTTACACTCTCCCTCCCTCTCTCTCTCTCTCTCTCTTTCATTGTGTTTTCCTCTTGGACGCTTAACATCGTCTGGCTTTCCTCAGTCTGTCACAAACTCACGAAGATTAAGAAAAAGAAACATTTTAATTTCGAAAGGTCACTTGCAGTTCAGCGACAAATTTGTCCTCAACAGATCGTTAAATCACAAATCATAATTTAGTTCCTCAATACGAACAACTGCTTCTATCTAAGATGACCTCCTCAAATCCTTTTCTGTGTCACACTCTCTTTTTGTCTCTCAGCGTCCCTCTCTCTGTTGAATTTATCGGGTGCAGGGGAGCGACCCATCCTGGTTACTGACTTCTGTCTTGAAAGTCCACCGGCAAGCGATTCCGTGCCTGCATCACACAGGCGTCATAAGTAGCTGTATAGCAAAGTTTACCTATTGTGATTGTCGGCCGTTGACCCTAGAAGAAGCTTCAACTACCCTTTGATACATTTTGGCTTTATTCCTTATGGGTGTCTAGCCACCCTCGTCACTAGAAAAAGACTGGTGGGGGAACTTGTTTAGTTACCGATAACATAACTATGCAGAAAATAACACACGTAGAGTGACATATTGTAAATATAGAAAATGCTTTTTGGTCCATATTTCTTCAAAAATTGAATCCGTTTGCTTATGGAAACAATTAGTTTAATCATTTCACCCCATACGAGGCAATAAATCCACTAAGACACAAGTATGAGAGAATAAGACAAGAAGAGTGGTCTACTAAAGAATTGTGGCATATTTTAGTGCTGAAAAATGGAGATTATTTATAGATTAATCTGAAAGAAACCTAAAAAAATTGTCCTTCGTTATCAGAGAAAATGTAATATGATGCAAACATTCTAAATATATTTTTATTATGTTCCCCGATGTAGAAATAAATGACGAATCGTAATTGAAACAGCTTTTAACGAATTTAAATTTACGGAGCTGTGTAATTAACACGCTCTGCTTAGTCCAGCAAATGTAAGATTGTAAAGTGAACAGGAATTGCTAAATATTAGGTTGGTGCAAAAATAATGTTGTTTTCTCACATAGTAACATATGTGAGAAAACGACATTATTTTTGCACCAACCTTAATTTTCGTTTAGTGCGGTAAGCACAATCTCAACTTGGAGAAGAAGATTGCGTTCCGCCAGTTTCCCAAGTTGGAAGTGTGGAGTAATGACATGAAGAAATGATCTCAGAGGCAGACCCGAGCTCAATATTCATTTGCATAAACTTTTAAATATGTTACTCACCCCTGAGAATACCATGAATTAGACGATGCCCGGAAAATTCGATCAGAAAAACATTCAGTAAAGGAAAACTCGGTAACGGAAAATTGACAATGAGGAAAATTCGCTATGAAATAAATATCGATTGAAATTTGATTTTAGGGCAGTTCTGGAGTGGGAATTTGAAGGCTAAGCCGCTTCCCCTATATTTTTAAATAACTTAAAATCGTGGTGTCCTGATATAAAAAAAAGCACAAGAATAACAGGGCCATACTTGGAGAAGTGAGACTTACTGGGCTAGTCTTCATTCCCCAATATTTTTTAAAAGTATTATTAAGTATGAGATAAAACCCAACTTCAACAATACCAGTACCTTACTTTCTGGAGGGGGCTATCACCCCCCCCCCCACACCATATCTTTAAATAAGTATTAACTAAAATCATGGGTTCCAGTCCAGATAAAACCCCACTGCAACAATACCAGGGCTGTACTTTCTAGATAGGGAATTTACGGTGGGTAAGCCCAATCTCCAGTATTTTTAAATAAATGTTTTTAAATAAGTATTTATTTAATTACTCTATTGTTTTCAAGCAATTAAAAGCAATTTATCTAAGTTAAAGATTATTTCTTGTGTCTTTTTAAATTATTATTTATAAAAAGTAGTAAATAAATGGAGTATTAGATAGTTATTTCTACTTAAAGTGGCAAAAACTATAATAGCCTCATTTCTTTGTCATTTGTCTTGAAGAACACTTTATTCGTTCAAAATTTACAACAAATAACAATGAATACAACGATATTATATTTTGTTTAAAGAAAGCTAAAAATAAACGAGAAGTTATTTCTTTTTTACAAAAAAAAGCAACATTTTCAAAAAGTGATATAACGATTTGCTTGGAAAAAAAAATACAGCAAAAAACAAAATTTCCGTTACCAGAATTCCCTTACTGAATTTTCCTAAATTCGAACCAGACACGTGAACAATGAGGAAGTTTGGTTCGGTTTGGTTTATTTTGTTTTGTGGTATATCAACCCCAATGGGTTATTTAATGCCGACAACATTTGTTATTGCTGGTAATATTTTGTTCTGTCAAAAATCTGTTTCTGATAATATTTTTCCTTCAAATTTGTATTGCTGGTAATAAGTTTTTTCAAAAAAGTATTGCTGGCAATAGTTGACTATTTGCCCATAGCTGGGACCCTAACAGGTTCTACCACCCTGGGTTAAGGTGGTCCTGGGAACAGCAGCAATTAAGAGGTGGTTCCACACTCCTCAAAACCTCCTGGTCAGAGGCCTTGCTGCTGGATGTAGTTTATCGTCTTACACAGGACGACAATGAGGAAGTATTAATACATTTATACGTAGAATCAGAAAGAGACAGTAGAACATTCTATGGCACATAATGAGGATAGAGAGCTTCGAAAATTTGACACTCACTAGACATATTGAAAGCAAGAGGGTCAAAGGGAAAGCAGCCCATAACCTACTTAATAAGTTTGTGTAAACGATTTGCAGAACAGGGATTAGGAGAGATAACAAAAAAAAATACTTTATTAAAGAATACAAAAGACAGGAAGTTGTGGTGAGTCATAATCCTGACACACATAATTGGCAGACTGACTTATTTTCTCTTCTCCTTTTACTTTCGATATACCCTGTCGGTTAAATCCTCCAAACAGTTTTGTTTATATATGTATCCCCAAATTTTTCGATGTTACTTTCTATGTAGTCCGTATTCTCATTAAAATCCCTACTTTGTCATATATTCCATATTAAAGTTACTCCAAAACAAGCCTCAAGAGTCCCTCATGGTGGAGCGTTACGAAATGAACTATGTAATGTGAAACAATTAGAAAAAAAGGAAGTTTATGAGTATAACGGGTATTGATGGCGATCCAACCTTGACTTGAAGATTCTAGTATTCAAGGAAGCATCTCCACGGGAGTTTGTCCCACAAAACAGCAGCTCCCGGGAAAATGTTTATGAGTGGAAACTGCTCCTTACAATTAAAATACGGCGGAAATGTGGATGATTTGATTCCGTGGAAGTAGCATACCGAGACCGTGAACCGGTGGAACTAAAGAGTGGAGCTAATCTGAACATTTACTATGGAAATAGCGATAGTGCAGCGATAGGCTTGCATCATTGTGTCTGCTGGAAAGAGTCTGAAGAGTGACAAATAAAGACTTCCCTTTACGAAATCGGGTAAGCGATTTTGAACTTTATCAATATGACAAGTTGGTTGCTTTAAACTAGACACGGCAGCAATACTCCATTTTTGGTGAAGGATAAGAGTCAGATACTTCCTGGGTCGGTAAAATGAGCCGTCCATTTTTCCATCGTTTTAGATCTGTGATCAAAGAAATATGAGTTTCACTTGAGGTTTGGTGTGAAATTTAGTCCTAATGGACCCTCAAAGCAAGGAGCCTCTGTTCATGAAATATTCTGCTAATATTTATTTTTTGATTGTCAATAAATATCTGTGGGTTGTTTTCATTAAAATCTTTTATAATTCATATTTTCTAAATTAAGTTTACTGCAGCCGAATAAGTAACCTCTTTGCCCTTAATACCGGCATAAAAAAAACTGGCTTTGAGGTAGGCGCGAATAACACACTTTATCACCTGTGTAAAAAAATGTAATGATAGCAAACACGAACAGGTAGGCCTTAATTAAAGCTATTGAATGAATCGTTATTATGTCGGCATAACAATAAGATTCACATATAACAATTTCTATAAGGATCCTATCTACCCCAAAACAAAGATGTTTATTCTCATGAACTAATATAGTGGTTTCCAAACATAGCTTAGGTGTATCACAAGGCGAATCTAGAGACCACCCAGTGAGGATCGAACTCACTACTCAATCGGAATTGTTCTAGCGAGAGAAACTTGCTAACCATTACGCTACCTCCAGGTGCCCCTTATGAGCCAATATAATAATATGTGGTACACTAGCCAGTGATCTTCGAGACTAATGTTTGGCTGCAGAAAAATGCAGCATAATTTGTAGTTTAGAAGACTTGTACCCCCCACCATTCACGAATGCTCTGCCGAAAATACGCTCTTTCTTCTTGACTTTGCTTTTCGTGGAGGTTTATTGGTTGCTTTCTACCTGGCTGCTGTCGTCAAAACCACATAAGTATAATATCTGGATGAAGTTAGCTATGACCTTCTTTGATCAAACCATGTTGCTGTATATATAATTGTTTTAATGTGCCTTCATGTCAACTTAATTTTGCTTATCTCTATCTATAAAAGGCAGGATGTGTGTGTGTGTGTGTGTGTGTGTGTGTGTATGTGTGTGTGTGTGTGTGTGTGTGTAACGAATGCACGGCTGCAATTTTCGACGGATTTGCACCAAAATTTGCATGCACATTCTCCAAGTTAGCGGAAATGCCAAGACCGACTTTGCATTTCCAACTCCCATATTCATGCTTCTACGGCAATTTTCATGTAGTTTGCGGCCATTTTCTACTGGCCAGAGTGAAAGCCAATAGCTAGCTGCCGTGAATAAGCAAGAAGATTCTTTTGGCCAGCGTGAGAGCCAACAGTTGATTGACACGAATGTTAACTAGCATGCTAGCATGCAAAAAAAATCGATAGCTGCATTCGTCACAAGTGGGAAAAATTTAAATCTGCATGGCACTTTACTCCAATTGGCTCATTCGCTTGCTTAAACTCAACGTTGATTCTGATTCTGCAGAACTGTGTTGGGTGTGAAAAAGTATTTTTTGTTAACATTCTTTTTTCATTCGGTTTTTCCAGTTACGGGTCCTTTTTTAAAGCTGATCATTTTGTGTTCATTTTGTTTAGTTCTTTTTTGGTAACAGATTTAATGTTTAGTATAGAGCTTAGAAAAAAATCGCAGTGTGAGATAGGCAAGAAGTAAGGCATTTAGCAACATCAGCAGGGCAAAAGGCATTATTTTAAAGGCAAAGAAGGGCAAAAATATTTTAAGTCAAGTGATAGCGATTGCTGTATGAGTCGTACGATTTTTCAATGAAGCACGGGCAACGCCGGGCCATGCTGCTAGTTATGAATAAATTGTCATTATTTCTTGGGATGGACAGTGCAGTGATTTCCTGTTGTCTTCTTCATGGTTTTGGAACTCAGATTCGTTTTAGACTTGCTTCTACAAAAAACTATAGGCCTTCTCTGCTACATAATCCATAACTTTAGAAGGGAGAAAGAAAAACGAAGACATGCTTTTTCCAAAGAGATTATGATGCAATCCATGCTACTGTCGAAGACTCAGCTTATTGATTCCACATTTCGCGCCCGTAACCATTAAGCTATATTCATAAAACAATGCATATAGTTATTGATTAAGCGTCGATCACACAAAGTACGTAATTGAAGGTATCGAATTTACTCAACTAATCTACAGTTGTCTCTCAATGATTTACTTTGTCCTGGGTATGACGATATACTACATCCGAGAGCAAGACGCCTGAGCGGAAGATGGGGGTGTTGAGGAGCATGGAATCACATCTTAACTGCTGTTGTTCCCAGGTCCTGCCTCACCCGGTATGGTAGCACCTGTTATGTTCCCAGCTATGGACAAATATTGCACCCACCCCAGAAAATGAATGAATCCTTTTTATAGTAAAATGATCAACAATATATTTTATATCAAAAGGACCAACAATACATTTTATAGCAAAATGAGCAACAATACATTTTATAGCAAAATGGCCAATAATACATTTTATAGCAAAATGGCCAGTAATACATTTTATAGCAAAATGGCCAATAATACATTTTATAGCAAAATGGCCAATAATACATTTTATAGCAAAATGGCCAATAATACATTTTATAGCAAAATGGCCAATAATACATTTTATAGCAAAATGACCAACAATACATTTTATAGCAAAATGACCAACAATACATTATATAGGAAAATGACGAACAATATATTTTATAGAAAAATGGCCCATAATCCATTTTAAAGGAAAAGGACCAACAATACATTTTATAGCAAAATGGCCAACAATACATTTCATAGCAAAATGACCAACAATACATTTCATAGCAAAATGGTCAATAATACATTTTATAGCAAGATGACCAACAATACATTTTATAGCAAAATGACCAACAATATATTTTATAGCAAAATGGCCCATAATCCATTTTAAAAGAAAATGACCAACAATACATTTTAGAGCAAAATGACCAATAATACATTTTATAGCAAAATGACCAACAATACATTTTATAGCAAAATGGCCCATAATCCATTTTAAAAGAAAATGACCAACAATACATTTTACCGCAAAATGACCAACAATACATTTTACCGCAAAATGGCCAACAATACATTTTATAGCAAAATGACCAACAATACATTTCATAGCAAAATGGCCCATAATCCATTTTAAAAGAAAATGACCAACAATACATTTTAGAGCAAAATGACCAATAATACATTTTATAGCAAAATGACCAACAATACATTTTATAGCAAAATGGCCCATAATCCATTTTAAAAGAAAATGACCAACAATACATTTTACCGCAAAATGACCAACAATACATTTTACCGCAAAATGGCCAACAATACATTTTATAGCAAAATGACCAACAATACATTTCATAGCAAAATGGCCCATAATCCATTTTAAAAGAAAATGACCAACAATACATTTTAGAGCAAAATGACCAATAAGTAAACCGCTAAAAAAGCATACATATTTTTATTAAAAAAAACAAAAAAACATTACCAACAATACATTTTTATAGTGAATTTACAAGCAATACATTTTATGATCTGCAAATTATATTTTTAAATAAAAAATCCTTTACCGTGAAAGTAATAAATTATATACAAATCCTTAGATTTCGGCATCCTGGCTAAGACGATAAACTACATCTAATAGGAAGGCCGCTAATCAGGAGGTTTTGAGTTGCGTGAAAACCCCTCTTAATTGCTGGTGTTCCCAAGTCAATCTTGACCCGGGGTGGTAGCACCTGATCGTGTCCCAGCTATCGACAAATACTTAACCTCTAAACTGTGGTCAAAACACTATGAAAGTGGAAAAATAAGTTTTAATACCAGCAATACTTTTTGTAAAAAAAATTATCAGGAAGAAATTTTGAAAAAATTATTACCAGCAATACATTTTTGAAAGAAACATTACCAGCAATAAAAATCTTGTCGGCATTAAATAACCCACTTTAGCGGCATAACAACGTCTATGGGACATTTAATGACAAAATCAAATGGTTTGCTTTGGTTTATTTTATTTTAACCAAACCATGTGATTTTGGCATTAAATATCGCATAGAGGTTGATATGCCGCTAAACAAAATCAACAAACCAACAAACATGCATATGTACAAAAGCTAAGTATCATCTACCATGTATTCGACTGTGAAATCAGAATAGCATATATATATTTTTATTATTTCAAAGCTACCCTAAATTAAATCTCAACATTAAATGACCCATGAGGAGTTTATTCGGCGTTAAACAAACAAATCAGTCAATGAAGCAATGCTGTACTAAAACTAAAGTATAAGATGTTTTTACTTAAATTTAGTAATATAAAATATCATTTATTAACGTACTTATACTTTTGATTTGGAGAGTGATTGGTCTACTTGGTCGAGCAAAAACAAAACAAATGAATACCTACTGAGAAATGTGAAGGGAACTGGTCAGGTGCTTATGGCTACACCCAGTCATGGGACCCAGTCATGGGACCCAGTCATGCTCGTGATGATAATTAAAGTGCCAGGACAAATGTGTGGTAGTTCGGGCGTAGAATTGTGATGACCCAATTCTCAAAACGAAAGCGCGTCTGTTTACATTGAAATCAGTATTCAAAATCTCGACTAAACCTTCGATCCCTTGTGGCAACATAGCCCATGTTTATATAATTACTTCGACGCTGAGTCACACTCAATGTGATTTTCTGTTTTACCGATTGACCAACTTCTTGTCCACGTTGCGTTGTTCCTTCAAAAGAGAACCAGGAAATATGAATGCCCAATCACTGCTCTTTTGAAAAGCCAACATTTAAGACAAAATTTACACTCTCACACACAATCTCTCTTTTTTCTCTGTATGATGTCCATCCCAGAGGTTAGTGATCATGGCTCTCCACAACGTCCACAGCGTAATTATTATAAATCTTTCTTTGTTTTTTATGGCTCTAACTCTACCATCTATCCATTTCAACTATTCAATCAGATTATTCTAATGTCCCCTTCAATATGGCCTCTAAGCGTTTATTACCCTACGCCCACTTTCCTCATTCTGTGTCTAAAATATTTCACTTGTCCATATCTGATTGGTTTGAGATTATTTGTAATTTGTATTTTGGGGGGGAAATACTACAGCTCTAACCTATTTACTCCAAAGTAATTTCGGCCGCTACTCTGGAAGAATAGGTTTGTCATGAAATACTTTTGTATTTCTCAGTAAATCTGTCCATGTTATTCCCAAAACACCTCAGTAGAAAGATACCTCTGTCGCGTTAGGTCTCTTCTCCATCTGTGAGATTGTACAGTATTCAATGGCATATAGGAGTTTAACTGTTACATGAAAGTTCAGCAAACGCTCGTTTGTTTCTAAGGACATTTTTCGATTCCTTAATACCCGGACCAATTTCTTACAAGTATTCTTTGCTATTTGTGCGGAAATGGATATTACGAACCCAGCGGTAAATGGAACCCGACTCTCCGATTAACAATTTCGATCCATTATTCATTACACCACCCGCACATACAAACTTAGAACCCCTGGTATTCCGAAGTGGTCACCCATCTAGGTACTGACCAGGATCGACGTTGCTTAAGTTTATTAATCGTACGAGAATTCGGATCTCCGATTAACACTTCCTAGTTATTATCCATTACCCCATTCTTACATCCAAGTTTACAACAACTGGTATTACTAAGCGGTCACCCATCTAAGTACTGACCAGGATCGATATTGCTTAAGTTCAGTGATCGTATGAGAATTCGGCTCTCCGATTAACACTTCTTAGTTATTATCCATTACACCACTCTCACATCCAAGCTTACAGCAACTGGTATTACCAAGCGGTCACCCATCTAGGTACTGACCAGGATCGATGTTGCTTAACTTCGGTGAATGTACGAGAATTCGGCTCTCCGATTAAAACTTCCTAGTTATTATCCACTAGCAGCATAGCCCGGCGTTGCTCGTGCTTGATTCAAAAATCGTACGACTCATACAGCAATCGCTATCACTTGACTTAAAATATTTTTGCCAATCCTTGTCTTTAAAGGCGTGCCCTTTGCCGTGCTGAGATTGCTACATGCCTTACTTCTTGCCTATCTCACACTGCAAATTTTTCTCAGGTCTATTCTAAACACTAAACCTGTTATAAAAAAAGAACTAAACAAAATGAACACAAAACGATCAGCTTTAAAAAAAAGGACTCGTAACTGGAAAAACCGAATGAAAAAAGAATGTTAACAACAAATGTTTTTCACGCCCAAACCAGTTCTGCAGAATCAGAATGAACGTTGAGTTTAAGCAAGCGAATGAGCCAATTGGAGTAAAGTGCTATGCAGATTTAAATTTTTCCCACATGTGACGAATGCAGCTATCGATTTTTTTGCATGCTAGTTAACATTCGTGTCAGTCAGCTGTTGGCTCTCACCCTGGCCAATAGAATCTCCCTGACTATTCGTGGCAGCCAGCTATTGGCTCTCACCCTGGCCAGTACAAAATGGCCGCAAACTACATGAAAACTGTCGTAGAAGAATTAAAAAATCGATTATTTCCACTATCGATGGGAGCTGGGAAATGCAAAGTCGGTCTTGGCCTTCCGCTAACTTGGAGCATGTGCATGTAAATTTTGGTGCAAATCCGTCGAAAATTGCGGCCGTGCATTCCTTACATACACACACACACACACACACACACAAACACACACACACAAACACACACACACACACACACATATCCTGCCTTTTATAAATTACATCACTCTTACAACATCCAAGCTTACAGCAATTGGTATTACCAAGCGGTCACCCATCTAGGTACTGACCAGTCTCGACGTTGCTTAATTTCGGTGATCGTACGGGAACCGGTGTTTCAATGTGATGTATAGTGTTTGAAGCCACAAGAGGAAAATAGAAATGCCAAACAGCAGATTTCGGTTCTCACTGGGTGCCCAGCTCTTTCGATTTTATGACTTGTAAAGCCTAATAAATACGATAATCTTTTGTATTAGTGTGCGTCAATTATAAAACTACACAGAACTATATAGCATGTCTGTCTGTATTTATATATGGTACTTCTGCTTTCCTCCTGTGCAAAGTGACATAGATGATTACGCTTAGAAGAACAACTTAATAAATGACGCAAAAATAAAAAGCTTTTTTTCCTTTTTTTTAAAAAGCATATCACCCCAAGCATGACGGGAGTGCCACTAGCATGCAAGGGGTTACAGAGAGTGAGAGCAAGAGTAAAGAGGGGTGTTTGAGGAAAGGATATAGAGAAGGATGGGGATCAGGATCAATGTATCAGAAGATGTCGATTGACATTACATTTGAATATTTGAAGATTACAGCTATCAGGGAAGCAAGTAAGAGAAAGGGAGTTACACAGACGGGAAGTACGAGATAAGAAGCTGTTGGAGTAGTAGAGACGGCTACATTTAACCGTTTCGACAATGGAAATGTGGGACCGTGATGCTACACTAGTAGCACGCTTAAATTCATGCATTTTGGGTACCAGTAAAAGTACCTCGTCAGAACAGTTGCCATGAAAATATTTGTAAAAAAAAGACAGAGGAAAGACATAACACATCTGTTAAAAACTGTCAACGAGATGCCAGATCAGGACTTAATCCATTGCATATCCATCTCTGGATTTTGTTGAAGACCTCGAGATCAACAGCGGGGGCAGAAGTATTTAAAACGTTGAAAAAAACAGGTATTTGATCATTTTTAAGAAGAAATACCGTATTTTTTAATCATTTTCATTCCAAGCAAGGCGACAATACCACTAAAACGAAAGGTGTTACTCAGAGTGAAAAAGAGTATAGAGAAAGGAGAATGAACGAACAGGTTTCACGAAGACAGAACATAACGATTGATTTGCATTTACATTTTAGAATATTGCAGGTGACAGAGAAGCAAAAACAGAAAGAGATTTTCACAAAAGTGAAGCATGAGAAAAGAAAATATTTAAATAGAACTTCCGGTTACCTCTTGCTTATTCAACAATAAAATGCTAGTCGTATGCTTAAATTCATATGGTTGAAGTAGTAAAGAGGAAAGTTCATTAGAACAATTGCCTTGAAAATATTGATAAAACAAAAAAGGAAGCCTTGCCACGGAGAAAAAGTGACTGAAGTCGAGATACCTGGTCAAGGTCGATTATATTAGAAACCTTTTTTTTTGCGGGGGGGGGGAATATTGTCAAGAGTCTCGTGATATATAGCAGAAATACCAGACCTGATATGGCAGCAATATTCAATGTACTGATCACTGGTAGATTTATAAATGTGCAAGCTGGATTCTGACGAGAAAAAATTGTCTGGTACGACACAGTGATCCAACTTTCCTATCAACAGATCTAGCAACTGATTCAATATAATCACTCCACTTCATGTTAGTGGAAAATGTGACACTAAGAAGACGCAATGATTTTGTCTCCTGCAAGTTAGCGTCAACCATGGTGATGGAAACTAGAGAAAGTTCTCTACCGTAAGTATAAGATACCTGTTTCGTTTTGGAGGCGTTAAAATTTACAAGTTAGTGCTTGCTCCAGTAAACAACTGATTGGAAAAAGCTATAATTACTAGCATGAGGTATGGATAGCGTAACGTATCGGCACAAAAAGTGAAATCGATGAGTCTAGTTCAAATTCTGGTCGATTGTGTATCGTTTACTTCATTTAATTCCCTTAAAAATGCGTGAATCCTTTTTTCGCCAACCATGGGTTAAATAGTAATATTTGGTTCTCCTGACTTGAGTAACAATCAGCCTTTGACTGGAGAAGCTTACTTTACTGAAAAAATAAATTTCTATTGATAGTAAAACTGACTGATCGGTCAGTAAATGACAACTGCCTCCTGTACGTATGTATAGTTGTCCACTCGTATTCGAGGGTACCCGTCTACTAGTGTGGTTAGCCAATCCCTGTTGCAGACGCTTGCTCAGGCGCATTTGTGTTTTTGTTCAACACCCACAAACCCCACCTGTGGTTTATACTGCAACTATGCTGAGCAGACTTTAGTTACAGTTCCTGGGAAAGAGTGTGTCACCTAACGTGATCACCAATTGGAACAAGACCAGCACGCTCATGCCCTCGGTAACGATGACTTGTGACTTCGTGCTAGCACAGCTATCGACAGTCCAATTTCACTCACAAGGCTTGGATCAACCCGTGGTATGGTTTTCAGGCACTTTCCAAATGTGCCGCACGCTGAGATCGACCCGCCAGTCCGATAACATCAAGGAGTCTTCTTCCTGACAAATCGACCATGGTGAGATTCGAACCCGGGTTTCATAGTCAGAATTCGAACATTCTAACCAGTCGACCACGTGTATGAAAGCAGTAAACCTCACTATTACCATTATCCGGTAAATACAAAATTATTTACAAGCAAAATTTCAATTATCTTTGGATTATTGTCATCTCTATTTTTTTCATTTTTTTCTCATGGGCAATTATTATTATTAAATAAAGGAACATCAATTAAGTATATAAGTGACTAATTTATTTGTGTATTATGTTTAGTTCAGTTTTCTCTTTCGTTATGACTTTTATGCGTCACACCTAATTTCATCTTGAGCCTCAGGAGTGCATCGCGACGCACGATTTGGAAAATACTCCAGCTCTAACCTACTTTCTCCAGAGTTATTTCGGCCGCTACTCTGGAAGAAAAGGTTTGTCATGAAATATTTTATGAGTTACACTAAAAGAAGAAAACGTCTTATTATATATATCTTCAGTTGCTAGAGATTATAGAAATACAAACCTCTTTTTGCCACATAACTAAATTAACCACAACAGCACAAAAGTATTAGGTTGGTGCAAAAATAATACCGTTTTTTGACGTATTTTTAAAGTCAAAAAACGATATTATTTTTGCACCAACCTAATAATTTATCACGAGATATCTTGTCAACAGCTTCAAGTCGAATAATTTACTCGCAATAGAACAAAAAATATTCTCCCGGTATATCCCGTTAACTATTTCAGAAGAAATAAATTACATACGTCAAACCAAAACCGTTTGCGCGACCATGTGGGTAATGAATTATTTTCCATTATTCAAGCGGTCTTATCCTCTTTCAACTCTATGGCTATTTTCATGATAGATATTTGACCGAAATATATTCTTTGGTTCCATTAGTTCAAACTTTTAGCGTTAGGACCACTCAGGTCATGTAAGCTGAGTCGACCCATGCTCATTCCTTTTATATTCCATTGTTAAGGAGGAAGTTTCAATCAAACAATTTCTTCCCCGGAACTGTTGTATTGTGCAACCAACTCCCAAGCAGAGGCTCCTGTAATCACTACAGTCTCAACCCCTTCAAGTCAAGGGTGAACTTTTATATATCCTACATATCCTCATAGGTATTCCTTGCTCTACCTCTATACACTAGAGTGTATCATACTTCCATGATATTTTAGATCAAATGAGTTGCATCTTAAAAGGACCTATTTTAGTCATATATATTTGTATAAATATATTGGAGGTGTCAACATCAAGAACTTTATATACTTGGGAAGTGTTTTGAATTACACACGTTACACTAAAAAACGTTTGCGTGACAATGTCGATAATGAATTATTTTCCATCATTCAAGCGTTCATATCCTCTCGCAACTCCATGGCTATTTTCATGGTAGATGTTTGGCCGAACTATATTCCTTGGTTCCACTTTCGCGGCTAGGACCAACCAGGCCATCTATGCTGAGTTCACTCATCCCCTTACCTTTCATATTCCATTAGTAAAGAGGAAGTTCCACTCAGAGAGCTTCTTTCCCAGAACTTTTGCATTCTAGAACCCACTCCCGATGTTTTCCCGGAACACTTTGATTTGAATGCCTTCTAGTCTCGGGTCATCCTTTCTCTATCCTACAAATCCTCATAATATGCAACTCTTGCTTCCTCCCCGCACGTCTTTACAACAACCTCATTTCGTAACACTCTATCTTGAGTGGCTATTGGGCCTTGTGTTGGGTTAAGAAAAGTTTTTAAAAATGGGCACTCGCTCTAAGACAAAAATATCTTGGAAAATATCTGGTGAATCAACTGCAAGATGTTAACTTAAAAAATTAACTTGTGAAGATAATTTCTAAAAATAACAGTGTCAACAGGAATAAAGTGTCTCTGCCGACACTTGAGTTTGAACATAGATCGTCAGTGAGCAAACACAAGTGATCCCATTATAAGTTGACCACGTGACCATTGAGGAAACGCTTAAGTAGGAAGTCGCGTGACGTCTAATCGATCTTCATTTTTAGTCTATCCTCTAATACAATTCGAATCTGCATTTCTAGTCTATCCTCTATTATGATACGGATCGCCATTTCTACTCTATCCTCTATTACTATACGGACAGCTATTTTCTACTCTATTTACTATATTATTTCTCTATTCGGATCACTGTACGTGTGAGTATTATCGAGCAAGTACTATTAGGGCGAGTTATATACGGAGGTGTCTGGCACCAGTATTGTTCAAAGGTGTACTATAATTATACCTGCGATTACGAAGTCACAACGAGTGTTACAAAAGTGGCAACGAGGATTCGTTGGCATCGCAAAAAAAGCAATCTTTCAACCATGACAACACTTTTCTTAAACTTAAATTTTAAATGTTAAAATGAAAAATTACAAAACAACTTTATTTATTAAAACAATTTTATTGACCTTAAAGGTTTTGGTAAATTAATTAATGAGAAATTAAAATTAATTTATTTATTAATTAATTAATTTTGGGTAAAATGATATGAATTGATATTAAATCCTTAAGATAAACATATTTTAAAGTAAAATAGCTAATACGTTCATGTAACACATTTCTAGGATTTCAGCGAAAATTAAAAAAACTGAATTTTTCAATTGAATAAATGTTAATTGACACCTGCTTTCACTTTTATGCTAATGCTTAATAGCTTAACTGATAAATTGTCAGTACATGACTGCCAATTCGTCTTTAGTTCATACTCGAAGAACACACTGACAGACATGCTATAATCAGAAAAAAATGTCAATGAAATTAAAACGTAATCAATGTTTTTTTTTTCTTTTAGAAAATTCTAGCACATAGTGTTGATATTAGAACTGGATATATGAGACCACGGAAAATTTTCAGGAAGTGTACCAAAAGACTTTCTCTACAGAATAAAAGAACAAAGAAAGTTTCTGTTTTTCTGTCAAGTAGACGATAACTTCCTGGTAACTTCACCTGCACAAAAACCAAGATATTTTCTTTTGAATTAAAAGTTTACTTTTTTTTTTCCATATTAATTACACGTTACACAGTTCAGATTTACAGGCTACATTTACCAGCGTCAAATGTATAATCGACAAACCGAGTTCAAGTTAACATTAACGCAAAGTCACAAGGACATGCAAAAGATTTTTTTTCCTCTCTATCAAGGCTGGTAAGTGAGGGTTGAATACTTTTGTTATATAGCCCCCTCATGCTGGGAGATCTTGGGCAAGAAAGTCAATTCGATAATAAAGTTGCGTTCTTCTCTCGAGGCCGGTGGTCGCTAGTTTGTTTTTTGTTTTGTTTTTTTGTTTTTTTTTTAAATCCAGAAATAAAAGAACTTCAACACAGGGAATTTTAACTTAATTATTTTATTAACGTTCACGTCGACATGTTCTATCTATCCAGTGGGGATCGTTCCCCTTTATTTGGGGAGCCGTTTAAAAAACGAAAGAAAAAACGTCTACATTGTTTGACGGGTAAGACTCGACTCACTGAATTTTTTCTCTTATACACTTTCCCACGCTGGTTCAGCTAATCAAAATCGACTACTTTATTTTTGTTTGCATCTGACCTCGAAGATCAACCCCCGGAAGTCTCAGATGGGATACAATTCTCGTTAAAAATAATTGTCTGCTAAACTATTATTTAGCACCTCCAGACCAGATATGATATACTTCTTTTTTTTATTTTGGTCTAATTTAACTTTTTACTGATAAAACATCGCAAAATAAATACGATTGAATGAGCCAATCAATTTTTCAGCATCTTTCGCAATAGATTTCCGCTTCAGGTCAGAAGTGAACTTATGACTGAAGAGATGTTTAATTCATGGAGATCTATTGAGACTCGAATCATTCATCGTCACTGAAGACAATTCAAGATCCGATCGTTCTATGATAGCAGTTTCTTCTCTCGCACTTCTCGCTTGTGGAACTATCTTCCGGGTGTTTACTTTCCAGTCACGTTTGATCTTCAAAAATTTAAATGACAATTTTAAAGTTCTGTTTTCTTAATTCTTCTTATTTTATTGTTCTCTCTCCTTAACAATGTTTTCTTTTTCTCATATAATCTACGGTGGCCATCAATAATCAAGCAAATCCCACAAACAATTAACTGCAGGTTATCTGAAAACCTTTTCAACGAAGCCAAGAAAGATTATGTAACAGCCCAAAAGAGTGTGTAGTTGTGCACGCAACACAACACAAAAAATTAACAGGAGAAAAAACATCACATATTTCAACCCACCGTACAACAAAAAATAAAAACAAGCGTAGGAAAATATTCATTAAAATCATACACAAGAACTCCCCACCATCAAGCACTTTCCACAATATATTCAACAATCACATTAAAAATCAGTTACAGTTGCACCGAGAACATGACACAAATAACAAAAAAGTACAACCACCAAACCACCGTACATATAACTGCAGAGAAAGAATGAATGTTCCTTCAACGGAAATTGCTTGCAGAACAATGTAATATACGAAGTCACTATAAAATCAGCAAATAACGAAGCAAAGATATACATGCGAGTGACTGAAGCAACCTGGAAACAAAGAAAATACGCACACAAGGCATACTTTATAAATAATAAATACGCGAAAGGCACAATGCTTTCTAAACATATATGGGAAATTAAATAAAAAAAAAACAAATCACACCAAAAATATCGTGGAAAATAAGGAAAACAGCCTCAGCCTACAATAATAAATCTAAAAAAAAATGTAAGCTCTGGCTTGAGGAGAAAATAATAATAATTACTTCACCTGACCAACACAAATAACAAAATAAATGATCAGAACTCATCTCAAAATGTAGACAAGAAAACATTTTTACTGTGTTACTTCACAATCGAAAAGCAAAAACAATAACGAAGAAAAATTAAATGAATAAACAAAAAATACATAACTGAAACGAATTAAGTAAATGATAAACATATTCGCAAAATACAAATACATATATAAAGACAACTATACGAATAATAATAATCTACGACAAATAATAAAGTAATCAGTAGCAAGTATTAAGTAAAAAAGTAACAAACAACAGTATAAAGCAGATACAAAACTACATTCGTATCCACAATTATTTCCAGTCCTAGAATAATTTGAAACATAACCGTTACCATCCATAAAAATAACCGTTAGAATAATACAACAGACTTACCCATAATACACCATTAACTATAGAAAGAGTCAATCCGAAACACAATACACATGACCTGAAGATTGGGTTTAAGCATGAAATATACTGTCGCCGCTGGATCTGGATATCAATTATCTTTTTATTTAAATACGCTCTATCTCTGATATTGAGCACTTTAACGCATAAATATAGCATATCTTAAAACTATATGTTTTCATACATATATATATATATATATATATATATATATATATATATATATATATATATACGCATATATGTATGTATGTATGTATAAAGCTTTTGTTTTGAGATATTGAATGTTACAAAGGAGTTTTCTCCAGTGAACTGTTAGAAAAGAGATCAGCTGCAAGGCATCTGATCATTTTTTTTTTTAAAGTGCGTCCATAAAAAATGTAATCATGTGCATCGGTATTTACCAATGATCTGAGAATGTTCCTCGTCAGATCGTTAACGTAAAACTACAAAGAGATTCCGATCAAAGAGAAGAGCCTTGGGGGACGCTTGGCGCCATAATATGCTAAAGAACATCCATTGTTTCGCTACAAGGACAATTTCTACTGTAGTATAATTCCATTCTTATAGACTACCCCCAAATTGTAGCCTTTTGTCCAGGGGAAATGTTAAGCAAATTACTTTGACCACTTTCACAAGTTGTCGTATGTAATCTTGACTAATAGAGGCGCCTCGACGTCGGATTATTTTTTACCGATGCTAGACTGATTGACCATTACTACTATTCAGTGGCAATTTGGATTTTCACTGTCTGGCATATAAAATTCGATATTAACCCGACATAAATAGAGATGTCGCAAAATAAACAAGACAACCAAAAGACGCACAGGCCAAGTCCTTGACTTCAAGCTTCATTGGTAAAATATTGTTTTGCGCAGGTTAATGTTGGCTGAGTAAACCACTTTAATCTGTTCACGATGACTTTTGTTTGTTCACCGGTGGACACAGTCTTAACGATATAAAATATACAATTGACAGCATGTTGATAGCCAACACGGAAAGAAAACTACAGAATCTCTGAAAACAGGATGGTAAAGAAAAGAGAGAAGAAAGTACTAAACGTGAATTGTAAGAAGAGAGAATGAATAGTCTTTAGCAAGAACAACAATGGAACTTGTGACTCAGAAATCCAAAGACACATTTGAAAAGAAAAAGGGGCTTTAAAAAAACCTAAACAAAGTATTAAGAAGTGGGAAAGTTTCATTAGAACAAAGAAAAGACTACTGAGCTGCTGTGTGATTTAAAAATCCTATATGGCAGTGTTTTAAAGAAATTGTTCAAGCACTTAGTACTTAGAATGTGTTCTAAGAACTTTGGTTTTAATATGGGAAATTTAAGACGACCCATTTCGCCTCGAAAAGACAAATGTAAAATACCACAAGACAAATTGTTTAACCTTCACAAAATCACAAATTTATGTACATATACATATATATTGGCACAGTATGAGAGATTGCTAAATATTGATACATTTAGTAGTTAATGTGCCAGTTACAGAATAATATTTAAGAAAGAAGGGAGGAGTATGAGCAAGCTTAGAAATGTGTTTATAAGTTTATATCTTATCTCTTATTTAGTCTGGTCTGCCACGAATCTTGCTTGTGGAGATGGTGTTCTTGCTTGAGTTCGGCTTCGTAAACTCTGGTTGTTCGGAAACTATATCTTTCTCAGTCTGCCCTCCCCGTAATTGGTTAGAGGACTCCGTTCAGAAGCTATGGTCTTTATGTTCGTCTACTTCGTAAATAGTTGAAGGACGTCCTTTGTTCGGAAGCTATGGCCACCTTCTAAGTCTGCCCGCTTCGTAAATGTTGGTGGACGTCTTTTCTGTTTGGAAGCTACATCTCGTCTCGTCCGCGAACTCTCTCCAGTCCCAATCTTCCTAGCCCCCGATCTCGAAAAAACCCTCAGGGGCCCCGGTGCCGGCGATAACCTATATTTTCTATATTAGAATTAAACAGATAGTTTAAATTTCTTAGTCGCGTAATCAGGAAAGAATGCTTGGAGAATTAAACACTCAGATGACACACTGAAGGCAGGAGAGAAATAGCGGATAACATATTTAAGTAGCGTGTGTAGAAGATATGAGAATAGGAATTTGTGGGGATCCACTATCACCTATTTACTTTAGGAACATTGCACATGAATTAAGAAAGAATTAGTTGTTACAAGCTCCTTTTGTGTTCTGACTGAGTGCCCTTCTAGTGTAGCCTTGTGCCAAATTAATGAAACTTAGGAAATGTGTGTATTTTTAGCAATTGTCGATTTGGAAGGCATTACACTCAGATTAGCAAATATCAATGAAGACATTATTGTCTTTTTTTTTTTTTTTACAGTTTTCCGTATATGATTTCGACTAAACGTTCCTCCAGCATTATCGAAACGCGTACTGATTATTATTATTTTTTTTTTGTTTTGTTTTGGTTCCGAACTGAAATTGGCTTTTCAGAAGAGGCAAATGATATCTTTAAATATTCGTAAAGCTAAAGAGTACATTTCCCGCCATTTCAATCCGTTGCGGCTTGATCATTTTGGGGTTTTATTTGTTTCTATATAAATTATTTATTTATTTTTCTATTCTTTAGGGATTTCAAAACCGAAAGTGTGATTGGAGTATCGTTATCATCTTCATTATTAATAAAAGAATCTCTTTTGCATTTATCAATATTCATATACTTAGCAATCTCTTTATGGGCTGAACCAAATGCAACGTTATTATTATTATTATTATTATTATTATTATTAATAATAATAATAATAATAATAATAATAATTATACTACTAATAATAATAATCTGCGTTCTGAATTCAGGTGGGTGACGTTTTTACGAAGGTGCAAAAAATTAATGGATTCAATGTTTAACTGAAAAAAGTAAATATTTCTTAAAAGTAATATAACAATTTACATTATTTGGACTGTTCACGACGTTTCTGCCGTTGTACGCTCTGTCTTTCTTCAGGTGATTGGACTTTCGAACTGGACACTTTATTTCGTCCATGTTCTCGTTCCACGTGCCATCCCTCTTTCGGTTGTCTCAGTTATCTCCCTTTAACTCTAAAAGTTTTTTTTTCACCACTGCCGTAGCCAGCTATTGAACTCACAACTCTTTGGGTCAAATCACTGGATCCATCCAATGCTTTTATCCAATTGGCTACATCCTAGTGTGTCCAAGGAAAATACGAAAAAGAGAATAATAGAAAATATTACAGTGTAATAGGTTAAGAAAGCGTCCCCTAGTGGCGTTTTTTTTTTTGTTTTTTTTTACTTAGGAAATTAAGGGAGGTAACACCACAATATAAGTCAAAATTATTATTTATTTTATTTTACTTATAATATATATTATGATTATTATATTTATTTATATTTATATATGTATTGATTATTATTATTTCGTTCAATTTTTTCCACAGTTACCGTTTTGTTTATATTAGCATTTATTTACGCTATGGTACCTAGAGTTTTTTTTTTAAATTTAAGCCAAGTACTAGACTAGCATCAAGATCTCATCAATTTACAGTTGAGCTGGCTTGAAGTAACCGTAAATGTTATGCTAACAGTTTCTTCTCTTTTACTTCTCGCTTGTGGAACTCCCTTTCGGCTCCATGCTTCCAGCCAATTTTAAACTGCAAAAGTTTAAAGGAAATGTCAATCGCTATCAACTCTCCTCCTGATTATTCTCTTCTCTTTCTGCTCATTATTGTTTCTACTCTTAATTCTTCGACACTCTGTAACGCCTGGTGTCTTAGTGGATGTACTGCCTTGCATGGGATGATACCGATTTAAAAAAAAAAATTAAACTATCCTAAAAATCGTTTTTCTTATTTTTGCTGTTTTTTGCTTACCTATATTTAAATTTGTCAATTTTGCCTTTTCTCTTCTCATTTATTGTTATCAGTCGATAGTATAGTTGTTGGTACCGTCAAAAAGTAATACAGTGTAACCCGGATATAAGAGACCCGGATATAAGATAAACCCTGATATAAGAGATATTTTCTCTGGTCCCAAATTAGAGCCTGTGTTAATGTATATATAATAGACCAAACCCGGATATTAGAGAAACCTGGATATAAGATAAACCCGGATATAAGAGACTTCTTCTCTGGTCCCGACAACTCTCTCATTACACTGTATAGATTATTTGTATCGACTGTTATAAATAAAGCTTTCAAAATTATCGAGTATAAATTAGTGCTTAAATCCGAACTTATATTTTTATTTTTATTGCAGATATCTTTTCCTACAGTTATCATTTCTTTTCTTCTTTTTTTTTTCGATATTTTTGTTTGTTTATTTATGTATGCCCCTTTTCTAATTTGTTTTGCTTTTTGGTGATTTTGTTTATCTCACAATATATACATATTTTTTTAAAAAAAAACAAGTTATTGGGTTGAGGGGGCTTCTAAAACACGTAATGTATGTAAAGTTTATAATATGTACATGATATATGTTGCAAAGTTTCTAACTCCCGAGTTTTGCCCAAGAAACGAAGCCGGATATTCCCTCCCTAAAATAAAGCGAGAAAAAAGAAACCAGAGAATAACTGTCTATCATTGTCTGAGTCTTTAGATGCAGCGTTGGGATCCCTACTGCGTAACTGCCGAAAGACCACTAGTTACCAGAGATGTCACGCAACGTAATATTAATAATTTCCAAAATGTATCATTTCAATCTCAAAACAGAGAACATAATTATAATGTTGAATACAATTTTCAAGAATTTTTTTTTTTTTAGCTTACCAATCTAATGAATTCCAGCACTTTTAAAAGTTGAAATTATTTGATTTCTTAAATAATTTGTGGGCGGTGAATACAGAATTTGATTAAGTTTTTAAAAGCATATATTTTAAAAATACACTCATATCTCAGTATTATGGACCTACATTTAACGAATATTGGAAGCTACAGACAAAACCTAAAGCAGACGACCGTTTGTAAGTTGCGCATGCTACAGATGGAGTTATTACAACAATGGATACAATCCGCTGCTTGGCGAGATGACCACTAGTCTGCGCACCGTCACCTTTGCTTACATCCGTGTAACCACACGTGTAACTTTACTGCATGGTTTTTGTCCCCTATTTTTATATGTCAGTGTGTTTAAGTGGTTTTATATTATTTTTTTAATTAAATATGTCGTCTGTGGGAAAAGGGTGAATTTAACACTGGCACAAATTGGTGAATATTTACAGTGTACAGGTATTTCATAGTGACAGATTGGATAGTGTGCTTGATTAAATGTATCTATCATTTGAAAGTACATTTTTTTCAGCGCAGAAAGTAAGTAATGTTTGTTTCAAAACACATTAAATAAAATTTCTAATTTCTAATTTTCTTAAATTAATTTAAAAAAAAAATGATAATTGATTTTTTAAACGAATTTTAAACGGAAACTTTCACTTTTGTAAACAAAAGTTAATAAAATGGCTGACGATCGATTTTCTGTCAATTATGCTGATCAATAAAATACAAGATTTTAACGAAAATTTTGGACGTGCTAGAAATTATCAAAAAATACTTTGATCTTTCCTCTTGATAATAACATAAACATTTATTTTCATCAATTTTAAGGCCGTTATTATCCTGCTCATTTTCCAGCGATCTCATATTGGAACCTTTATTATATTATTCGTCTTTCTTTCGTAATGTAATTGTCGATATTAGCCACTACAGAATTAACGTCGGTAAGTACGGACAACCAGCATTATCGGACAGATGTTTCTTCCATTTTTGGCATTCAAACGAGATATGACTTTATATATACAGAGAGTACCCCGTATTTGCAGGGGTTAGGGACCAGAGCCAGCCGCGAATAGTTAGAATCCACGAATACTTGTAACCTGCCCCTAAAAGTGCTTATAAGTACCTATTTTGAGTGTTAAAACCCTAAATACCTTAAACATTCATCCAAAACACTTCAGAAACATTTCAGACCCTTTTCAAAACATTTGTGAAATATAGTATTAGGTTGGTGCAAAAATAATGACGTAATAATGTCGTTTTTTGAGGTATTTTTTAAAGTCAAAAAACGACATTATTACGTCATTATTTTTGCACCAAGCTAATATTTGTGAACATACACTTTGCGTAAATTTTCTTTCATACGTACAATAACCGTATTTAATTACGCATAGATCGATACAACCATTGAAAATACTGTATAAAATATGTGTAGCAAGACATAAAATATAAAGTTTAAGACATTTTGTAAAAACAGAATTTTGATGATGCCCCCAGACTTAGCATAAGCCATTTTTATGACCCCAGCCAAAGCCCCTAACAAAGAATAAAGCCCAAACACTACGCATGTTTTTGCGTTTGTTTTTTTACAATGAAGATGTACAATTCTGCCAGTTTTTACAATGAAAATGGACTTTTATATGTTTTAAGTCACTTAGATAAGAGGAAAATAATGCAAAAATATTTTAAATATGTTCTATTGAAAATTTGTTTATATATTCTTCAGAAAAACGCGAATATTCGGGGTTTCTTCGAATAACAAGTACATATCCGCGAATGTGTGAAGCCGCGAATTCTGAAACGCGAATAGGCGGGGGCTCACTCTAGATAAATAAATAAATATATAAAAGCAAAATAAGGGAAAACCAAATATAAAATGATGGATCGAAAATTATAACAACAAAGACGTGTTAACTCATTATCATTCCTCGCTCTTCAGAGCTAATTCAGGACAAAATATAAATATGTGCATAATAATTGCCACTCAAAGAGTGTGAGTTCAATACCCGGTTAAGGCAGTGGAGAACTTGGAGAGGGGAATTAACAGGAGATAACTGATAGCTGACATCCATTAACCATGGTACGCAGAACTAGAACAGTCTAACCCAGTGAGTGAAATAAAGGGTTCAGTTCGACATTCCAACCACCTAAAGAAGGCTGGTATGTACAACGTCCGAAACGTTGTAATAAATATGGCGACAAAGATGAGGACAGTAGTCCGAATAATGTAAATAGTGTACATAATACTTCATCTCAGAAATATAAACAGATAACTGCCACTGTTCTATATATTTTATATGTAGATATTTTGGTACATACTTTTAAAATGTATGACTTCTTATTGTATCCCTCCGACGAGGTTTTATTATTATTTACGTTATTTACACACGGACTATTGTCCTTATCTTTGTTGTTATTTGTCTATATTTCTGAGATGAGGTATTATTTACATTTCATCTGGTTGGAATGTCGAACTGAACCCTTTATTTCACTCACTGGGGTAGATTGTTCTAGTTCCACGTGCCATATTTAATGGATGTCAGTTATCAGTTATCTCCTGTTAATTTCCCTCTGAAAGTTCTCCACTGCCTTAACCAGATATTGAACTCACAATCTTTCCTGTCACTGGATCTAACTAACGCCTTTATCCACTGTGTCATATGCCTTTGGAATTAATTTCTGGGTATTATAAAGTCAACGTCTTCAGCAACCTTTTTTACCAGTCCTCATATTGCAATTTTTTGTTGTTATCATCCATGTTTTTACCAGGGCTCATATTCCGATTTTTGTTGTTATTATCGCTTTTCTCTGGCACTCCTTATTACTGGTTCCCATATTGTATTTATTTCTATGCTTGGTCAGCTCAGGAGATTTTTGTGGCCTAGCATATGTGCTGATTCCTTAAGTTTACGAATTTTCCAATGGTGTTCTTTGTCTACGATCTCAACATGATCCCACAGAGGGCGGTGATCTCCCTTTTCTCTCCATATGGGGTCAGCCACGCCTGATTTGTCCACCCCCCCTCGTGCTATAGTTTGTCGTGTTCTTTAAGCCTTACCTTAAGGGAGCGGCCTGTCTCCCCTTTATATTTCTTTCCGCAGCTGCACAGGATAACGTACACACATTCTTTAGTCATGTTCTCTTTTATGGGAGGTCTTTGTTGTTATTGTTGCGATAATAACAACAAAGATGAGGACAATAGTCCGAGTGTAAATAATACACATATATTCTGGTTGATTTATACAGATACATTTTCTTTGTTTTCTGCTCAATAAAAATATCACTGACTTAGACATAATATTTAATTAGCTAATTCCTGGCCATCACTAACAATCCCTTGCTAAAAAAAATCATCAATAGCTCTATGTTAGTAATAAGTTCATGTGCCACGCGTGATCACGCATCTTTCGATACATGACAGACGATACATGATCAGTAATTCGAAACATGACTTTTTTTCCCGCAGTAGGTTGTCATTTCTTTATGCGGTAGACCAGTTGTCATCCAAGTGTATAGAACCCGGTCTGTCCTGCTGGGGGGAGAAGAGGAAGATTCATACCTTTCCCAATGGTATTAGCGCATAAGTGAATGTAACTAATTCCATTGGAATTCGAACTCGGCTCTCCGATTCCTCAATCCGAGCCGTTAGCTATTACTCAGCCATGCCGCCAATTAATAGGGTAGACAGATATACTGGACTCCAATCAGAGTGACAAGTTGCGTGTTTGCTCGACCTTTCTTTGAGATATTCTTGAAATACACACAACAGAGAAATCGTGCATAGCGTTATAACAATTTATCTGTCGGCTATCTTTACGTGTTCCTCTTTCCCTTCTGGTCTCTCATTACATATATTTTATGAAAATATCACATTGTTGGTTGTAGTAATCTACATTTATGTCCTAAACAAAACGCACATTTACAATCACATGATGCTAATATCTATGCTTACACAGATATAACATAAATTTACACTGACGTAAGTAGTCATAATGTAATGGTTAGCAAGCTTGTATTGTAGATCCTTTTTTTTAATCATTTTGTCCTAAGTAAGGCAATAAAGCCACTAAGGTGCAAGGGGTTACTGTGGGGTTACTGAGAAAAACCAAAACATTATTAAAGAGAGGGTACAATAAAAGAGCAGGATATTAGAAAATTTCGATACGTTTAAATTTTTGAAGATCAAAGTTGATTGTAAATCAAGATGCCGGAAGAGATTTCCACAAATGAGAAGTGAGTGAGAAGAAACTGTCAGAATAGAACTTTCGGTTACATCTATTTCATAAGTAAAATGATGAAACCTATCTGCCAATGTAAGACTGCAGTCCAAGAGAATGGGATGGAACAGCTGTTTGCTTCCACCATAAAGGAGTTTCAGGAATGCTTTAATCAATGGAAACGATGCTGGATGTAGTGTGTGGGTTCAGAAAGGCGTCTACTCCGAAAGAGATTAAATGCCGAATTGATATATGTTGTAGTTTTCTTTATACAGCGCCAGTCGTGATGCTTTTTGATCAGCCCTTGCATAACGGCTTTACTCGATAAAATCTCATGAGATTTATCAAGATTTTTTATTGTTGCAAATTATATTTTCTCAGCTGTAGACAATCTTATTAATAATAATAAATGTCTTAAACATGAAACTAATTTCTCGTACGTTTGTGTAGTCTGTTCGAAAAATGTGTCCAGTAAGCAAATAAATGTACAGACAGTTGTATTATTGTAATTTACATTGTCGTTCCGAAAATCGCTGGGTTATGGTGATGTGGGTCACTTGAGAGAGGGTCGACCATAAAAAAAAATGTTTTGCCCAGAATCCCTAACAAAGAAAGGTACCAAATAACAGAAACTATATCCCTTGAGGACTTTCAACAGCAGCAACATCTAAAATGGCTATCACGTGTAACTCGAAGAGAAAATGATGACGTAATCAAGATCCTGATATTCCACACTAATTCGAACAAAATGTTAGGAAGGAAACCTCCATTAATACTGGAAAGTGAAATAATAGTTACTGGACTTGAGAAACCTATTTTACAGAAAAATATTTTTAAGAGAAAGATTTTATAAATTTCAACTGACAATAATACTGGCTGCTCAGTCAATGAAAGTCGAATGTTTCCTTATAGGGAAAAAGCTAAGTTTACCATTACAATTACACCTGCTCTATACTAACCTTCAAGACGACATTGTGTCCAGCAAATTTAATTAATATGATTTTATTCAGTAAAAGTTATGGCAAAGTATTTTATTAATTGTCAAATTACATTTGGTTTCAAGTTTTCCTTCCTTACTCACTATGAAGATAAGTTCAAATAAGTGTTTCATCTACAAGAAAAAATACTTCCAAAGAGGTTTTCTCTTATTTTGCACTTGGAATATTTTTCAGTCAAGGTGGCACTTAAACTGAGCCTCTTATCACAGCTACTCATCATAGTACTGGACTAATGACATCGACGTCTAAGTCTTTAGTTCGCAGGCCATGAGAGAGTCTTCATACAAGACTCAACAAATTCGAAATGGTAAAAAAATAAAAAAATTAAACACTTGTAAAGAGCACTCGACCTTTTCTCTATTTTGTTTGGTATTTAAAGCAATTAAAATTAGAAGCCGTCAGCAAACGAGACCCGAAAATAAAGGCAAAACATTTAAAAAAAAAACAACCACTAATTATAGTATCGAAAATCTGCCAATATATAAACAACGACAAGAAGCCCTTTTCTTTTCCACCACAAAACAACCATTATACACTTTTCTTCTTTTCTTTTTCCTCTTTTTTTTTTCCTTTTTACTTAATTCTTAGTTCTTATTTTTGTACATTTCATATCGTCACTTTAATTTATTTTATTTCCTAGCTCGCTGGGAAAATGGCGTCAGAATTCCCCCTACATCCTCTGTCTTGCTTTCTGACAGCTCTATCACCCGCCGGGCAAATAGCGGACTCATAAAACAAAGCAGTAACGTTGAACGAAATCTGTCTAGACCAAATGTCGAGACTGTCGGTATGAATGACGGAGAAGGTTAGATATATGTAGATCAATAGAAGCAAATACAGAGCAGATCCAATTAAGATAGAGAACGCTAAGATCGTATCTACTACTTTCAACACTTACCGTACCTCCTTAGCAAGAAAGACGTCAGCCATGTTTCTTCTTCCTACTTATGGTCCATAATGAGTACAAGAAAAAAAGCGAGACAAGGGATTATGGAATCGGCCAGATCACATGTATCTAATAAGCTGGGTGATCGTGTGTTTCTTTTTAAAATATCTCTGTATTTTTAATTCATTTATTAATACGGGTGGTCTGCTCGCTATCTTCCGGAAGTGACGCTTGCCCATGGTACAATGACATTGCCTTTCGTTGTTAGCTACTGCTTATAATATTTCTTCTTCTTTTTTTCTTTTTATTCCAACGAGTGTAACATGAAAGAGAAGGATAATCATCATATAAATCGAGATCAAAGTTGTTAAATTGCTTTTCATCTAATAACCTCAAAAACGCTACTTTATAAAACCAGATTATTCGAAAACTTAACAAAATGGAAATTAATATGTAACGTATTTTTATCTAGAACTTTCTCTCTTTTCCAGCTTTGGTAGAATTCAAATCGACTACGCTGCCTTGTGGGCAATGAATTATTTTCAACTCTATACCGCCTTTCTCACAGACGAAATGTCTCAAGCTTTTTCATTGAACTATCGCTGTTTCGATGACAAATATTCTGACGAGCTACGTTCATTAGTTCCATCAATTAAGACCCGCCATGTCACTTACGTTGAGATGAGCCATCCACATTCCCTAGGTATTCCATTAGTAAAGAGGAAGTTCCATTCGGACAGCTTCTTCCAGAGAGCCGCTACTTTGTGGAACATACTTCCAAGGGGATACTTCTTCTATTACTACAATCGATAACTTTCTTGCATAACCTACTCTTCTTTTCTCGTCTTACATTCGAACAACATTCAGTAACCCTCTATACTGAGTGGCTCTTGGGCCTTGTATTGCAATTAGAAAAAAAACGAAACTGTGATATTCGACAGTGTCACACAGATATTTTTTATTTATATATTTTTAAAGAGTAAGATTTGCATATGTCATGAAATAATATACTTCAGAGGTGGAGAACCACTGACCCGTGGGTCATAAACTGATCTACCATCAATTTTTAGCGACCCACGAGGAGCCGGTGAAATAATGTCATGAAATATGGCACGCCATGATCTATATACACCCTTGTGCAAATTAATCGAAAGATATTATTTACTTTTCTTCGTAGTTTTCCAATGAAACATGACCCAGTGCACATTTTAGTACCTCGTATGTCGATTCCACGAAGACGTTCTTTGCAAAGTGACCACAGTTTCTCGATTGGATTTAAATCAGAAGAGTTACCGACCCAGTCGATAGTACTTTGATTTGCTCAGTGGTAAGGCATGCCATTGTATTCATGCAGCGTTACAGTTTTCATACGCTTCCTTGGGGTAACGTCCATTACAGACAATGGTCGTAGGACAACTAATCTACAGTCGAGACAATATTGTCCGAACATGATAAAAATCTGATGTAATCGTGGACGACGCAATCTTTTCAAGGACAAACAAATTTCATCATACTGCACACCACTGCAAATCACCTAATCTGAGGAAAAAAATAGAAATCGATTACAACCTGTCACTCTAGTGGGTCTAAAAGTGATCGCATGTTGAAAGAAAGTAAACTAAAACGGTTGTTTCAATTAATTTGCACAAGGGTGTAAAATCAGCCACCAGGAATCATCTTTGTTTTGATATGAGTTCTGTATGCGTTAAGTTGAAGTTAAACTGTGAACCTTGGATTAAAACATTAGCAACTAAGATGAAGCAACGAGTTAAAAAAAAACAATTTCATTGGTCCATTTATGTTTAGGAAAAATTTAAAAGTAACTATAAAAGCTCGCCATCAGCATACAGTCAGTGATTTTCTAAGCCCGGCTTAGATGGGGTACAAAGCCGAAAGTATGTGGTACCCAGAGAGGATCGTACTCACTACTCAGTCGTAACTGATCTAGCAAGACAAGCTTTCTAACCATTACACCACGTCGAGGTGTCCCCATCAGCATATAGTCAACGTGATATGAATGTACCATAAGGTGCAGGAAGTGAAATTTTGTGAGAACAAGGAATATAAATAGATAACAATTGGTACGTGCCTTGAAAAGGCTAAGATTTTAGTGTTCAGGGAAGCACCCACGCGTGACTTTTTTTCTTTTTTTTTTTTTTACAAAGTTGCAGTTCTTGACAAAATACTGTCAAAATTCTGCTTACTGTTGGAATACGGAGGAAATGAATGTGATTTGACTCGATGGACGTAACACGACCCATTCGAGATGTAACGGACTGAAGTAGTGCAAGTAAAGAGCATCTCTGCTCAGAAATCGCAAAACATTGACCCGCGATTTAATAACTGACCCTCCGTAAACAACGTATCAGTGAAATTACGTCATGAAATATAGTTCGCCATGTACTATATAAAATCGTCTGAAGGCGACAATAAAGTATGATACTCGAATTAAAACACTGGCGATGCCAAATTGGTCATAAAAAATCGGTTGCTGTATGATAAACCATTTATAATTATGAAAAATCTTAAAAAACCAAAAACGAAGGGGATAATTATAAAGGCTAATATAAGTGAAACTTTTGCAATTAAAACTGTTCTCTAGGTTGTAGCATTTGTCTCTGATATAATGGAATATGCATACACCTGTGTCCGCCCTCAGTGGAATATGATTGGCTGGTATCCGTCATAAATACCGACGGACGTGTAGGAGAGTCAAAGAGCCTTAGTCTGAGAGCTAAGTCTATAACGACGACCATTGGACTACGCCATTGATCTACACTTCTTACCTGCGACTACGACGCGTACCAGTCGATTACTACTACAAATATTCTATTGGTTATAGTAGCCAAAACCACTTAGCTACTTCGTTCAAATAGATCCCTTTCTGGGACATATCAGTTGCATATACGTCATGTTATAAAATTGTAATTTATATTATTCATAAGATGGTCAAAACATACAGTTAAGAAAAAAATGTCACCTCTACTTATAGATTTGTTTACTTCTATTTGAGGATTTGCAGGATATTAATTAAATTTACTGCACACAATATAGTCTCGAAGGTTAGTTATATGCCATGCGTGATCACGCATCTTTCGATACATGACTGACGATATATGATCAGTTATTCAATACATGGTTTTTTCCCGCAGTAGTTGCCATTTCCTTCTACGGTAGACCAGTTGCCATCCAAGTGTATAGAACCTGGTCTGTCCTGCTGTGGGGAGAAGAAGATTCATACCTTTCCCAAGGTATTAGCACGTAAGTGAATGTAATGGATTCGACTGAAATTCGAACTCGGCTCTCCGATTCCTCAGTCCGAGCTTCTATCCAGTACTCCGCCGTGCCAGCTAGACAGAATATACTGGACTCCAGTCAGTGTCACAAGTTGCGTGTTTGCTCGACCTTTCTTTGAGACAGTCTTGAAATACACACAACAGAACAAAACGTAATCAACAAACCGAGTTCAATTTCCAGTTGAGGCTGTTGCGTAATTTTTCGCACATGTGCTCCGAACCCACAGCTATGGGTTAAATAGCAGGGTAGATTGTGCTGCCTAGCCTTGGGCGGAAGCCAATATGGTAGAAAGGATAATTTGAATTCCAGCCAGCAGAGCATCCGGTGAGAAATCACTCCACAGTATTTGCCAAGAAAGTATAGGAACTTCACATATAATTAAAAAACGGAATCAGTTGAAAGGCATGAATTCATCTGTTCCTCGACAAGCTCCAGATTAAATGGGTTACTTGGCACCAGTCTGAAAAATGGAAATTGAATTCCAAAGCGAGAAAAAAAAGCAACAGGGAAGCACTCCACTATCTTTCCTAAGAATCTCTGTCTATAAAAGGCAGGATGTGTTTGTGTGTATGTGCGTGCGCGCGGGCGCGTGCGCGCGGCGCGCGGGCGCGTGTCTGTGTAACGAATGCACGGCCGCAATTGTCGACGGATTTGCACCAAAATTTACATGCACATGCTCCAAGTTAGCGGGAAGGCCAAGACCGAATTTGCATTTCCCAACACCCTTCGATAGTGGAAATAATCGATTTTTCCATTCTTCTACGGCATTTTTCGTGTAGTTTGCTGCCATTTTCTACTGGTCAGAGTGAGAGCCAGTAGCTGGCTGCCACGAATAGGCAGGAAGTTTATTTTGGCCAGCGTGAGAGCCAACAGCTGACTGACACGAATGTTAACTAGCACGCTACCATGCAAAAAAATCGATAGCTGCATTCGTCACAAGTGGGAAAAATTTAAATCTGCATGGCACTTTACTCCAATTGGCTCATTCGCTTCCTTAAACTCAATGTTGATTCTGAATCAGCAGAACTGTGTTGTGTGTGAAAAAGTATTTGTTGTTAACATTCTTTTTTCATTCGGTTTTTCCAGTTACGAGTCCTTTTTTAAAGCTGATCGTTTTGTGTTCATTTTGTTTAGTTCTTTTTTCGTAACTGATTTAATGTTTAGTATAGAGCTTAGATTCGCAGTGTGAGATAGGCAAGAAGTAAGGAATGCAGCAACATCAGCACGGCAAAGGGCACTCCTTTAAAGGCAAGGCAGGGCAAAATATTTTAAGTCAATTGATAGCGATTGCTGTATGATTTTTGAATCAAGCACGGGCAACGCTGGGCCATGCTGCTAGTACTTAATAAAGAAAAATCTATGATCGCCTACATCCAAAAGGAACATAGCATTTAAAAAAACATTAATTTAACCTTTCCTTCATCTATCTTAATACCTGGACACGTGGTCCTTAATACGGTAGACAGTGAGACACACTGTACAGAGTTCTGGAGTAGATGCTGTAAGTAGAAGATGCCTCCCTGAAACGTGAAAAAATACAAATTCTTGTAAACATAGCTTGCTGGAGTTGTGAGTAAGGACAGACAGTTGTAATATTGACTAGCTTTCCTTTTCAGGGTCGGAGAGAAGGCATGTATGGTATTGTTAACATATTATTTGGTGAAGAAGTATGCAGGTTATCACGTGGAAAATTTTACAATCAACAATTGATTCTCGTTTTCATTAAGAGAAAAATTTCACTATCAAAGATTTTTGCAACGATCGAGAATTGCTTTTTTACACATACAGTTATTTATTACGATTTCACCTTTTATTTATCATTATAGAGTATATTCTCTGTCTTCTCACCCTCTTGAGTATGATGATAAACTACCTCCGCGTTCTGGGTAAGACGATAAACTACATCCAACAGCAAGGCCTCTGATCAGGAGTTTTTGATTAGCGTGGAATCACCTCTTAATTGCTGGTGTTCCCAGGTCCACTCGGACCTGGGGTGGTAGCACCTGTTAGGGTCCCAGCTACAAGCAAATAGTTAACGCCAAAGTGGGGTCAAAACGTGAAGAAATAGGTTTTAATACCATAAATACATTTTTTGTAAAAATATTACCGGCAATGAATTTTTGAAAGAAAAAATATTACCAGCAGTACGTTTTTGAAAATATATTACTAGCAATACAAATTTTCGCGGCATTAAATAACCCATTGAGATTGATATGCCGTAAAACAAAACAAACGAAACTAATCTTCTTTTCAACCATCGTGGACTGCCAGCGACAAGAGGTTTTTGTGAAGATATCTGGCGATGGGAAAGATATAATAACATGTGGATTCCTTTTCACAAGAGTGTTAGGGTTCGACATTCAGTTACATGCTATTACCCTTTGGAAAGGTATGAATCCTCTTCTTCTCCCTCCAGCTATGGGTAAGTAGCAGGACAGACCGGGTTGTAGAGCTTTGGATGGCAATTGGTCTACTGCAGAAAGAAATGGCAATCTACTGCGGGATAAAATCTGCCTCGTCAGTCATGTATCGAAAGATACATGATCGCCTAAGCATTATCACGCATGGCACAGAACTGACTGAATTAGAAGCACCATCAAAGGAAATTTGAACCAGGCTTGCCAGCATTGTAATCAATTTGTTTAGTTAATACATTCAATTTTGCATTCGACTAGATTAAGTCAAGGAAACTCAAATATGACTAAGCTTTTTTTTCTGACGAATCTTATATAATTCGATCCGCTGAAAGTTTTTTCGCTCACGTTTTTTCTGTTAAGTGTAAGCTTATTGTTAATAGCTTTGTCTTGCTTTCCTGTTGCCAGATGTTTTCATTAAGGCTTCGTTTTTGCTAGTCAATTGTATCCATAACGGTAAAATTCTTTGTTTAACATAACAGTTTTCTCTCTTTGCAGTTTCCCTCATAACAATACGGCTGCTGTTCATACAAAGACGGATTCCATAAAAATGGCTATTTTTCTTCTCGGACTGCCAATAAGATATCACTTTATATAGAACATATGCAGCCTTTCTATTTATCAAGTCTGAACACGCGATTCACCAGATGACATATTTGCCTCCTCTATTATACTTGATACTTTCTGATTGGACAATAGTGCTTTTAAATGTAACAAGAGACTTTCGAGAGAATTGATATTCCCTAAGGCACAAGATTCTCTCGAAATAATTTCCATGAAAAGAGTTTGAATCTGTTTGTTTTGGACATTAAATGCTAATTAACAATCATTGTGTCCTACAATTAAACATCGTACGTAATCAATTGAGAAAGTCGGCACATGTTGAAAACATCATTTGTTGGCTCCAATGAAATTAGCTGTTCATTCACACCATCATCAACGAATTCAGTAGTTCGTAAAGGCATCATTCAAGATGGCTGGTCGGCGCTGCAGCCCTCAAGCAAGCAGAGCGTTGGGCAACACCTTCACAGCGAGTTTGCTGTGTTTAGACAACCATATAGATTTTTAATTATTTTTAGGTTATTCTTAAAAAATAATAGTTAAACTGAAAAAATAAACATGAATATTCAGCAAATTTATTTAAAAACGTAATTATCCATTAAAAATATAAATAATTTCAATCAATACATCTATACCAACATGAAAGATGTCTTTGGGAGAAAAACTTTAGAAATGATATTTCTGTAACTTCTAAATGAATCTTTGCTTTCATAAAGTTCTCTGAATATTTGATAAAAATGGAAATAGTGTAGTAACATGTTTTACTATTATTCACCTAACACAAGACCCAAGAGCCACCCAAATACAGAGTGACTAATAAGGTTGTTGTAAGGGCGTAAAATAAAGAAGAAGACGTGGATATTACAAAGATAGATAACCGTTGACACTAAAATTGTAGCGATTAAGATGGAAGGGAATGAGGAAGCATCCTCTTGGAAGTCCGTTTAGTCTGTGAATAAGAGATTGTTGTGTGGAGAATAATTTATCATCCAAGACGACGCGTAAAGGGAGGAAAGTAAGGATTGAGCAGCTCCGATGCGGATATGGCACCAATATTGCACTTTTTCTGTGATTTGACTCTTATAAAGATATCTTTATAACAGGAGTGAGGGACTTTCTAGACCTCTACAAGGAACTTACCATTTTTCCGGCATGATATCTTTTTGAGATAAGGAACCTCATTGAGATTCCAATAATTCATTTTGAGTTAAGAAAATTCAGAATCTTTGATGATGAAACTTTACTTACTTTTGTGGGTATTGAATGTTACAAGCATTCCACATTGATCCATATGAACAAGCTCAATGTCGGATGAATATGAAAGACAAACCAAAATTTTGAAATCCAACATATTCAAATTTTAGAATTTCACTTGTGTGAACATATAACGAGGAAGTAAGGCTTGGAAAGTTTAATACTCACAGGACAGGTAAGTTAGACAGAAGAAAACAACGCACAGCCAACATGGCCAGCCTGAGTGAATGGATGGCACAGCAGAGAGATTGCAAAAAAAGACAAAAGTCACTAAAAGCTGCAAGCGGCAGAAAATTATATAGAGCCATGATTGCTAACGTTCTGAAATGGCATAGCAAATAGAAGAATTTGTAGCCGAAGAATCCGGTCACAGAGTTCAAATTCAGGTTGTGTTCACTTTCACGCAAATACCCTGAAGAAGGATATGAATCCATCTCTTTTCCCTCTCCCATTAGCTATGGGTTAAACAGCAGGGCAGAGCCAGCTTTTATTTGTGGGTCGAGCAACTCCAACCCGCAAAAACCTACATACACAGGCACGCACAGCTGTAATATGTTGTGTGGTGAGGCCATGGCTCTATACTTCTGAGGGATGTCTAATGGTACTACGGGAAAGAAGGTAAAAATAAGTAGCCAAACGTTCCGATAGTAAAAATAATTCTATTGATTAATCACTCAGGTTTATACCATGCGTGATTCAAGCTGGGGCGATCATCTATCTTTCAACACATCACTGACGAGGCAATTTTTTTTTCCCCGCAGAAGATTGCCAATTCTTTCTGCGGTAGACCAATTGCTATTCAAGGCTATACAACCCGGACTATCCTGCTATTTACCCATAGCAGGGGAGAGAAGATTAATACCTTTTCCAAGGGTATTAGCACGGAAGTGAATGTAATAGATTCGACTGGAATTCGAACTTGGCTCTCGGATTCCTCAATTCGAGCCGCTCTCCATTACTTCACCGTACCTCCTCCTGAATTCATTTCACATAATTTTCAGTATATATCTTTCAACGGTTAGTAATAAACCATGGTTGGAATATTCCTTTCTTTTCGGAAAAGAAAAGCGCTGCCGCAAGCCCAACACACAATAATTACTTTGTTGATGTAATGTTGGCATCATTGATGTAATGTTGTTCTTTAGGGATTTATCTTTTCTGTATTCCTGGATCTTCGGAACAGCAGTGGGAAACGTCCTTTTGGACGGCACCAATGAATAGTCTCTAACGAAGGAACTGAAAAATAAACTCGATGTGGCATTTACCAAGATGTTAAAAGTAGTGAAAAATGTCAGTTGGCAGTAAGATATGACGAAACAAACGCTCGCTGGTGACTTGTCAAAGCTGATGGCTATAATTGCTGAGAGGAGATTAACATCCAGCAGACATTCGTAGAGAAGTAAGAATGAAATAGAAAATGATCTTGTGGGAGACAAGGACGTCCCTTTATTGATCAAATATTTGAAGATACCAATTCGTTAAAGGAGCAAATGCAAACCGCAAACGAAGAAAATATGGTAAAGAATGTTTATGCATTTTCGACTGCGGTCGATTGGATCATGACGAGGAGTTGGAGTAGAAAGACGAGGACCATTTTTTTTTCGATTGTCAAAGACGATACATTTTCTACCACAAGTGGAAATTCGGCCGAGAAATATTTCTTTGTTCCACAGCAACAGCACCGATCAAATGTTAAAATAATGTTTTTTTGTTTTGTTTTGTTTTATTTTTTTCGGATTTGTCAAGTTTCTTTTCTTTTTTTTCTGAAACATTTTTAATTGAAATGTTTATTTTCATACTGTTTCTCGCACTGTTTGGCACGGATTCGCTTCCACTAATAACTTCAATTGATCATTTGTAATTAAGACAGGTTGACCTCTGCCCTCTACATCTCTGAGACTCAAATTAACGAACTGTATGCTGTCCATCTATATTTCTGAGATGAGGTGTTACAATTGTTTACACTATTTATATTGCTCGGACTATTATACTAATCTTTGTTGCCATATTCAGAACGTTTCAGCCATTGTATGCACCGGCTTTCTTCAGGATCTGACTATATTTCTGAGATGAGGTATTGTAATTATTTACACTATTTACGTTTCTCAGACTGTTGTCCTCATCTTTGTTGTTATATTCACTATGTTTCGGCTGTTGTACACTCCGGCCTACTACGGGTGATTAAAATTTATCCTAGTGCGCCTTTCGATTTTCCTGTCACACTTTTCGTCGTCTGTTAATACACTTACCTGCTTTTTAAGTTGTTTCACATGCTTGATTTCGTTATATCCAATTTGTAAGTTGCATTTTTGGCTCTTCCTTTGCTAACAACCATGTATCCAGTCTTCTTGTTATTAATGTATAATCCTTTCTTCCCACTTTCCTTCTCTATTATCTATAGAAGTTATTTTTCCTTTCTGCATCTGCTATCAATATTGCGTCAGCTGCCTATCTTATGTTGTTAAGATTGTGGCCGCCAATAATGAATCCTGGCAGGACTTATAATTCTCTCGGAATTACCTGGCTCTTTGATTAAGTCTGGTGAGAAGATTCCTCCTTGTCTTACAAATCTTTGTACTTTTGTGTATTTATTGAAGTAAGGTTAGACTATTTTTTTTTATTTTTGATTCCTATCCCCTTCATCATCTTTCCAGGGAATTTCAAGATTCATGCCTTCTGTTTATTTTTTCTTTCTCCGCGCTTCCGAAAAGGCATATTCAGGCCTAGTTAAGTTGGTTAATTTAACTACATATAGTTGAGCTATTTAATGAGAGGCATACGTCTTATTGGACAAAAAATCACAATGAATTAAAGGCTGACAGACGCCATGCACGTAATGTAACAATTAGCGCCCCAGAAAGAGAAAACGACGAGCCGAGTTCAAATCGCAAACAGGTTAGTTGCGTTCACTTTCGCACAAACACCTTCGGGAAAGGAATGAATCTATCTTTTCTCTGCACCTAGTTATGAGTTGAATAGGAGTGCAGACTAGAATTTCTAGACTTGGTTAGCAACCAGTCTAGGTGAAGGACAACGCTGAAATCAAGAATCGGTTGGGTATGGGTGTGAACTCCATTTCGCAAAAATCTACTCGCAAATGGAGACCATAATAGTAACACCTAGTGTAGTGAGGCTGTGTCCCTGATTTTGTTGGGCTGTGGCGCTATGCTCTACATGAGATTTCAAATAAATCATATATATATATATATATATATATATATATATATATATATATATATATATGTATGTATGTATGTATGTATGTATTAAGACATTTTATGTTTATACATTCTTTTCATAGATACAAATATTTAAGTAAATGCACTGTTTTATAATTAACAGTATTTATAACATTTACCGGCCTGAATGCCCGGGAAATTTTTTATAGAAAATATTCGTCCTCCGACAGGATTCGAACCTGTATCCTATACGAAACCGTCATTTAGCCTGACGTTCTCTTAACCAATCAAACCACAGAGGATCGTTCGATTAGCAAGGTCGAATTTACTGTCTTTAAACCTCAATCTTCCATGAATCTCTCACGTACATTCATATCTGAATAGTTAAGATCTACAAGGGACAGGAAGATGTGGAGGGCTATTATCGACTACGTCCTGAAGGACACGGCACATAAAAGAAGAAGAATTCTGATGAGATTAAACTAGAAACTTTCCCATGCCTGTCCGTCGACTTCTATGCTAGTCTTAAGAGCATGATTTGAAAGGAAAGTATTTTTAACAGGAATAGCATCAGCACTTACCCAGCACTTTAAATGTGACCTAACCCACTTGCCCCCCCCCAATTCCGTGCTTCAGAACTTGCCTCCGCCTGCAGGTGTGTAATAGCCACATTATACCCCTTGACAAGAAGACTCTTATGATTAAAAAAACATTTTAAGAGAAAGCGAATCCGTTTCAAAACAACTGGATCGCTTTAAAAATCGACATAGAACCCACTATCATTAAAAAGAGAAAAATATCAACTGAATTTTAAATAGGTTCATAGAAGATTTTTTTCGAGAAAAAATATGATTAAAAAATAATTTATTTGTAAAAATACATTCTAAAACCAGAATACTTTTAACATTATTAATAGTTTTTTTTTTAATTAGCAAGTTTTTTTATTTTTTTTTATTTTTTTATGATGTAAGCGGTAACAACTCTCCCAGGATAACGTTTCTTTATGATTAGTGAACTGGCCATAATATTTCGAGTAAGACCGTAGAGTAATTTTCCGTTGCCTTCGGTAAGGTTTCGAATTAAGAGTAGTCGTGCTAGGCTGGTTGCTATCCAAGGTTAAAGAACCTATTCTATTCTGTTCTTTAACGCTTTGATAGGAGAGTTGAATGCGTGCATTTGCCAAATATAATTAATAGGAAGTGAAAAGTCTCGTACTGAATTTAAAACAGACTGCTATAGAAGAAAGAAGGAAAAAGGCAGAATGACATAGAGTGAGAAGTAACATGGCATATAAAAGAGAGAAAAGCAAACACAGTGAGAGAAGAAAGTGATAGGCAGATTGTCCAAGAAAAAGAGAACTGGGCAGAATAATGGAAAAGAGTAAGAGAAACAGGCAGACTGATACAGAAAAGAGAGAGAAGGAATAATACATGTAGTTGATCATGGCTCTTCACAAATTCTGAACCATTTTGTAATGACAAAAGTACGCAGGCGTATGCTTTAAAAAAGCTTTACTCAAGTAAGAACACAAGGTTCGCGTATAGTGGCCTTTTATAGATCCAGTAAATAAAAATAGCTCTCTCAAAGAGGTGAGTAACAAACTAAGTGGAGACCTCTCTTGATTATTCATATCACTTTTATTATCTGTGAATTGTCATGTCTTCCTAGAAAATATAGTGCAGTGGTTTCCCGTTGCACTCTTCCCGGTTTCCAATTCAGGACCGATCCTCTCTTAGACTGAATGCCATCCAAGACTAGAGAGGAGCGATTTATGTATTTTCCAGAGATATTTTTGTGAAAATGAATGCTACAAAGAAGACGAGAATTTGGACTCGGCTTGCCGATTTCAATTTCTATGACGATAGCTATTACACCAACCACAATTGGAGGTTCTCCTCGACATAAATACTTATTACTAAACGAACAAAATATATATTTAGGGACTGAAACATGAAATTCACTAATCCAGGTTACTACGGTAATACCTCACGATATCGCAATTTTCTATTTCATGATCATATTACAAGATCCATGGAGATGCATGTTTTTAATATATTTCCTAATTTCTTATTGTCAAATATTTTACGAGATATACCAAATTCGTATCGTTAAGCGAACTTTTGAGATGATTATCGAATAAAAACCCTAAACGATTTTAAAAGATCAGCTATTTTTTACCAGCCAGTGTACGAACAGGACAACAGCGGCAGAGCAGATGGAGGCTTGCAACGTTTCATTTATGGAATAGCTTAGTTAACATTAGGAAATAGCCACAATAATTATGGCATTCTTGGGAAAGTGAAAAACGTTACTAAGAGCTGCAAGGGATAGGAAGTTGTGAAGAGTTATGATCACCAAAGGGAAACTGCACACAGGAAAGATTAAAGAAGAAAATATAATGGGTGTTCACTGAAGATGAATTTACAAATGCAATAGGTTTGGTTTTCGCTCCATTGCTATTATCATACAAACTAAGCTTTTTATATAGCCTTACTTATATATAAACATTAATCTTTGCTAACTGAAGTGTGATGGACAACAAGGTTTTGTAAACCATTCTGGTAGAGTTTTGGCTTAACCTAAAACTGTTATGTAAAAGCTATTTTTATTTGTATTAGACGAAGCTGTCCTTTCAGAATCTGTCTAGTGAACGCTATTCACACTTGAATGCTTTGAGAATTGTCCAAAATGGCTGCCATTACACGTTATCAACCATAACTTCCTTTTCTGCCCAGCAAATAATTTTCGTGTCAAGTAATGTTTTGAGGGTCACGCAATCTATTTAAACCAGTTTCAAGAATTTTGAGGGATCACGTGATAGTTAATCCAACATGGCTTCCAAAACGCCCACCAAAGATTTGAGATCCACAGTTCTCCATATTTAATGTACAGTTATATTTTTAGTGTCTAGTCATGTACAGGGTATAATGATGGAACACAGTAAGTATCTTGTGTTATAAAAATGATCTTTGATATCAAATACAGTGTGCGAAGGGTACAAAAATGAGCAACAGAACTATCACAGTTACATTAAGTTTGTCTTCTCAATTTACCCTGGGGATGATCTCGGAGGAGATAGAAAGTACTTGAGATAACAAAAACTACGGCGGCTTCGTTAATGAATTTTAACTTAACATCAAGAAGATAATTAGAGAACTTGAAAGGCTTATTATAAAAATAAGTAGACATAATATTTCTATATTATTCAAGGAAACATGCTTGAATGAAAATATGCTGCCTATACACAACACACACACACAAATATATATATATATATATATATATATATATATATATATATATATATATATGTATGTATGTATATATATGTGTGTATGTGTGTGAGCTTCATATATATATTCATGATTTGACATTTGGTTGGGCAGAAAAAGAAGTTATGGCTGATATGCTGCATATATATATATATATATATATATATATATATATATATATATATATATATATATAGGCAGCCTTATCAGCAGTAGCAGTCACTGTTTAAAAATTCGCATTTACCCTCTAAAGTGCTCGACCGAATTTTATTTTTTCGGGGGTGTATATATTGTTTATAGATATATTTGTATCAAAATACTTTTACAAAATTTGTGGTCGGGTTCCTCATAACAAAGCTACGACAAAAGTTCATATAAACAAATATCTGCAAATTTTTCGTTTTTGAGTTATCAAGTTTAAAGAAAGTTTATGGAAGATGGAGCTGCGTTGTCATGTAGACTAGGTTACATTTGTCATTCGTGTACATTTGAGACTAGTCTGTCCTCACTCCAAAACAAGGACAAAGGTCCATATAAACATTTTAAATTATTATGTTCAATGTTTCCGGTGCACGCTGTGAGAACCATCTCCCTTTTGTAAAATTATTTTTATACACTCTTCATACGCACATACACACACACACACGCATATATATATATATATATATATATATATATATATATATATATATATATATATATATAAGTATATATATATATATATACTTATAAGTCATCATATAATCATACATATTTATTTGTATATATATATATATATATATATATATATATATATTTATAAGTCATCATCTGACAAGAAGTGATCAACTCATGCAGGGTTTCCGCAAATTAAGGACTTGAAGAGCCGGATATATCGACTGGCACGACAAGTGGGAGGAGGATTTGAGGACTCAAGCTCTCACGGTCTACACTGAAAATGCTCTCACCAGAATTCTACTCAAAGCTCATGCTGTCCACCCTCCCTACAACCCCTCGATGTCTTTGTCAGCCGTTTAAACCATAAAAGTGGTCGACAAATGTCGAGCGCGAGGCGTTCGCTAAGTTTCGCAACGGCAATAATTTATCATAAACAGAACGAAGTAGAGAAATACGTCAGTCCATAAACTGTCACAAGGATCTTTTTCCTTTCTAAGGAGGGTAAATTCTATCGTCATTCATAATCTGTTTTCTTTTTATGCGAAAAATTGTTTATCTCTCACCTAAATATTTTTTTTTTCTTTAAAATTTATTATTTATTTATTCATTGGGTGTTAATGTAACGACTGTCATGTCCTTCTACTTGTACCATTATTATTACACTTGTAACGTGTAATGGTAGTCATTTGAGTAACCTGTCAACTAAACCGGTGAACAAGGTAGCTAGACACACAGGATTATGACGCAGACATGCCAAAGAGCATATGAATCTCCTTTTAGAATTAACGGGCACCATTGAGATGGACTGGGCTCCCTTGATATGGCTGCAGCCAATGCGGTGATAACTTGGAATTGCTAGGCGGATGAAGGGGCTTACTAGACAATGCGCAGAGTTCCTTGACCAAGGCGAGCCTTCATTTTGAAAGATATTGCCTGTGGTTTGACCTGAAAAGGCGTAGGCTCCACCTGGTCTAGTTTCCCAAGACACGCTATACACAAATTAATATTTCTCTGACTTTGTAACCAGATGTATGATGGGAAGTTGTCATATATTAAATATTGAGAATTTTAACGCCTCTAAAACAAATCAGTTCTATATTAATCATCTGAGAGACTCCTTTCTGCCTACCATTAGTATGGCTGATGCTAACCTCTAGAAGAGTGACTCATTGCGCCTTCTCGGGATAACATTCTCGGTTGACATGAAGTGGAAAAACTGTATTGAATCCATTACTAGATCAGCAGCTAAAAAGGTGTTTCTCTACATAATCTATCTTATGTATCTCTAAATCTATCAATCGTCCATGCTTAGAATATTGCTGCTACATATGGTCTGGTGCTCCTGCTGCATATCTAGATATCCTTGATAAAATCCAAAGAAGAATCAGGATATTATTGGTCCTAGCCTGGCATCTCGACTTCAGTCACTTTCCCGCCACCGTAAAGTTTCTTCCCTTTACTCTTTCTATAAATACTTACATGGCAATTGTTCTGATGATCCCTTCGCTATGGTACCTAGACTTTATGAATTTAAACGCAGTACTAGATTGGCGGCAAGGTCTCATCAGTTTACAGTTGAATTGGATAGATGTAACCATAAGTTCTATGCTAACAGTTACATTTCTTGCACTTCTTTCTTCTGGAACTCTCTTCCGGTTCCATGTTTCCATTTAAATTTGATCTTCAAAATATTAAATGCAATATCAATCGTTATCTGCTGTCTTTCTAATAACTCTTCTGTTATTCTCGCTCCTTAGTAATGTTTCTGCTTCCAAATTCATTGACACTCAATAACTCCTTGTTTCATAGTGGCTTTAATGCCTTGCTTGGGGTAAATCCCATTAAAAAATAAAATAAAAAAGACAACATCGAAAGTGCACCGTTAGCGATGACGTAAACACAGTTTAAAACGCATTTATAAATAATAACAAAGTACAGATAACACAGTAATTAGTCAGAGATGGGTTTGGAATTTTATTTATTCTATTAACAGAACCTCACTTCTTGATTTTGATTAAAAAACTAATATTTTTCGATTCTGACAAATTTACTCGATATAGGATTGTCTAATTTATAGAATTATTCAAAAAAAATAATCTCTATGTTTTTTACGAAAAGTAACATTCAACTAAATAGTACAAATAAAGATCTGGCACAAGGTCACAAAATAAGGGCAGCCTTTTCTGAACTCACTGTTCTTTGTACTAAATACAAGTGCCGTTTGAAACAGTAATGCCGGTGGGAATTTTACAACATAATTTTTCCGGCTGAAATACGCATAAGAAATCATGTGTTCTTACGCCTGTAGAGAAAAATATTTTAAAAATAATAAGAATGCCATACCAAATAAGCACTACGCCTAAAACAAAAATTAAAGGAATTAATTTGATCGCGCCGGAACTTATATTTGGTACGCAAAAATGCAGTTGTTAGCCTGCTTATGGAGTTGCCTGTCTAAACCGAATGATTCCCACTGTTGTTAGAATCTTATAAACAGTTCCATATTTGATAGCGATATAACAAAAAGTTACAATTAGAATACAATTGCTTTACCGATGCCTTGTGAGAGACAGAGCGCATGCGCGTCTCAGATTTCTTTTCTTTTCTTTTTTTTTCTTTTCTCCCGCTCTTTTTTATTCTTCTCCAATGATAACTCATTTATTTCATTTGCAATCGTATGGACAGACAGACGCCTTCACAGTTTGCATACAGCAAATTATTAATTAACGCAAATGACGGCGGAGTGGTCGACGGGTGCAAGACTAGGCGTGAAGCAATGGCGGAGGCAATTTTCATGGTTAATGCGAATATATGATCAAACATAAGAAGAAAGCAAGAAACGAAATAAAAGGAAAATACAAAGGAAGAGAGACGAAGAAACAAATAATAATAATAATAATAATAATAATAATAATAATAATAATAATAATAATAACAAGTAAACGGTTGGGCACACAGTAACCGAGAGTAAGAAAAAGAAAAAAAAAAAAATATATATATATATATATATATATATATATATATATATATATATATAGCTTTTCATTTTTATTAGTTATTTTTATTTACTTCTTTTTGATGAATGAACGTTTCCGACGAAGGAGCGCTGGGAAAAACCTGGGCGTATCGATAAACAGGTTGGTGTGAACAAGTAGAGCTCTACGAATCATATGCCAAAAAATAGAAACAAAAAAATAAAGATATCTACACCCTTATCTGTTCAAATGACTTACACGTACACATATTTTCTTATATTAATGCAGAAAATGATATTACGTGTATCTATAGAATTATACGAGCCAATGTTTATTTAAATATATTTGAACATTCATTCAAGTTATACATACATTCATGAATATATATATATATATATATATATGTGTGTGTGTGTGTGTGTGTAATAATGAATGAACAGACGGAAAAACTTTACTGACGCGTTTCTTTTCCTAGAAAGAACTTCATCAGGAAAATAATGGTTTTATTAACACATTAAATTCGATGCAATGTGCCACGTCTCTTCAGAACGTGGGCGTTCATTCATGGCCCTCCATATCTTCTTATCTTTGTGGCTCTTAGTAAAATTTATCATTTCACCTTCTCCGACACCGTGTTCTGCCATCCATTTACTGAAGCTTCTTGGGTAAGCTACTCACTGTTTCATTTTGATCCGCTTGCCTTGCTAACCCTGTCCTCGGTACGACAATAAACTACATCCGAGCAAGAACACTGATCAGGAAGCTTTCAGGGGCGTGGAATCACCTGTTAATTGCTGGTGTTCCCAAGTCCACTCTGACTAGGAGCGTTAGAACCTGTTAGGGTCCCAGCTATGGGTAAATAGCCAACACCCAAACTGGGGTCAAAACACTATGAAAGTTTAAAAATAGATTTTAATAACAGCAATACATCTTGGGAAAAAAATTATTACGAATAATACATTAAAAAATTTATCAGCAATAAAAATCTTGTTGGCATTAAATAACCCATTGAGGTTGATATACCGTAAAACAAAACAAACCAAACCAGACCAAGCCTTAACAAACAAATGATTTTAGTAAAAGTTTTAGGATATAACACTTCGAGCAGAATGTCATTTGAGATTTTGCCGTAAAATCTATTTAATCCTTCAACTATTCGGCAATTTCAAAGAACGAGAAAATTTGCTGAACTGAGAGAAGGGCGTGTCGTTCTATATTTCGCAACATTCATAAAAAAATTCCAGGGCCGATGTTTAAAAGGCTGAGTATATAGTTTCGCTGAGTAAAAACAAAAAATAGTGATATTACGTTTATGCTCGACATACATATTTCCACAATGAATATATAAGATAGATTCTGTAGAGAAAAAATCTGTAGCACGACACAATGAAACAACAACTTACTTTGCTGATCTAGCAATGGATTCAGTATAGACTTTCAACCTCATGTCAGCCGAGAACATTAGGGAAAGAGTCACTCTCCTGTGGGTTAGCTGATGGAGGACAGAAAAGGGGTCTCTCAGATAATTAATAGAGAGCAGTTTAATTTTGTATGTGTTAAAATTAACAAGCCATCCTTTGCTCCAGTTAACAACAGACTGAAAGTTATTTTGAGGACTTTCAACATGTAATCCATAGAGAAAGTAATGGCATAATAAAATGCTCACAGTTCACACTGCTTCTAATAAAAGCTTGCGAAGGAAACTCCCATTAATACTTGGAAAGGGAGATAACAGCTACTGGACTCGAGAAAACTATTTTCCTAAAAATTTAAGAGAAAGATTTTATAAATTTCAACAGACAGTGGCACTGGATGCTCAGTCCACGAATGTTGAATGTTTCCTTATTAAGAAATGGGTAATAAAGCGATTCCCATACTGCAACGCCAGTTGCAAAAACCATT
>OZ010590.1:28236168-28291168 GCA_963932145.1 Acanthosepion lycidas
ATCTACAGAGAACGAAACAAATAATTTAAAGAAAACGAGTACCAAATATAAATTTCCATAACACATCCAGATACCATCGGAAATATTCAGATCTCTACGCATTTATGCTTCTGCGTATAGTTTAATGCCCGTATGTATGTATGTATGTATGTATGTACGTATGTATGTATGTATGTATGTGCGTACCGATGTACGCGTGTGTTCATGTGATTGCGCATGTGTAATATTTATAGAAGTGTAGATTTACGCATATGCGCAGGCGGGTGTGTCGATAGAAACGTACAGGATCAAAGTTTTAAGTGTATAGGTATTCATATGTGTAATCCATTGATAGCTGGTTAAGTTACGAGATATATCGATAAGAATTGATAGATAGATAGATAGATAGATAGATAGAAAGAAAATGCTTGTGTTAATTTTAAGTAGAAATAGGCATAAAATTATATATATATATGAAGAAATATTGTCTTAAGGTGTGCTATGTTTATGGGATAATGGGATAAAGTGCTCAATATCAGAGATAGAGAGTGTGTAAATATATATATATATATATATATATATATATATATATATATATATATATATATATATATATATATACAAATATAGACAACTAGACTCGTCTCGAAAAACCCTCGAATTCTTGATTTGCAAATAATCAAATCAATCTCGAGGGAAAAAAAAGGTTTTAAAAAAAGAAAGAGCTACAAACATGAACTTCTGCCGAAAAAAAATCGCACAGATACAGGTCTGAAGCCCAAAGAAAAAAACCCGATACGAGTAAACAACTAACTAACAAAAGAGCTCAATACAACTGTAGAGCAGACCTAGATACACCTAGTGAGCCAGACAAACCTACCCAGGTTTCACCTAAACGGATCGTCAGGGAAAGAATGGCTAACGAGGCAAAGAGAAACGCATATTTATAGGCGACAGTTAAAATTATACCACGTGACCAAAGAACCACAAACACCTAAGTAGGGTAAATATTTATTGAAGAAAAGTGGGGAGGGAGAAAAAAAAAAGCCTAACATTAAGGTGGAATGACAATAAACGGGAAAACTAATTTAGTAGCCAAGATTTTTTATGTCTACATACGTTAAGGATTTCAGTCTTGGAGTTTAATAGCTGGTTAGGTTGATCATATAAATCTATGGCTAATTTCTCCTCTGCACATAATTTACAAAATTTATGACCTGTTTTATAAAAATATATTTATAAAATTTATGACCTGCTTTCTTTCCCTGACGATTCGTTTAGGTGAAACCTGGGTAGGTTTTTCTGACTCACTAGGTTTATCTATCTATCTATCTATCTATCTATCTATATATATATATATATATATATATATATATATATATATATATATATATAATAAATACACATATACCTGCATTTGGTGTGCGATTTAAGTTTTTTCGGTTACCCAACTCGTCATGTACAAGGTATAGCTTATTGTTTATTTTTAAAAGTATGCAGTATACAGATATATTGCTTATTTATTAAAAAAAAAAGAATACAGAATATTCATGAGCGTCTGTATACTTTTTTAAATAAACAATAATCTATGTCTTGTGCCCGACGAGTTGGGTAACCAACGAAACTGAAGTCGCACACCAAAGTAGCTATATGTGTATTCATTAATATATATTTCTTAGCTCTGTCCAATCATATTGAGCACTATTATGTCTACACCTCTTGGCTAAATTTGGTAATTATTTATTTACTTACCAGTGTATGCATGTCAGCACACGCGTATACGGTCGCTAACATCTAGTTATATAATTTACCTGACCCTATACCTACACACACACATACACACACACATGTATATATATATATATATATATATATATATATATATATATATATATAGATAGATAGATAGATAGATAGATAGATAGATAATATTAGTGGTAAATATACACATACATATGCAAAATATATATACATAGGTGCATCCACATGCATGTATATTTTTTTTAATAAAAAAATCCAAGAGGATAGAATGCAGGTAGAACTCAATGTCCAGACAGAGTAAGGATATAATAAAAAGGCTTAAACAGTAATATTCCATGGTCATAATTTATTCCATTGGAATCGTAAATACGATCCAATTCATCAGACCTACAAATTCAAAAAGAAAACTCCGGAAATAAAAATAGAATTTAGAGAGAGTGTGGGACGAATGTTAGTGTTAAAGAGAGGGGTACCATATTATGTTACCCCTCTCTTTAGCTCTAACATTCGTCCCACACTCACAATATATATATATATATATATATATATATATATATATATATATATATATATATATATATATATATATATATATATATATATATATATATATATGTCTGTCTCTGTGTTTGTGTATGTATATATATATAGTGATCAAAAATACCAACTGTCACTTTCTGGTTATATATATATATATATAGTCATCCACAGACAGACTGTTTCGCTGTATCACAGCTCCTCAGACGCCCGATCACTTCAAGCTGGGATCGAAACCCGACTGATTTGACATCAGTCAAATATCTTACCCCTAGGCCACTGTCACAGAAAGGAAGGGAATTTTAACGTTTCTCTCTCTACGAAATACGCCAGCGGCTTGGAGAACTCAATTCATACTTGAAGAGTAAAGCTCTATATATATATATATATATATATATATATATATATATATATATATATATATAAGTATAATTTTTATTTCTGTTTTAATAAAATTCTCCTCATTAAACACATGATCAGTCCATGGTATTCTCCGTATACTTCTGTAGAGCATTCATTTCCACATTAGACCATTCATATGACATGACAATCCACTACACTTTTCTTTGTTTCTGAAGAAATTTTCCTCCTTATTACCATTTTCGTTAGCTATTGGTATCAATAATGATATGAAATACATTTTGACCACAGACAAATATTTGTTCACTGTTTGTATTGTTTTGAACAAAGTTTAGAGAAGTAAAAAGAAAGAGTTTAAACACGGAGAAAAATCAACTTTTTTTTTTGTTTATTAGTTTACTGGATACCTTTTTTATGGGACAGCTTCAGATGTTCAAATACTTTAATGAAGAAATTGTATTCCTCCTCTAGGGTAAAATAATTTACCAAGTTTAAAAATGAAGTATAAGATTATGGTGGCAATAAACAGATTGTGAGACAGATTGTCTTTCTACCCTCAAGATAAGACTGTCACTTTAAACAAGGCCTTACATCATGTGAATGTTGAATCCTCGGATAAATACACTTATGCAATCAGCAGCTAGCATAGTAAAAAAAAAGCCTAGTATTCAAAAACTGTGATGAAATCAACGGGAAACCACTTCGCTATCTTTCCAAAGTCATATAAATGAGAACAGAGTCGATTTATCGATTCTGTATTCCATTAGTAAGAAAGAGCTTCTATACAAACAGTTTCATCTCCAGAATGGCTTCATTATGAAATACACTCCCGAGGGTATGGTTCTCTGATTACTGCAATCTTAACCTTCAGGTCTAGAGTCAAGTTTTATCTATCATATGTTTTTTTTTTAACCATTTAACCCCAGACAAGGCGATGGTGCCACTAAGACGCAAGTGGCTGCTCGGATTAATAGAAAATGAGAAGGAACCAGAAATCCAATCCTAAACCGGAAACAAAGGCTAAATCTCTAGTGACTTCTTCTATTGTGCCAGTAATAATAATAATAATAATAATAATAAATGATGGAAAAAGAATTTCACAGATAATGAATAAAAAAGAGACAGTGAAACGTCATTTTCTCCTATTTTTTTCCTGAAGAGATATGGAATTTCTTTTTTTAATTTAGTAATTTAGTCAGCTTTTATTTATCATGTCAACTAGCTTAATTAGGTCTTTTTTTTATTTATAGTTATACTATAGAACATACTCCGCTCTTCAGTGAATCTCTATGCAGATGATACTACGGTATATAAGTGCACTTGCACTGACATAGCCCTAACAGCTCAAGAGGGGGAAATTGGCGAGACATATTCAGTAACTTGATAAGCAAACCAGTAATGGTTCCCACATCACCGAACTCACTCTGAAGTTTCGACTATCGAGATGAACATGTATACCTTCAAAGGGAGCTCTTTCTTGAATGCCTATCGGGACAAGCTCACCTCATATCTCAAGTGGAACTCGTATATACTGCCCATCGCTACAGATACTGGAAAAATGGTGAGTTCGCTGGAAAATCCTTCTTACCAAAGCTTCTCAGTGCCTTTGCTATAGATACTTTCATAGTAATTATTCTGATAAATTGCTATGATGCTTAGACTTTATAAATTGAAGCGCAGTACTAGATTGGCAGTAAGGTCTCTTTATTTAACAATTCAAATAGCTACATGTAACTGGAAGTTCTATGCTGACAGTTTCTGCTATCGCACATCTCGCTTGTGGAACTCTCTTCCGGCTTCTTACCTTCCAGTCAACTTTGATCTTTAAAAATTGAACTACAATGTCAGTCGTTATTTTCTGTCTTCTTAATTCTTGTTTGTTCAATTGTCCTCTCTCTCCCTGATACTAGTTTTTCTCCTATTATATAACACTAAGTATCCCTTGTGTCTTAGTGGCTTTATTGCCTTGCTTATGGTGACATGAGTAAAAAAGGAATACTTACAAAATAACCGGTATGTGAATTTAGCAAAACGTTTCTTGGCTGTAAAAGTCTAGAGGTATTGACGACCTAAATCAACCCCTACATTTTTTTTACTTTACGAATGTGTAAGCAAGCACAAAAACAAGAGAAACAATAAGGAAAACAGTTTTATAACAGCAACAAGATTTATATTTATAAAATGATGTACAAGCAAAGAGATACTATTTTTGTTTGTGTTATGTCTCTTTGTCTGAATTTTTACTAATGAAATATTTTTATCCGAGTTCACAAAAGTTGAATGAATTTGTCGCTCAAAATGTTCACTGTTAGAGAGCTGAAAGAATTATAAAGCTGAGAATATGTTGAATAAACTTTTAGCTTTAGAAGAGTTGAATGTTCCGTATTGCTTGTAATTAAATTTCCGTTGGTTGTAGTTGAATATTCGTAGTTTGAAATGAAGTTTGAAAAGTGAATTACGATATGACCAGAATCAGCCATTTTTATCGATTAAAAAACTCATTCCTATCAATTTAAAATCGTTTCAAAATATATCAAGGTATTTTGCTTATTGAAAATGTTATATTTAATCTTTTAGCTTTGAATTAAAACTAAAATATAAGTTTCAAGACAGATTTTTAGTTTATTAAAAAAAAATCATTTCAAACCTTAATCGCTTTGATTTGAAAGTATTTAATTCGAACTTATTTCTAATCATTTTAAACGTTTTTGGTTATTTAGTAGGTACATATTGGTAACCTTACGCTTTGGGTATAGGAGTGTTTTTTTCTTCATAGAAATAGGGGATTCAGCTTCGGTTCCTGTCGGGAGGCACATATTTCTTCTGAATCTAGGCCGATTGATATTAATGTCATATTGTAAGAAGATGAAACAAGACGGGGTTGTCAATTGAAACACTAGATACTAAAATATCTTTTATATGAACAATATGTGTATATTTGTGTGTGTGCGTGTGCGCGTGTATCGTGTATCGTGTGAGGATCAGGACATACTATCCATGTTTACCAAAAGTATTGGTAATAAATCTTTTTTATCATTTAATCAGCGTATCCATTTCATTAATCCATCTCATAGATAAAAATGGCGCCACAAAAAAGGGTAATTTATGTAGAAAGTCAATAAATGATTTCGGGAAGAATAGTGTTTCTCTGCTTAAATCAAAAGCTATCTACTTATTTCTGTACACGTGAGAAGAATTTACCACATATATTACTGCAATCAAAACGAGGTTTCTCTCTTATAATTAAGTAAGAATGTCGGATATTTTTCCTAATGGGTGAAACTCTTAAGGTGAAGTTCGATGAGTTATTGACAAATCGTGCGAATTTAGAACAGAATTGAAATTATTCAATGGTGAAAATTGCTTGCCTACTTATTAAAAATAGATTATTTTATTTCGAAATACACCGGCAGACAAACTCATCATTAAAAATATCGCATTAAAAAAGAAACTGGTGCATTTCCGATGTTTCAGAAGTGTATATCGAAAATCGATCCTGTTGTAAGAGACGTTTCATCGATATACACAAACACACACACACAAACATATATATGTATGCATATATGTGTGTGCTTGTGTGTTAGCTTATATATATATATATATATATATATATATATATATATATATATATATATATATAATTTCATAATATTTAAATAGATCTGTTCAAAACAGTGTATACAAAGCAATAAAATTAGAACGAAATATACATGTGGTGATTTTCTAAGCGTAGCCTAGATGTGGCACAAGGTCGAAAGTTTGGGGCACTCAGTGAAAAAAGAAATCACTATTCAGTTGTAAATGTTCTAGTGAGTGAGACAAGCTTGTTAAACACCAGGTCGAAGAGATAATAATATATATATATATATATATATATATATATATATATATATATAGTGAGAGAGAGAGAGGTGGGTAAATCAAATAATTAAATATTAGCAACCGTAGTAGCGTGCATACACAGACAAGTAAATAAATATTTACTAAATTGACTTTAAGGTGTAAACAAAATAGTACTTAATGTGATTAGACAGACCTAAGAATTATATATTAATAAATATACATATATTTATTAATGTATGTGTATATATATATATATATATATATATATATAGATAGATAGATAGATAGATAGATAGATAGATAGATAGATAGTCGATTTGTCAGAAAGGTGACTTCTTGATGTTATTGGTCTGAAGGAAAGTGCCTTGTGAGTGAAATTAGGTACACGGAAACCATGGGGACCGTCAATGCTTGTGCGAGCATAACGTCATAAGTCATCGTGACCGAGGGTTTAAGCATCCTGGCCTTACTCAGATTGTTGATCCCGCTAGAAATTGCGCTCTCTCCCAGAAACTGTAACTAAGGTACGTTCAGTATAGTTGCATTATTAGTATTAGCCACATGTGGGCTCTGTCGCATGCAACAGGAATTAGCTAGCCGTCCTAGTAGAGAGGTATCCCCGAATACTATATATATATATATATATATATATATATATATATATATATATATATATATTCGAATATTATGACATAAATATGTTACGAAATCACTACAAAAATAGCCATTTTGTTTCAACACATCTGGTGTCTTATGTGATGGTGTGTGTGTATATATATATATATATATATATATATATATATATATATATATATATATATGTTATTAAATATGTAAGATATATGCGTGTATGTGAACATGCGTGGGTGAATTCTTACCATCGATTTAACGGGGTTTAAATAAGTTACGAGGGCGTATTTCAATTTTCAAAATTTTGATAAGCATATCCTCCGTTCGAGAGGCAAGTGTATATATTTAGTTTTGGGCAGAGATGCTGGAAGGAAATAAAATTTATTAATCGATATAAGAACCTTCAGAATGTACGTATTGTTGCCAACAATAAACAAGTCTTTTTATTCTGGTAGCATGGAATTCTGCAATCCTGAAACTGCCGAATTCTTCGAAGACGTTTTCATTCGTTGTTTGTGAGTCAAAGTCTATTAATTGCAGGAAATTACTGTGATATTAGTAAAAAAAGAAAAAAAAATATTAGTCAATCGGAGAAAGATCCGGTACAGTGTATGCTGCAGACTTCCGTGGCAGAGTTCGTATAATTACACCCCAGACCATTTGCGAGACGGGCGTTGTCATGGAGAAGAACTGGCTCATTTCAATTGACCAATGCTGCGTGTAGTTCTTGAATTTTGCCGATTTCCTTGACAAAAATTTTCTGCTTGGATGAATTCCCGCCCCCGCAAAAAAAAAAAAAAATGAAAAAGTTTTAGTGAACGTTTCCACTACTAACAAATGACCATAAATTTAATTATCTGTTCCACCACTATGAATCAAAATTAGTGCACAATCTCTGAATCTTTTGGAATCCATTTTTCTGTCTATTATCACAATGCGACAAACAAATGGATAAAAAAAAGCAGATTTTCTAACGATTTTTAAAAACTTTTCAGTCAGCTCGTGTGGTAGCCAGTGACGAGGATTTTCTTGATTTTCCAATTTGATACAAATGTCGAACTTCTACGGAATGATCAGTTTTTATTTCTTCATTCTTTTGAGTTGTTTCGTCGGGGGTCTGCCTTCATAATAGCCCTCATTTGGTTGTCGTCAGTCGTAGAAGATCGTTAGGAAGTCTCCACATCTTCAAGAGATTTATCTCCGCTGCGAAATCGAGGGGACCAATCCAGAGAAAAACTGAAGCAAGATACCTGCCTTTACCACGAGAGGGTCCTACATTAGAGATCGCCTTTATTTTTTTTTCGCCCAAATAAATCATCGAAAAAAAACAGGGGGTTTTATTCAGTTTTCTCCAAAATGGATTGCCTTCTCTTTGGTTCAAGAGCACCATCGACACACCATAATTGGCATATATATATATATATATATATATATATATATATATATATATATATATATATATATATATATATATATATATATATATGAAGAAATATAGTCTTTAGATGTGCTATATTTATGGGATAAAGTGCTTAATTTCAGAGATAGAGCGTGTGTAAATATAAAAGTGAACATAGAAGTCAATACTTAGGGGCAACAGTCTGTTTCAGGCCTGACGATTGCATCTAGCATGAAACAAAATGTCGCCTCTAAGAGTTGATTTCTATGTTCACTTTTATATATATATATATATATATATATATATATATATATATATATATATATATATATATATATATATATATTATATTATATTATATTATATTATAAACTTAAAATTCACTTATATAATTAAGTTAAAACATTAATTCTATTTCCTCTTCAAGCGATTTTTTTTGAAGATGAGACAGAACTAATGCTTTTGATTTAATAATATAATTGAATTAGATTTAATTATATAATTGGATTTGAAGTTTTTAGTTTCTGTTTTGGAAACATGGTAATTCATGTGTAGTGATGAAACCATATTTTTAAATCAGTTAACTTATCATATTTATGCTCTGTAAATTTACAGTGAACACTCTGTTGTAAAAATAAAAATATCAATACTAACACCGGATTATATATCTTACTGTTGTTTCTTTTTTTTTACTATAATATATTATTATTATTATCATTATTATTATTATCATTATGAAAATGATGATGATGTTTAAATGAATAACAATACAGATGTCATTTCCGTGAATTTTATTACTAGTTGGGGTTAAAGTTTTACCTAAAAAATCTTCCTCTACCTTTCCTTACACTAATATACAAACTTCTTTTTTCTTCTCACACTTCTCTCTCTCTTCAATAGCATAAACCTCTATCATCCAACCAACCCCCAAAATTTAAGGTCAAGTTAAAATCGCTACTTCAATTTTTTCTTTTTCTTTTGACTTTTATTTATTTTTTTATCTAAATGTCTGGCTGAATTTATATCATTTAATAAAATGTAGTTGTTCTGATGTGATGAGGCAGGTATATATATATATATATATATATATATATATATATATATATATATATATATATATATATATATATATATATATGAAGGGCTGTATAACTGTTGAAATAAATTTATAACCGATTATATAATGAATAATTAACCTTATATTTTATTTATTTATATTGCACTATATATAAATTTATAGATTGAGTTCTCATTATGTTTTTAACTTTTTTAATATTTTTATATTAAAAAGACCTCCTACGGATAATCCTTACCACCTACAGATTTGGTGTTATAGATAGATAGATAGATAGATAGATAGATAGATAGATAGATAGATAGATATGCAGAAATATAGTTTTAAAGTATGCTATATTTATGGTATTACGTGCTCAAAATCAGAGATAGAGCATATGTAAATATAAATATCGTCCGGCCTGACGATTGTGTCTAGCATGAAACAGCCTGTCGCCTCTGAGTGTTGACTTCAATGTTCACTTTTATATTTATATTTAGATAGATAGATAGATAGATAGATAGATAGATAGATCCGTATTCTACGGCTTGTCAGCCCGTTGTAGGTTATTTAAAAGCATAAAATATTTTTTGATTCTAAGAATTTATTTTTGGAGATAATAACGAATTAGTGATACAAGTATTGCTAATTAACTTAGCTGGGGCGAAGAGATGTATTAATACCTTTCTCAAGGGTATATCTGCGTAAGTGAAAATAACGAATCCAACGTGAATTGGAACTCGGCCCTCCGATTAACGAGTCTTAATCATTTACACGACCTGCACATCAACGCTTACAGCACCTGGTATTCCCAAGCGGTCATCCATCTAGGTACTGACCAGGCTCGATGTTGCTTAACTTCGGTGATCGTACGGGATATTTTTAAACCAGATATGAAAAAATTGAGATAGATAGATAGATAGATGGATGGAAAAATATTATAGAAAGAAAGAAAAAAAGAAAGAAAGAAAGAAAGAAAGAAAGAAAGAAAGGAAAGGACTGGCATAGATAGATAGATAGATAGATAGATAGATAGATAGATAGATAGATAGATAGAAAAAGAGTAGGATAGAAGTAAAGAAAGAAAAAAGAAAGACAGGCATAGATAGATAGATAGATAGATAGATAGATAGATAGATAGATAGATAGATAGATATTAGGTTGGTGCAAAAATAATGACGTAATAATGTCGTTTTTTGACGTAACGTCAAAAAACGACATTATTACGTCATTATTTTTGCACCAACCTAATAGATAGATTGAAAAAGAGTAGCATAGAAGGAAAGAAAGAAAGAAAGAAAGAAAAAAAGAAAGACAGGCATAGATAGATAGATAGATAGATAGATAGATAGATAGATAGATAGATAGATAGATAGATAGATAGAAAAAGACTAGAATAGAAAGAAAGAATGAGAAAGAAAGAAAGAAAGAAAGACAGAAAGAAAGAAAGAGAGAAAGGAAAGGACTGGCATAGATAGATAGATAGATAGATAGATAGATAGATAGATAGATAGATAGATAGATAGATAGATAGATAGATAGAAAAAGAGTAGGATAGAAGTAAAGAAAGAAAAAAGAAAGACAGGCATAGATAGATAGATAGATAGATAGATAGATAGATAGAAAGATAGATAGATAGATAGACAGATAGATAGATAGATAGATAGATAGATAGATAGATAGATAGATAGATAGATAGATAGAAAAAGACTAGAATAGAAAGAAAGAATGAGAAAGAAAGATAGAAAGAAAGAAAGAAAGAAAGAAAGAAAGAAAGACAGAAAGAAAGAAAGAAAGAAAGAAAGAAAGAAAAAAAAAGAAAGAAAGAAAGAAAAAGACAGGCATAGATAGATAGACAGGTAGTTAGATAGATATTATGAGAGGTATAGAGATTGTAACTTTCTCCATCCTTCTCTTTCTGTCACTATCTATTTTTCTTTGCGCGTTCACTTCTTACTTACCGTTATTTCAATGTACGTTTGAAAGATGCGCGATACCTTTGTGCAAATCGTTCCAAATTAAATATTTCTCCACTTCCACAGATTTTTCTGGCACTTTACCACTTGGAACATGCAAACAAAACAAAGGAAAACAAGAGATAAGAATAAATAGAGGCTAAAAAAGAAACTGGATGTGCGAACGCTCTTATCTACAGTTTATTTACCGGAAGGAAAGTGCATTTTCGCTGAAAATAAATTATTTTCCTCAATTATCTGTGGCGTTTTATCCATTCTATGTATTTTTATTAATTCAGTTTGGGATTAAACTTACTATTGTTCGTTGTCCGTTTATAACTGTGATTTTGATTTAATTTCTAGTTTAATTTTCATATAGACTTCTGAATTGTGGTTTCTGTAGAAACGTATGGCTATATGTTACATTTTGACTCAAATTGGAATAAAACCATTTTCTCAAATCAAAGATCGTCTACAATATGCACTTACTTAACCAAGATACGCTTGGTAAAGTTATATTGTCGTGGTAAAAGACTGTAAGTCTGGCTTCTTACTTTCCTGTTAACTAAACATCTAAATTCAGCCTCAGACGCCATCTTTTTCCTTGAACCTGTTCTTTTATTGTCTTTTCTCCCTAATAAAGTGTTTCTCTGATTCATTCACTCCCAGGAACAACTTGTATCTTAGAGACTTTATCTTCTTCCACGGAGTCAAATGATTAAAAAAGAATATGGAAGCCTCAGCGAGACTCGAAATCAGTAAAGAGTAAAATGGAACAGCTTTTAAGAGATCGGTAATTAACCGATTGCGCAGGATATATTGATGTCAGGTGACCTTTCTTAATGGTCGTTAGGTGATGTTATCGAAACTAGTTAAAAAATGAATTGGGAAACTCTTGATCCCTTTTTTCAATCTTAATCCATTTGATGCTATAGAGACGAGACGTGTCTCGCGTCCTCTCTCTTGGGCACTTCTTATTCTGAAACAAGTCACACGTCGCCTCACTTGCTATGCACTATATTATCTCCTATTAAAAAAAAAGTCATGCAACGACAATTATATTTCCACCTCATGTATAAAGATATTTCCCCTTACAACACAATAAAGTATTAAAATAAATAATATAAAATACTTAAGCCCAACAAATGAGACAACGCCTCTTTAAAGTGTTGACGTCGTTGCTTAGGCATTTTCTGAGATTGGCTTAGTCTTTCCACAAGGATGTAAGTACAAAGTAACCAATAAGATGAACTGCCCACCAACCCAATGTCGAAACTCTCTGAAACAAAAAGAACATAAAAATTGCATTGCGCAAGCATATCATTTCTTTAGCAAGTTTCCGCAGAAAAAAAAAACTTACGTTAAATATCAGAAAAGTGGTCTCGTGTTAAGAGCAAGGAAAAGCAATGTAAAAATCCCAAAGCATGTCTACTTTTAAGTATAAAAAAATGGACTTAGGGCAAACGACAACGTAATTTCGGTTTGAATTTCTGTCACGGGGTGTTATCATTATTTATTTATATCTCAAATTTTATCGTTATCACAACGCTTCGGCTGTTGAACGCGCTGACCTTCTCCAGATGTTTATTCAAGAATTCTGATTAACATATGTAAAATTCAACGTGACATTACATTCTAACCGACCCTCGTATATAGCGATGTCATAGTCATTTGACGTTTACATGTAACAAGCTTTGGAGTAAATATCTGAAAAAAGCGAAAATACTATGGGCTTACTTTATGTGTCGTGTCCATTCAAGATATTAGCGATCGTGGATCTCCCCAACATTCTATCCTTTATAGCACGAAGTAATTTTTGTTCCCCTGTTATCCTATCCAGTCCAATTTTTGCGAACCATTTAAACATGCTTTTCAAATAATTTACTCGTTGTTTCTCTCTGGCCCTGTTCAATTTCCTTCATTAACTCCTGCGGGTATGAAATTCTCCAAACACTGTTTCCTCATTATGTGTACAAGAAATTTCAACATCCGCTTTTTTTATTCTAAATGTCTTCTTTTTTTCTTCCATCTTCCTTAAAACGTCATCATTGCTCACATATTCTGTCTATAGTATTCTCAACATCCTTCTGTAGAACCTCTTTTCTTTTGCCTCGGATCTTCTCTTCATCTGTGAGGAATTGTACAGATTTCATTGTCAATATAGGAGGATTGATAGTACATAGATATTGACCACTGTTTTCGTTGTTTCTGAGGAGATCTTGCTTCTTATTACATTATCTGTCTATATCTCTAAGATGAGGTATTATGATTACTTACATTGTCTACATTATTCGGACTGTTAGCTTCATCTTCATTGCCATATTCGCAACGTTTCGGCCGTTGTACTTTCCGGCCTTCTTCAGATGACGGGAATTTCGAATCGAACCCTTTAGTCGTCCACCGGGGTAACTTGTTCTAGTTCCACGTGCCATGTCTCATCCGGATGTCTCAGTTATTTCCCTTTAACTCCACTCTCCAAGTTTTTTGGTTCACCACTTCTATGGCCTGGTATTGAACTCACGACTCTTTGGGTCTAGTCACTCGATCTAACCAACGTGCCATGGGTCCTTGAGGACACATGGCCCAGTGGATAAAGACATTATTATATTGTTTCGTTTTTCGTAAGCATTTTTGCTATTCGAAGTCTCCTTCGGCTTTCTCTGACACATTTTCAGCTTTCTAATATAAAAAGGAGGCACGGTGGAGTAATGGATAGCGGTTTGGATTGAGGAATCGGAGAACCGAGTTCGAATTCAAGTCGAATCCATTATATTCACTTACGTGCTAATACCTTTGGGAAATGTATGAATCCTCTGCTCCCCCACCCCTAGCTATGAGTAAGTAGCAGGAGAGACTGGATTCTATAGCCTTTGATGGCTACAGAACCCAATATACTGCAGAAAGAAATGGCAACCTACTGCGGGAAAAATCTGCCTCGTCAGTCATGTATCGAAAGATTCATGATCGCCTAAGCGTATATCACGTATGCTATATAACTGACTGAACACAGTCTCTCTCTCTCTCTCTCTCTCTCTCTCTCTCTCTCTCTCAGTTCTACAAAATAACCGCCGGCTCCAATGATGTCTGGCCCTTCTCGACCTGCCTGAATCGCTCTTGAACAGCTGTTGGTCGCTATAGAGCCTAACACCCGAAATGGGGATATGCCACCTGTGATAATCCCAACTATTCAATGCGGGGAGTTACTAACTATGGAGGATCTTCTAGTTTGTCCTAATCTTGAAGATTCATGAACTGTTAACTTTCTTAACATCCCAGGTATTGTGTCGAACATTGGATGGGTGTAGTGTAGCGACTCGAAACCGCTTCATGACCAATACTCTGCCCGTACCAATCAAGCTGATGTAGACAATCCCCGTACCCATCAGTGGCTACGTAGTGCAGGGTTAAAAGCTGAAACGGAAGGTTTTATCCTTGCTGCACAGGATTAGTGCTTCTTAACCAGAACTTATCAAGCACACATACTAAAATATAGTGTTGGCCCAATAAGTACTCAGAAGCAATCGATCATTTTGTATCAGGTTGAACGGTATTGGCACGCACTGAATATAAAACCCGGCATGACAGAGTTGGCCAATATCTGCACTGGAAAATCTGTAACTTCTACGGGAAGGAAACTGAAAGAAAGTGGTATGAACACCACCCAGACCTGGCTACGGAGATAGAACCTGTTACAATTTTATGGGGCTACAGACAGAACAAACAAAGCTAACCACCCAGATATTGATATTAGAGACCGCAAACGAAAAAAGGTGCCTCCTGCAGACTGCAATGTATCTTTGAAGATCTTCAAAAAGCTGTCAAAATACAAGGACCTTGAAATCGAAATCTCATAAATGTGGCACACGGGAACATTAACAATCCCTGTTGTAGTTGGAGCCCTCGGGTTGGTTGGAAAAGATCCCAGTGGACTAATTGAAGGGATTCCTGGAAGCCCATGCTTTAAAGAAATACACAAAATTCTTCTCACGAGTACAGCCCACACCTTACGAAGAGGTTTGTCCATGTAATTTTTTTTTTTTTTTTCAGTGGAAAATGTCATGATGCCATTTCTAATGGGACCCGGAAAGAAATGAATGCACATCAGAAATCAAAGGAAATAAAACTACTGACTTCACTACATTTGCATTTTGGAGGCATCTTTAGCTATTCCAATGAGCTTTCGCATTTCTGTGTCATTTTTCCGTCGTCGTCTGTTGTATGGTAAAATTCTTTCCTGGCTTGATTTTGTCGTCTCCAATTCATATAAGGTATCTTAGTCTGTCCCTCTTACAAACGACCATACATTCAATCTTCCTGTCATTGTACTTACTCGTACAAAATTCTCCAGTCGTTCTTCTATTATTTCAACTATTTCTGATTCTATCTAAAAGTCGACTCTTTGCTTCCCTTTTGCTAAAAACTTTCTCGTTGCTCACATATTCCGTCCACACGATTCTCAACATCCTTGGGTCGAACCACGTAAAAATAAATATAAAAACATAGATTGTTATTCTTGTTTGCATCCGGTGAAGACGATGCTTATGGTGGTGATGGTAGAAAAAGAAGCTTTCGTTATTTGAATACTCTTCATAATGATGGCGTTATGAGATTAATGCCGACATTACAAGGACATTATAAAGCAAGTGATACTTGTCATAATAAACGTATCGGGAATTGCTGGTATTAAATGTTAAATCACTATGAGACATTATAATTCTTTAGAATACCTTGAACAGTTTACAGTTGCCAGTTATTTTGAATAATCCTCCTCAAAGCTATGCATGAGAAACACAAGGCTTTTCTTATAAGAAAAGCTATATCAACAACAAAAAAATTACAATATCTTCCACAATCTGGTATTGACATTAAATCCAGCGATTTTTTTTACTCATTATTAAAGATGCATATGGTAAAAAGAAATGCCTTAAGCCGTTTAATGTTCAAAGGTGCATTCTTTATAAAAATTAGAATCCATAATCAGCATTTTTTAGTTTTCCTTGAATGCCTGGAACAAAGACAGACGAGAATTGTATATCACTTCCGTTTTGAAAAATTCAAAGAAACAGACGACAGCTAATGAACTTCCGGCAACGATGGTTATAAACTAGTCTGACCTGAATTGAGAAATATATTTCTAATTTAACAAATGTGTTCTGTAGATAGATGAAAATAGAATTTGTGTTTTCGAATAATGATTTATCAATAGGTTTCCTTACGTTAAATCAATAGATATTAAGTTTGTGTAAAATCTTCTGGCGAGAAACCGGTTTTCAATTTTTTTTTTTTTTTTTTTTTTTTTTGCAATCTCAAAAACAAAAAAGTCTCGGAACTTATACACATCCGTAATAATAAAAAGATTAAATCTTCAGAAAGGCATCTATTTCTAATTATTTCAATCCCAAACAATGTGAGTTGTTCTTTGGGGGTGCAGAATTAATTAATTTCAACTTCGCCCACCGCGACGCGAATGAGTCCGAACTTTTATTGTCGATAAGTCCAAAACGGTAGATTTTATCAAAATTTATTTGTTAGTTTCGAATTAAGCATGTAGTTTTACACCTAAATGGAACTATTCGGGAAATTTTTATTAAAAACTGAGCGCGGGGCTTGAACTGCAAATTACCTTCGAGTTGAAATTAGTTCTGTCACCTGTTCTTTGTATGAAATATAATACTACAATTTTATATGATGCTTTTACACATTTTAATTGTTGTTGGGGTTATGAGTGTTTATGTGACGTGACTTTTGTTATTTGTTAAAGCGGTTTGTTTGTGATGTTGTAGCGTCAATCTAAAGAGATTGATAAACGATCTGGCGCGGGTGGTATATTGGTCCGCAAACAGATATTGAATGACAGAACACAACAACAGACAAAATGAAAAAAAGGACAGCTTTGTGGCTGTTGAGAACTGTTGTCCAAAAAATGACATCTTATCGCATGTCGTTTCTGCTGGTGGAGCTGGAGCGGCGTCGGAAGACGAGAGCTGGAGCTACGGCGGAAGACGAGAGCTGGAGCTACGGCTGATGTTCAATGGTAGATGTAGACTCGGACAGCTACTCATCGGGAGCGGGTACCTTACAGTATTTTATTTTCCCCAGGTACGTTTTTGTCCATTGATAGAAGCCAAGCCTGGGTCGCACTCTGCCCGAAGACAGAGACGCAACTGAGTAATGATAATCCATCACGACATGGGCCGCTTAGTCATATTATTTACCCCTGGCGAAATGTAACACAAGGTTAGGTTTAACGTGGGGAACCCGAGTGCGTACACTCAGGCCAAGGACAAAAATTGTCCAGTCCCCGCAAGGAGAGAAGATGTACAGTCCTTATTCGTTCGATGATATTTTTGTGAAAACAGTTGTATACACGTCTTAGTATCTTTAGTATTCCGCAAGAGGTCGCAAGAGGATTCCGCCAAGGGTTTCACGCGGAACTGTGTTAAATAGGTTACTGCAATTTGGGCAATTTTTATTTAAATTTATATTCGTAATTTTACTATACACGTACGGTATGTTGTTGGAAAATATTTGGATATTATAATAAAGGCTTCAACCTCTTATTATATTTAAAATTATAATAATCATAGGGAATAGGTTTAACTATGTCTATCTAGAAGTCCTACAAGTTATTGGTGACCACTATCTTAACAAGGTAAAATATGCCGATGAGAGTGTTAATAGCAGACACAGAAAGAAAACTACAAAGACTACTAGAGAAGGTAGCGAAGGAAAGCGAAAAGAAAAGGATTAAAATTAAATATCAGATACAAGGACAGGTTGTTAGCGAAAGGATAAGCCCAATGTGCGAATTGCAAATAGAAGATACCAAAATCAAACAAGTACAAATATTTGAATATCTGGCAAGTGCTTTGACAGAGGACGGGAAAAAAGTGCGACACTTAAATCTTAAGATGCATTGGGATGGCTAAAGTCGCCTTCCAAAAGCTAAACAGAGTATTAAGAAACAGAAAAAACTTAGAAACCTAAGAAAAGACTACGGAACTGCTTCATGATATCGGTTATTTTCTATGGCAGGGAATACTGGACAATCACCTTGAATCAACAAAAAAGTGATCTCCAGAAGGATAGAGAGGATAGAATGGACCGAATATGTAAGCAACGACATTGTTTTAAAAAAAATGAAAACAAAAATTAAACATATTTAACATCAGGAAGAGAGATCTGAAATATCTAGGGCTTATAATGGGAAAAGAATGCCTGGAAGAGGTTTACAAGAACTAACAAAAAGGCACCATTTATTGAGCTACAAAGGATAAGAAATTGTGGAGAGCCATGATCGCTTACCTCTTGAGGAGACAAGGCATATAAACAAGAATATGGCGTCAGTTTAAACAGCCTTCACTGTACGTGTCGGATTCGTTAAGCATTGAGTGATACATAAAAGAGATGTAGTTCTACAGAAGGATACTGAGGATATCATGGACCGAGTGTGTGTGCAATAATGATGTCTTGGAGAGGATGCAAACAAGGGAGAGGCTTATAGTTAACATCAGGAAGAGGCAGCTGAAGTTTCTGGAACACATAATGAGAAGGGAAGGCTTGGAGAATCTGATACTCACAGGTCGAATAGAGGGAAAGAGAGACAAGGGAAAGCAATGCAGGACATACCTGGTGGGCTTAAGTGAGTGGATGAGAGAATGTGGTCTGGGGGAGGTGGAAGAAGGATGAAACTTATTGAGAGCTACAAGGGATAGTGGAAAGTGGAGAGCTATGATTGCCTATGTTATGAAAAGACATGGCACATATAAAGAAAAAAGAATATGGTGTCAGGATGAAACCATCTTCACTGCTTAACGAACAGGTCCTGTAAATTGAAAAGTTTATCAAATATTATGATGAGTCACCAGACACAAGAACAGAAATATGCGAACATCTGTCGGCATTTAAGAACTTAACTTTTAAATTCTTATCCAACATAGAAAAAATGGATTCATTACGAGAATCCAAAAATAAATTCCTGTCTCCATCCAGAACAGTGGGCAATAAACAAATTTCTTCTCTGTTTGCTAACATTCAAAGAACTTCTGTTAGCAGGTCAACGCTACAGTGAATAATTCGTTTGAATGACAGTGTCCATTGTTTTTTTGCCAATGTAACACAGCAGTTGATCATTGCGTTAGGATGAGAAATGGTTTTTAACCTTGACCTGTCGCCTTCAGATGATTATTTCGCTCTATACGACACATCCTAATTTATCAGTACTTCCGTCAATTGAAGATATTCCTCAAATAATTACGGGAATCGTTTTTTATGGGGGAATACATTAAATTTTGTCAATGTAGCCAAATGTATAATTCAACGTAGAATTATGAAAAATTAATTTAAAGGAAAAATGAGTAATTAATTACACAAAAATTCTTGTCGTATCCCAGTTGCGAAATCTTTGACCTGGTGCATTATAATATTTGTCATTAAATATTTGCTCCTTTTCGAACTCGGAGAAGTCACGCATTTAGCTTAAATTTTACTAAATTCTAAAAATAAATAAGACAAAGACAGTAAATTAGATAAATAAATGTATTTACAATAGATATAGGCTGCAATTACGAAGTTTTAGTTAAAGTTCTTAATATAATAGGTCTTTGAAATATAGGAAGGGATTTTGCAACTGTTCCAATTATTTTGTCCAACCCCTGTACACACACACACACACACACACACACACATATATATATATATATATATATATATATATATATATATATATATATATATATATATATTGCCATCAACTGACAGATTGTTTCGCGGTATCACAGCTCATCAATGTGGTTGATATCCGACTGCCTCAATTCAGGATCGAAACCCGACTGATTTGGCATAAGTCGGAGATTTTTTTCCTTAGGCTATCAGCTCCTGGCAGAGAGGATGCTGAATTTTTAGTAACTTGTCGGTCGTTTTTAATGAAACATGCATAAAAGAAGGACTGCTGCCTAAATATACAATATATATATATATATATATATATATATATATATATATATATATATATATATATATATGAAAGCATGCAAAGACGTTTATAAAGTACATTTTAGTCTGTCACTTACTCAATTAAAGTAGGGAAATGAAGATGTGCTGCACCAATCTTCCAGGCGAAGAGCCCTTGCCCTTGAGAGAATTAATATTCAGATTAGTTTTACTCGGGCTGATAACGAATAAAAAGAACAAATATCACGAAGAAGCCAGGTTAAACCCACCGTAAACTGACCTTGTGTCACATCCGGTAGAGATGTGGTTGCACTGAAAATTGCCCATCAGTCCCATGATCACTTGTTCTCTCCACATTGTCTGGGATGAGAGCTGGAGAGGCATTAATGCGTGAGTAGCGTGTCTTAAGCAAGTAGACTTGGTATCTCCAGCCGATATCTCCCAACGCGAAGGCCCGAAGTGGCCATTGATCCGTGGCTTTTGATTCCACCTGGGGAGGGGACCCACCGCACTAGTAATCAAATAAAAATAAACAGATTCAGCTAGATAGATAGACGGATAAATAGAGGAAGCATACTAAGATAGAGTCGAGACTGAGATAGATAGATAGATAGATAAATAGATAGATAATGAACAGTCTGAAATAGATAGATAGATAGATAGATAGATAGATAGATAGATAGATAGATAGATAGATAGATAGATAGATAGATATGGATAAACCTGGTTGGATAGATAGATAGATAGATAGATAGATAGATAGATAGATAGATAGATATGGGTGCCATTCTTTAAAGATTATGATAATTATATGAGAGGTTTCAAATTTATCCATTAAATGATAATTATTCTCCATCTTCAGAGGCATCACACACACTGAGTACAAAGATTGATTGTATGATCATGCGTTCATTTCTCTGTCATTCTCTTTCTTCTTCTTCTTCTTCTTCTTCTTCTTCTTCTTCTTCTTCTTCTCTTTCTCTCTTTATCTCGCTCGCTCGCTCGCTCGTTCGTTCGTTCATTCTCTCTGTATACATCATGTGAAGTATAAAATGTAAATAAAACAACATCCATATTACTCGTGTTTCCCTGTTTTTAATGAAGGAACTTCGGGTGACACTATACTTTTACAATTCCAGCTTACACATTAATCTTAAACTGATGCTGGTGTCTAGCATGTGTTGCATCATGGGGGTTACGATCCGCCCACAAATATTGGTTGTGTAAAATTGTTACTCCATCTCTTCCAACTGTTGCCTCATCCGTAAACAAGTCTGAAGCGACAAACAAGGGATCGGTAGTTTGTGCAATAAGCCACCGGGAAAAGTTCTCCCGTGGTGAGTGATTAGAAAGCAAAAGACCCTGCACACGCTGCAAATGATATGGTTACAGGATCTACTCTTGAAGTACCCTCTATGAGGTACTATGAGATGTACGACATGCTATTGTCACTAATTGTGTGCTAATATCGGAATCGTCCCCGACAGCCTATAGAATGTGTTCTTCGTGGTCATGTGTACGAGCGGATCTCCGTCTTCCTCGATCCATAGTTTGTGATGTGACGGATCCTGTCTCAGCAACGAGACGATATACGGCAGCAAAGGTTAGATGACTTGGCTGCCTTCTGTCTGGAAATGCAATCAGATATAGCCGTGCGGCGACGCGTCCATTACCATTCGCGCGGCCCTGTGTAAAAATCATGTCTGCCTGCTCACGATATGAATACCCTGCCATTGCTTAACTCACTACTACACTCGTTAAACGTTGAAAACAGAATAGCTACAGATGTACACGAATGACAAATGTAACCTAGTCTAAATGACAACACAGCCCCATCTCCAGTAAACTTTCTTTAAAATTAATAACTGAGAAATGAAAGATTTGCGAACATATGTTATGGAGGACTTTTTTCATTGTTTTGATGTGAGGAAGACACCCCAAATTTTTTAAATGTATTATTGATACACCATATATATATATATATATATATATATATATATATATATATATATATATATATATATATCAGACCGATGATGCAAAGCGAAGAAATTCTTCTCGTCCCAGATTTTGGAAACTTCACATCGGTGAAAAGCATGTCGAATCTAACGCCCGTTTTTCCAGCAAAAAGGGACGGTGGTTCGAATCCAGTCGGAAAGCATATGGAACCAATTTCAAATCATTCGATATGACGTCATTTAAAAGATCAAACTCAATTTTATGTGTATTTTCATTTCTTATACGCATTTCAATATACGATATATATATATATATATGTGTGTGTGTGTGTGTGTGTGTGTGTGTGTGTGTGTGTGTGTGTGTGTGTGAAAATATATAGAAAATAGGAAAGAACTGGTTAGGTAAATAATCCAAAATTCTTTAGTATTTTTGTCATTATTTTTAAAAAATAGTGCTCGTTACAAAAGTAGAGCATAAATATAATTATTTATTTAAAAATATGATTCCAACACGCTACATAAATATAAATATAATAATAAAAAAAAAAAAATCTCCATAGACACGTAAACCAGACTAGGCGAAAACATCTTCCGTTTTAAATTTAGACACCCCCACCTTACCCTGACTTGACATCTATGAAAGTAACTCTATACTGATACAAATTATTAACACCCAACACCCCTACCTATTTAAACAATAGCTGTTACCATGGAAATTTTGATTTCAATTATGAATATGCTATTAAAACACATAAATTTCAGAAATAAGTTATTCCCAAAAAAATTTCGCTTGAAGATGGAACAGAGCTTACTTTAATTCAATTTAATTCAAATAATTATATTGAAGTTTTCGGTTCTTATTTTGAAACATGAGACCTCTTATGTAGCGTGTTGGAATCATATTTTTAAATAAATAATTATATATATATATATATATATATATATATATATATATAAGTAACGAAAATCTTGGTAATCCGTATGGATAATCCCAAGGAGGATGAAATCCGGAGAGCTCAATTTTAAGTCAGAGCGAATAATTTTATTTAAGTGGTCTGTTTATTTCATTAAATTATATATATATATATATATATATATATATATATATATATATATATATATATATATATAAAGATATAACGTATTTTTTTAAATTATTACTTCGACAGATGCCTATTTCTTTAAATGTTGTTTTTAGTGGATGCCCATATTTGAGTAAACGCTCGGTTTATTTTAAACAGTATATTTATTTTCATCTATCGGCCTGAATATTATAAATCTTATTAAGGAAAAATATGCACCTACCAGCACGATTCGTGTTTGCCTTCCCCTTTGCAGGAGAAACCGTCGTTAGATCCGACTTGCTTTAGACCGACTTGGGCACAAAGAGCGCTTCCAATCAAGCAAGGCTGAATAGTGGTCTCAATGGTGAAAGATTGTCAGCTGCTTCTCTTGTATTACAACTTCTTCCAGAATGTTGAGTCTGTCTTTATATTCAGTCCTGTATAATATTTTGGTGTTATCTACTAAAATATTTCTTATGTTAATATTATTTTTGTTATATATATCTATATCTATATGAGCGCGAATTGCACTAAATTCTGGCTAATGACAAGTCAAATTACCAGCGAGTTTGAGTGTTATAAGTGATGTCACCTTCAGTGACTTGAAACTGGTTCCAGCAAACGAGGAAATGTCGGATTTAAGCAGAAATATTTGCATAAACATATATACAAAACAGAATCCTTGAAAGTGAATGTAACATTCGAAAGTACACGAGGGAAATATGCGTATGTTTGCCCGCAAAAAAAGGATTTTAATCTTGAATCTTGAAAAGACACACATACGTGTTTATTCTTTCTGGCATAAATGTTCATCCTTGTGCACATAGTGTGTGATTGAACGAATTTTACAAGTCCCAAGTGTATTAATAGGCATCTTCAGAAATGTTTCCTTTAGTCAAAATGCTTTCAATGTCTTCCTTCTTTTTATCATTCAAACGTGTATCTGTTTACCCATGCATTTTTAAGACACAAACAAATCCCAACCTGTAATCTTTCCTTCCAAGCAAAGAAAATTTGACTCCCAAAAAATGATATTGATTTACAACGAATATTTGTTCATGTTTATCTTTATTCTTCAATCTGCTATGCATTTCTAACGTAAACAGGGTCCTTAACAAAAAAAGCGCCACCAAGCAAACATGCAATCAATACTGTTGATTGATTTACAACCAAAAAGCTTCACGAAATCAAAACTAGTATTGAGCGAAGGAATGAGTTTTCCTCAAAGATGAAGAAGAGACTCCAAGCGACGTAGATGTTGTTCTACAGAAGGATGCTGAGGATATCAAGCACTGTTGTAGCATACCTACGGACGATAATGGGTATACTCCCATCCCCATAAATACAGTAGTAAATAATGTATGTGGGCCTGCAGTTGAAGATTCGTCTCCAGCTCTGCTGGTCAAACTCTCTGCTTACGAGCAGAGAGGATCCCCTGACAAAGCTATGTCGAAGAGCAGAGTCTTGTTTTGGGAAGCAGCTACCCAATCCCATTTTACACGGAGTCTACGGAGAATTTTTGGCCGAGCATATGTGTTCGGATACCCCACATTAAATTCGACCTTGTGTCACATCTGACCGCGTGGGGCGGTTGGTAGATATCCTGCAGTTGGAGATTCATTGTGGAATTCACTTCACTCACTTCTAGCAGTTGACTACTACTTCTAAGCGACGCTGGTGAATCTTATATGTGTTGTTCTTGTCTTAAGTATTATCGTTCATTACCAACCTTCGTTTGATTATTCTATTCAATAACCTTCCCTAGGTTATAGCATGAACCGATGGTGTGAGCAACCATGAGATCTTAGAGAGGATGCAATCTAGAAGGAGGCTTATACTTAACATCAGGTTGAGCCAGGGGAAGTTCCTGGGACACATAATGAGGAAAGAGGGCCCGGAGAATCTGATACTCACGGGTAGAATAGAGGGTAAGACAAGGGAAAACAACGCATGACATACCTAGCGGGCTTAAGCAAGTAGATGACAGAACGTGGTTTGGGGGAGGTAGTACAAGGAAAGAACTTGTTGAGAGCTGTAAGGGATAGAGGGAGGTGGAGAAACATAATCGCCTAAGTCCTGAAAAGACATGGCGCATAGAAAGAAAGAACAATGTTGCTATTTATTCGTGTAAGATCTTGTCAAGGATGATGATGCCGTTTCAAGTGATAGAAGATGTTTCGAATCGTAACGTTGTGGTAGCTCCACTATTCACATCGATACCGCGGTCAGGTGGATTTCCTGACTACCTGCTAAATCTATCTTTTCAGGAATGTGTCATATGCGTTTTGTTTCTTTACTACTAATGTGTCAGTCAACAATAAGCATGTGTATAGCTATTTATCAAGCGTAACTTAGACATGACACAAAGCAGAATGCATAGAGAACCCTGCGAGAACCCAACTTACTACTTAATCGTAATTTTACTAACCATTGCATCACATTGAAGTCCCCAAAATATAAGCGTAACTTATATGTGTCAAAAATTTATAGAGTACCCAGTGTGGAAGGAAATCATTATATACACTAGTATATATTTGTTTGTATAGAAATTAAGGGGGATTAGAATAATTATAATTAATTCATTGAGTCTAGAAGAATCTTCAACAGAATACAGAAACACTTAACGGTCGTTTCGTTCTATTTTGGGGACTCATCACCAGTGCGCATCGAAGCCGGATCGTTACGATAGGACGCAAGCGTCGTACCCATTTGTCCAACGTGTCTAGGCGACGGACAGGTAACAAACCAGACTCGATATAGCACTAGCTCTTCAAAAATTCCGTCGTGTAACTCATCCGAGTCAACGGACTGTGCCCCCTTGAGTCACGTCTTCGATACCCCAAGCTGCTACGACCGAAGCATTAGAGTTTTGTTTGTTAGCTCTTCGTCACTAAGACACGTTGGTGCAGTGGTTATGATGCTTGCGTCTTATCGAAACGGTCCTGGTAATGGATACGCACTGCTGCTCCCCAGAATAGGACTAAACGGCTGTCCACTGCATTCTGTTGAGGATTCTTATAGACTCGATGAATTAATTATTATATTCGCCTGTGTACAGCTCGTTCTATTTACACGGCTTGCATTGAAAACGTTAGAAAATTCCTAGCAGACGATTTTAAATGCCACAAAATACTTTCAAAAGAAATGCGAGGAGCATTCTTTTTTTTCTTTTTTTTTTTTCGAAGAAAATTTTAGTTTAAAAAAAAAATGAAAGTTGGTTTTATTATAGTGTAAATTTAAAATATCTATTGCGGTGGGTTCTACTGAATGTTATTAGAAATGCATTTCAACGCTGAAGTACTAAATAATTTCCGCCAAAGAGCTGAAAAATATGGAAAGCATTTATAAAAATTCAGTTTTTTCACTGAAGAATATCTATCAAATATTGACCATTTCCTTTTTTTCATCGTTTTCTGTTATTATCATCCACGTCACGAGTTATTAAATCATGACCGACATTAGCCCATAAGCAAAATAGGAAACTTGTAAAAACGAGAATATATTTACACTGATTTTCTATTGTGTCCTGCTTTTAACTGATTTTGCTTGAGTAAAATATTCCCTACGTAATTCTGTGGTGAATAATTTTCCAAGTGATTCTATGGGAGATTATTCAAATAGTATTTTTGAATCAGAAAAACGAAACGAAAAACAAAAACAAATCCCATCGCCAGCAACAATAGCCATTAATAATGTACGCCTAGTATTTATCTGATACAAAAACCTAGCGAATCATTTATACGAACATACTGTACACGCACACACACAAGGGCATGTAAACACACGTACGTACATACACACACGGATATACACGTGTACGCATACTCTCACACACTCACATACACACACACACAGACACACGCAAAGGTGAAGATAAAAACCAAACCTATAATAATGCGCATAAATTTATTTAACTTAATATTAAAATAAAAAAAATGACTGCTGATATCTCCTGACGAGTCGACCGAACGTTTAGACAAAGGTTAAGCCCAGAAATTCTGAAGTCGTGGTGCTAAATATAAAATCATATTTTGTATTAATCCTAAATATATATATATATATATATATATATATATATATATATATATATTATAAATTAATTGATTTAAAATATGGTTTTTCCGCTACACAGTACTAACCATGTTTCAAAAATGGAAGGTCCGAATTTACTGTTCTTTCTTTTTATTTATATATACATACATACATACATATATATATATATATATATATATATATATATATATATATATATATATATAAGGCTCAGACACTAATGTATTTTTATATTATATTATATTATATTATTACTCTGTCCTGGAAATTGAGTTCTACCTGGATTCTGTCTGATTGTATCTAGCATGAAGCAGACTGTCGTCTCTAAGTGTTGACTTCAATGTTCACTTTTATATTTACACACGCTCTATTTCTGATATTAAGCATAAAACATAATTAACATTAGACTATATTTAATTCAACATGAAAAGACGATGGACATAAGAGTAAGACTAATCAAAATAGATAACTGATAACAGATAACAAAGAATGTTTTATGAATATGTCCTGAAGATGGTCTACTAGACCGAAACGCCCGACGTTGACATTATATTAACATTAAAACAGCTTAATTGCATATTAGGATTTTTGTTTGTTTTTTACGTATATTTTTCTTCATACTGTCGGATCTATATCCATATATTTGCTTACACACACACACACACACACACACACACATACATATATATATATGTGTGTGTGTGTGTGTGTGTGTGTCTGTGTGTGTGTGCAAGTGCACTTATACGAACACTTTCGTGATTTATTTGAACTTTTCATATATCTATATTGTCATACGTTTTATTCACTTTTAATTGAGGTCGATGTTTTCATATCTTCATTTCAGTTTGCAGTAAAAATTGCAGACATTCTGCAATTCAATATAATGAAAACTTTATTCATCCAATGAATATTGAGATAGACACTCGAAATATTGAAGATTTGTCGGAGTTAACTCCTCCTTTAGTTCGTTAACCCTTTCACCAGGGGTCGCTCTTCCCCGGCTATAAATAGTCGCTGACCCTTCGACTCTTCCTCTTTTTCCCTCAGGCCATTGGGCTGACACCTGGAGGTAAATCTCTCTTTTTCCTCAGGCTTTCAGCCTTACCACCTTGAAAATGTAAGCGCTAACAGAGATAGCGTTTCCCAAATGCTGGGAACACACTAAGCACAATACATACACACGCACATATAGAATATTCCCACACACACTTTGTTCTTTGTAACTGTTCCATATAACTTGTTATTAATATATATTTGTATACATATATTATCGGTCTTGTGTCTGTTTTTCTTTGCCTTCTTCTTTGGACTTAATTAAAGTCTAACTTTCTCATGTAGTTGGGCCGGCTAGCAGGAAAATCTGAACCCACATGTGTTCTTCTACGTCTACTCAACAACATCACAGCCACGGTCCACTACAGATTTATGGTTTCGCTTAAAATCTAAAATTAAAAGAATGTTTGGTTCAGAGGAAGAGATACTCTCCTCCTACCTATTTTTGTTAATTTATGTGGCGAAAGCAAATGAAAGAAAAGTCCGGAAAATATTTTTTTTTTAATTTATAATTAGTTACTCGTCGTTATGTGTTTATTAAAATTTTCTTGTTCACAGACATTTTTATAAATATTTTGTTCTTATTTATTTCCTTGTAAACTGGTAAATAATAAATGTTTCATTATGTCTCGTTCAGATATTTTTATAATTTTGTAAATATAAAATTATTCTTGTAAATAAGCAATCTATTACGTTGGTGCAAAAATAATTACGTAATAATGTCGTTTTTTGACGTTAAAAAATACGTCAAAAAACGACATTATTACGTCATTATTTTTGCACCAACCTAAAAATAAATAAATAGTGTTTGATAACTTTGTTGTCAATTCTCAAGAATAGAGAAAATGTATAAATTCACTTTCATGTTTTGTTTTTTTATTAAAATTCTTATCGCGCATTTTAAAATAACAAATTTTTCCGAGGGAGTAAAAAAAAACGGTGTAAGAGCGGTGTCAAGGGAATAACCGTCGTTTTGACACAACGTTTTTTTTTTTGTTTTTGTTTTTTTGTTGTTGTTTTTTTATGTTCGAGCACGGAGCTTAAACACTGGCAATTCTTCTATATTTCAACTATGTTTCAAGTATGTTTCAACTTGAACTTTTTTTATTTTTATTTTTATTGCTTCCCAAAGATCTTTGTTTGAATATTGCCCCCTTCTCTCCGTCTCTCTCTCTCTCTCTCTCTCTCTCTCTCTCTCTCTTTGATGATAGACGACTTATTTTCTATTGGATTCATAGCTGGAAAGGCTGGCGACCGTTATGTTAATTTGATGTCTTTAAAAAGTAAGGTTGGACAACAGTCAGCTTTGGAGAAGAAGAATGAGAATTTCCTGGCATGAATATATTCTTTATTCTTTCACAGTGAGGTTCACCCTGTACACTGAAGGCAGAAGGTTTCATTAGGAGGCAGTTTGTACGGATAGGACGGGAATATAACTGTTTACCCTAAACTTGAACAGATTAAGGTTGTAGTGAGTCGGTTTTATCATTTAAGAAAAAAATACCCGGATTTACATTATTATTTAATATATTTCACTATTTTGACGCATCCGAAATGTTTCTCTCTTTTAATCGTCTTAGAGAATGGCTGATGCTAACCTCCAGAAGGATGGCTGATGCTAACCTCCAAGAGCATGGCTGATGCTAGCTTCGTAATGAGTGACTCACCGCGCTTTCTCAGTCTAGCATTTTCAGCTGACATGAAATGGAATATATTGAATCAATTGCTAGACATACTGCTAAGATAGCTCACTTTGATGTGTTAGTCACTTTTTCTCGTCAGAATCAATCTTACGTATATATAAGTCGACCATTTCTCCATGCATAGAATATTACTGTCACATCCGGTCTGGTACTTCTGCGACGTGTTTATATGTTCTTGATAAAATCCAAAGAAGAATATGCAATGTTACTGATCCTGACCTGGCATCTCAGCTTCAGTCACTTAATGACTAAACATCCATTGTGAAAATACAGGATGTACAGTTGTTAGCAAAAGGAACGACCCAACATGAGATCTGGAGACATCGAAATCAAACAAGTACAAAAGTTTAATATCAATTTGAGTGTTTTAACAGAGAATGGAGAATATGACACCGAAATCCGAAGACTCATTAGCATAGCGAAAGATGCCTTCCAAAATCACAGCAAAGAATTAAGAAACAGGAAAATTCCGTTACAAACAAGGAAAAGGGTATTAAACTGTTATGCAATATCGCTCCTACTATATGGCAATAAATGTGAGCTATTTTCCTCGCAGATGAAGAAGAATCTGAAAGCAACAGAAATGCGGTTCTACAGAAGGATACTGAGAATATTACAGACTGAACATGTCAGTCACTACGACGTTTAAAGAAAAAAAAGGCGTTAAAACTTCGAATCAGAAAGAATTAGATGATATCATGAAGGCTTGGAGAGTTTGGCACTCCTAGGGCATGATGAAGAAAAAAGGAGCAGAGGAAAGCATCAAATAACCTAACTAACGAACTTGTGTAAATGGTTGATAGAACAAGAATAAGGAAAGATTTCAGAAAAAGCTACAAAAAACTGAAAGATGTGAAGAACTATGACCGCTTACATCCTGAAGGGACACGGCAACTATAAGGAGAATATGTTTTGACAATATTGTGTTATTTTTATATCGTTCCTACATGAATGATAAAAAACGTTTTCCAAGTTGTTCTGATGCGAAGTCTTTATTCCTCTGTATGTTGTTTTAACGTCACTTTCGCCTTATATAATATATTTTCCTCCCGGCAATTCCCCTACTTTGGACATTTCGCTTTGTTTTTACAACTACATTTTTGTTAGTGTTTTTGCCTTGTCTCTATCTATTATTTTGTTGTTGCTTTTTATTATTTACTCAAGCCAATAAGTTGGACAAGTATCTATAAAAATCATTCTCTCTCACTTTCTGTATATATATATATATATATATATATATATATATATATATATATATATATATATATATAAAGGTAGATGTTGGGGTATTTACTATAAGTATATCCAGAAAATTTTCTCAATATCAATGTTTATTTCGTCGATTTGTAAAAGAACATCGAATACCGTACATATATATATATATATATATATATATATATATATATATATATATATATAATTATTTATTTAAAAATATGATTCCAACTCGCTACATAAGAGGTCTCATGTTTCAAAACAAGAGCCGAAAACTTCAAAATAATATTTGAATTAACTTGAGTTAAAGTAGGCTCTGTTCCATCTTCAAGCGAAATTTTTTTTTCCCAAAAAATTTCGCTTGAAGGTGGAACAGAGCCTACTTTAACTCAAGTTAATTCAAATATTATTTTGAAGTTTTCGGCTCTTGTTTTGAAACATGAGACCTCTTATGTAGCGAGTTGGAATCATATTTTTAAATAAATAATTATATTTATGCTCTACTTTCGTATCGAGCACTATTTTTTAAAAATAATTACAAAAATACTAAGGAACTTTGGATTATTTACCAAACCAGTTTCTTTCCTATTTTCTACAATATTTTCACATATATATATATATATATATATATATATATATATATATATATATATATATCAACGTGTCTTAGTGGACTCAGCAATTTTCAGTCTGCTTGTCTGAATCATCTTCGAGAGCAAGATCTAAAAGGTCAACCAATCTAACAGTGATCTCATCTCACAATCCTCACACTTGCTCCATATGTGGCCTCCTTTGTAAATCACTAGCGGGTCTTAAACGCCACTTAAGATTAGCGCATAAACTTTCATAACTGAATCAATAAGCTGGCAGATCCGACGGGAAAATCCATTATTATTATTATTATTATTATCATTATTATTATTATTATTATTATTATTATTATCATATATATATATATATATATATATATATATATATATATATATATAGATAGACATTTTTATGTTTATACGTTCTTTTTATGGATACAAATATTTAAGTAAATGCTCTGTTTTATAATAAACAGTATTAATGACATTTACCGGCCTGAATGTCCGAAAATCTTCTTAGATTTGGAGAACGAATATTTTCTATGAAAATTTCTCTGACATTCAGCCGAGTAAAGTAAAGACATTTTTATGTTTAACGTTCTTTTTATAGATACAAGCATTTAAGTAAATGCTCTGTTTATAATAAACATCCTGTCAAAGGACGAATATTTTCCATGAAAATTTCTCGGACATTCAGGCCGGTAAATGTTATTTAATACTGTTTATTATAAACAGAGCATTTACTTAAATACTTGTATCTATAAAAAGAACGTTAAACATAAAAATGTCTTTAATAAATAAATTGTCGGACTTTGTCCATTTCTTAATGTATATATATATACATATATAATTATTATTTTATATGCGCTGTACTTATTGAAAACTGTTCAATATCAGTGATAGAGGTAACATAATCAGCTGTATGGATATCAGTTTGTGTCGCCCTGTTTCACGCTTTTGCGATCATCAGATAACTGCTTTATCATTTAAAAATTAGATCTATTTATGCTTGCTTGTCTTTGATTATGTTTGATGGAGGGCGAATTCTCTTCTGTGCCCGTTTGGGATGACACTCTCACACACACATAGGTATAAATGAATATAGGTGTACGCATTTTAGTTCACACAAAAACACCCGTATGAAAAAAAAATCCCAAACTAGGTGCAGATACACATTCACGCGTTCGAGCATATATACATACGAAATTGTAATTCTATTTCGGTGTCGAGACTGTATGTAGCGATGTTCTTTCAACAAGGGGCATGTTGGGGTGTTCTTGACTCTTATGAGATCGGCCGCCCGCGTAAGCAGACAACCTTACACTTCCACACACACACATATATACATGTAGACGTGTACATAGACTTCTATTGGTCTTGTCCTTTCATCCCCAATTTTGTTAAGGGGTTCTCTTTGTGGACATGTCGATGATGTTTTGTATTTTCAAAGCGGACCCGCTTGTCTATTATTGATGATTGTGACATTGTTGATAGCGCAAATAATTCATATTATAATTGATATGTTAATAATAGTTATTGATGTATTAACGGTAAATTTAGTCCTAATGATGATGAAAACGAAAGTATTAGGTTGGTGCAAAAATAATTTCGTTTTCTCACATAGTAACATATGTTAGAAAACGAAATTATTTTTGCACCAACCTAATATAATGACAAAAAAATGTGATAATAATGACAATAGTAATTATGATAATAGTTGTGGTAACCAAGATAATAATAATAATAATAATAATAATAATAATAATAATAATAATATTAGGTTGGTGCAAAAATAATGACGTTAAAAATACGTCAAAAAACGACATTATTACGTCATTATTTAGCATCAACCTAATAATAATAATAATGGAATTACAATTGCGTATGTATGTGTACTGGAACGCGTGAATGCGTATCTGCACCTAGTATAGGATTGTTTATATGGATGTGTTTGTGTGAACTAAAATGCGTACATCTGTATGTATGTACGTATGCATACACCTGTATGTACGTGTGCGTGAGAGTGTCATCCCAAACGGACACAGAGAAGAATTCCTCCCCCACCAAACATAATCAAACACAAACAAGCATAAATAGATTCAATTTTTAAATAATAAACCAGTTTGTTTGATGATCGCAAAAGCGTTAAACCCAGGGTCACAAACACATACCCATACAAGTGAATATATATATATATATATATATATATATATATATATATATATATATATATATATATATTCTTCCCCGGTTAGCGATTTGCAAAAAACCAACATAGTTTACAAATTCAAGTGCCGATTGGGAGATTGTATCTCCAACGAATTAAATAATATTTATGTTGGTCACACCATAAACTTGCTTTCACGACGCTTGACTCTACGTTTGAATGATAACTCTAACATTTTTAGACATTTAAAACAACATGGCTGGCTGCATACACAATTCTGGAAAATCCTCGTTGAAAACACAACTATACTTAAACATGAAAACAATAAACAAAAACTAAAAATTCTTGAAGCTATATACATAAAACAGTAGAAACCTAACCTGAACAAAATAAACTATGAAATATTTTTAAATGCCTATAATTGAAAATTATAAAAAAAAAACTGAATACATTATAGAAAGGTGCTATCACTCTTCCTAACAAAATTGATATATATATAGCAATGAGTCTAGAATAATCCTCAACAGAATGAAGAAAGCACTGGGCGGCCGTTTCGTCCTATCTGGGACTCATCAGCAGTGCGCATCCACTACTGAGAATCGAATCCGGACTGTTTCGATACAACACAAACGTAATACCAACTGTACCACAGGACTTGGTGACGAAAAGGGCACAATCTAGACATGATATAGCCCCGCTAATCCCTAAGTTCCGCAGCGATACTCATCCAAGTATTCAGATAACCTCGGAACAGTGCCCCAAGAGCCACGACTGTTTTTTTTTTTTTGCTTTTTTTTTCTGTGATGGAGCGATTAAAGGTAAAAAAAAAAAAAAGCAGTCGGCCGTCCAGTGCTTTCTGCATTCTGTTGCTACAAGCCTAAATCCCAAAAATTAATTACTTGTATATCTTTCTGGACTCAGCTTATGCTCTGCAATGGAGCACTGTTCCGTGGTTATCTGAATACTTGGATGAGTATCGCACGGTATATCGTGGGTAGCACGCTATATCGAGTCTAGTTTGTGTCTTCTTCGTCACCGAGTCCCGTGGTACTGATGGTATGACGTCTGCATTGTATTGAAACGGTCCGCGTTAGATTATCGGTAGTGGATGCGCACGGCTGATGAGTCCCAGATAGGACGAAACGGCCGTCCAGTGCATTCTGTTGAGGATTCTTCTAGACTCATTGCTATGAGCCTAAATCCCCAAAATTAATTATATATATATATATATATATATATATATATATATATGTGTTGCGCTGTTTTTTGACATGCCGTATGGTTTCGAATCTCACCATTGTCAGGTAAGTTTCGGTCTTTGAAGATATTCCCACCTTGTGACATAGTTAACTCAAACCTCCCATGTGAAACTAAGTAAAACGTTTTGTTGATGGTTTTGCTAGCCAATCATCTTGTTGAAATCCGAAGGGGTATTGGGACCGGAAACACTAAAGCTAAGCAGAGTATTAACAAATAGGAACATTTCGCTAGAAACAAGGATAAGAGCACTAAATTATTGCATGATAGATGTCCTCATGTATGGCAGTGAGAGCTGGACGATTTTCTCAAAGATAAAGGAGAGACTTGAAGCAACAAAAATGTGGTTCTACCGAAGGATGCTGAAGATACAGTGGACTGAATGTTTGTGCAACGACAAAGTTTTTGAAAAAAAAAAGAGAAACAAAAAGAAAACTCATACTATCAAGAAGAGACATTTACGGTTTCTGAGGCACATAATGAGAATAGAGGGCTTGGAAAATCTGATACACATGAGAGGTACAAACTGGGTTGAAAAATTTTTCCCGGGAAAACTTGTAAAAGAGCCTAGTCACAAGGATCATCAATTCTTTCATCCTTCAGAAATTCATCTGTTTCTTGATGTTCTCATCTACCTGTATTCCCCGTCTATCGCTAAATCAGTCTACTCCTCCTCCTCCTCCTCCTCCTCCTCCTCCTCCTCTTCCCCTCCTCCTCTTCCCCTCCTCCTCTTCCCCTCCTCCTCTTCCCCTCCTCCTCTTCCTCCTCCTCCTCCTCCTCCTCATCATCATCATCATCATCATCATCATCATCGAGCCAAAACAAAATTAAAATTATTTGAAAATAATACAAAACTAATCCTACAGTTAAGGTTTCTAGGGCATATGAGGAAGGAGGGCTTGGAAAATCTAATACTCATGGTTGTGCTAACAAGTTATCAAGCTGAAATCTGAAGGCATATTGGGATAGCTAAGGAAACATTCCAAAAGCTAAGCAGAGTACTAAGAAATATGAACATTTCACTAGAAACAAGGAAAAGAGCACTAAACTGTTAACTGATATATGTCCTGTATGGCAGTGAGTGCTGGACGATCTCCTCAAAGATGAAGGAGAGACTTGAAGCAACAGAAATGTGGTTCTACAGAAGGATGCTGAGGATACCATGGACAGAACATGTGAGTAACAACAATTTTTTTTTAGAAAAGAGAAACAAAAAGAAAACTCATAATTACCATCAGGAAGAGACAGTTGTGGTTTCTGGGGCATATAATGAGGAAGGAGGGCTTGGAAAATCTGATACTCATAAGACAGATAGAAAGCAAGACGGACAGACGAAGACAAATCGTAACATACTTAGTGAGCTTCAGTGAATTGATGGCGGAAGAGGGCTTGGAATAAATAACAGAAAAACAAAATATATTAAGAACTACACGAGCCAGGAAATCGTGGAGAGCCGTGATCACTTACATCCTGAAGGGAGACATATAGACACAGAATCCTTGTTCAAACTGTTGATCATGCCAGAGGATCCGTCCTCTTTCACGAACCATGATATAGTTGCAACATAAACCAGACGTGTTGAACAAAGATATGTGCCTGAGTTGATGTTTGCAATAAGGATTGGCTGGCAGATATTTTCAAACGGATGCCCTATGAAACGAGTAGCAGGGTGTTCTCTTCATTTTGTTTTTACAATTACGATGTCTCTATTTAATAGAGAAAATGAATGAAGAAATGAAAACTATTAAAAAATATAGCGGAACAATTTTTGTCCCTAATTATTGCCCAAATAAGTGGTTCTTGAATCTGCCTGGTTCTTATTTTCGAAGTAGTTTGTTCAACGAGCGCTTGGCTGGATAAGTAGGATTCTGCGTCGGCAAATTCTTTAACGTCTGCTTAAAGGGGCAAGGAAGAAAAAGAGACAAAAAACCCAAGCAAGTGGTCTCTTGTTCTATATGTCTGTTCCTCCCCCTCTCTCTCTCTCGTTCTCCTCCTCTCTCCACTCTCTTTCTCTCTCCCCCTCTCTCTCTTTCTCTCTCCCCCTCTCTCTTTCTCTCTCTCTGGTTTAAGCGATACAATAATGAGTTGATAAGGACTCCAACACTATCTGCAATGGAGTCAGCAGATACAAGTTTTATTTTTAATTTTTTTACGTTGAGGGCTTGTTTCGACTGGACTCCACTAATGATGTGCCATTTATGAGACGTTAAATTTTCAGAACAGGAAAAGAAAAGTGAGAGAGAATAGATGGAGCTAATCCGTGAAAGGCGCAAATAAAAGCAGATTTGAATGAAATGACGAATGAATTAAAGAAATTGGGATAAATTGTGATAGACATAAATAATCTACAGCCAGTTTCGTGGCCGAAATAGTTGCGGGATATTGATTTGTATGCCAAGTAAACGCGAGAATTTATTTCTGCTGATATCCAAGTGATACAGGGCATGAAAAAAAAAAAAAAAAGAACGTATTGCAGATCTAAGTAAAAGTTAGCAAACATCACTAACTAGGAAACGTAAAAATGTAAATGAAGAAAAAAAAAAACAGAAAATAGAAAATAAAAAATCGTCAGAAAACAATAAGAAAAATCGCCACTTTAAAAAGAGTAAATAAAAGAAAAATCAAGAAATAGAAGGAAAATCGACTAAAAAATATGAAAAAAATATCAGAAAACTGAATAAATAAGTAAAAATGGCAGAGAACCAAATAAGAAAAATCTTCCTAAAAACGAAGTAATTAAAACAATCGTCATAAAATCGATTAATTAAGAAAAATCGTCCCAATATGAATTAAATAAGGGATATTAAATACAAAAGACATTTAATTAAAAACAAAAAATCACGCAAAAATCAAGTAAATACGAAAAATCGCTGGCAAATAGTGAAAAGAAAAAAAAAACGTTCTGAAAGCGTTCGAAAATTGAATGAAAAACATAAAATCGCCCGTAAATAAAATAAATAGAAAAAATCACTTGAAAACTGAATAAATACGATTGCCCATAAACCAAGTAAATGCAAAAATTGCTCAAAATCCTAGTAAATACAAAATTACCCCAAATCCAGTAAATACAAAATTGCCCGAAATCCAAGTAAATGCAAAAATCGCCCATAAACCAAATAATTGCACAAATGGCCCAAAATACAAGTAAATGCAAACATTGCTAGAAAAATGAGTAAATACTAAAAATCGCTCCAAATCGATTAAATAAGAAAATTGCCTGAAAACCGAATAAATAATAAAAGTCAGACGAGAATTGTCTAATTAAAGAATAAAATCAGCTTTTACGTGTTAGTAAACAAAATCTGTTACAAAATGTAAAACTTTAGACTTCAATGTATTTCTCATTTCACCTTATTCGGTTTTCAACAGAAACAGAAGCACAAAGTGATGCTAAAAAAGACTAGAGTAATTAAATTTTAACAAAATAACAATTCAGTTTAACAACGATTTATGGCGAGAGAAAACAAATAAATCAAAGATGTCCCTAGTATTCGAAAAAAATATAAGCAGTAAATTGCTGATACAATCTGAAGAGTGGGCGTAAGGCCCGTGTACGCAACTCCGTATTCGGGGTGCTGAAGGTAACATCCATCAGCTAAGTGACAAATTTTACTCACATTAATAATATACACAGACACAGACACACACACACACACACACACACACACATATATATATATATATATATATATATATATATATGATTTCATACTTCCTTAGCGGGCATTTTCAATGGTTTTGTTAATATTTTTGAAAGTTTTTTTTTTTTCATGTCTATCCTTAAATGACTCAGCTTCGAGTAAGTCCATAAATTCTGGTGTTGTTGTGATCTGTTCTTCTTCCTGAAGTTTTTGATATAACATCTCAATTTCAGCTCTTTTCATTAGACCTTTATACTTACGGTATATATGGCAGTTGGATCCCAGGTTAAGCAATTCCCTTTGATGTTTAGTTAACATATAGTTAGAAATATTAATAAATTTATCCATTTTGTTCAGAAGATCGATACATCCTTTGTATAGTGTATAGAGTTTTTAAAAATGTTTAATCGTTGTTGAATTTCTGATTCGTTAATAATTTCTCTTCAAAGTCTATGTATAATTTCTTTCTATTTATCAGGAGTAGTTGTATTCTATTATTGAGAGTATTTGTAATTAGTTATTTCAATTTGACTGAAAGTAGAGACCAATAGTGTTATAAAAACCTCAGAGAATTCTAATAAGATATTTTAAATTATTTCTTTTGAACAACGGTTTAATTCTTAATCTAACAATGGACAATTTTTCTTTTACAACATATATATATATATATATATATATATATATATATATATATATATATATATGTTGTAAAAGCAAAACCTTTATATATATATATATATATATATATATATATATATATATATATATATGAAGAAATATAGTCTTAAGGTGTGCTATATTTATGGGATAAAGTGCTCAATATCAGAGATAGAGCGTGTGTAAATATAAAAGTGAACATAGAAGTCAACACTTAGAGGCGACAGTCTGTTTCATGCTATATGCAATCGTCAGGCCACATGTACTGTTATTTTTCTCGGCTATTTATATATATATAACAATAAGAACAATAATTTATATTTAGCACTAAATATATATATATATATATATATATATATATATATCGACAGCATGTTTTCATTAAGACGTGTCATTAAACAATTTAGATAAGTTTTCTCGCCTTATTCTTAATAGGATCCTCTCATATTTACAGGCGAATTTCTTAGTATCCTTATTAGAAGAAGAAAGCAAATTGCCATGTTGATGTATATCCATTTTATTTCCGAGCACTTTCGACATTTTCACAAAGTCATATTCACGGTCTTCTTTTTGTTAAGACAAAATTGCTGTCTTAATCTGAAAATTACATTTTTTACTTGTTTTACTTTTTTCTTTTTATAACACTATTGGTCTCTACTTTGAACAATAATAATGTATTTAGCACTAAGTTGAAATAATGATCCCTCTTTTTTTGTGACCAGCTAATCTAGTTTTCCTCTCTACTGTTCCCTCTTTTATAAATTTATTCACCGTTATCTTGATGGTTCTTGAATGAACTTTGAAGATGGAAGCCAGAGTATGAATGTTGGTACCATTACTGAAGGCCTGAATGATCTTTTAGCTCTCACTATTACTCAGTTGTTTAGATATACCTGGGGATGACACAAAACGATTTTAACCCGTTTTCTTTCTTGTTGATTAACTCAAAGGGTTTTCAGTTATTCTTACGACTAATGATATCAAAATGACTAAATTTCTAATCTGAAAATCTGGAGAAAAGAAACTCAATTAGTTTAGTGTTTTTTTTTCTTTTTTAGATAATAAACATTTTGTTGGACAATTACCACCATGATGTTACACGATTTGGACAATTTTGCTGTTACACTCGGTATATTTGTAAAAAAAAAAAAAAGAAAGAGAGATGGATTTTTTATTTATTATTCCGATAGATTTTTATTAAACTTTATTTTTAGTGGATACTCGTATTTATTGCAGACGAGGAAAATATGCGCTCTCCGACAGGATTTGTACACTGATAAGATTTCTCGAATATTCAGGTCAGTCGATGAAAATAAAAATACTTTTTAATAAATAAACGGCCTGCCTATTCAAATACGACTGTGCAACAAAAATAACTTTTAAATACCGTAATTCCTTATGTATAATACACATTTTTCTAAAAACTAATAAGAAAAATTAGGGGTGCGTATTATGCACAGCTAGAAGAAAACTTCATAAGTCAATTTCAGTTGTAAAATGACTACTCACCACAAACATACGACAATTTGACGCTAACATTCGGCGATTGCGACCTCATAAGGATGTCAAATACAATCGTATGTACCTAAAAACATTTACAAATGTAAAATAAAATAAGAATAATCATAAAACTAAATTAAAATAATATTATTCCATTGAAATTTTTTTTTTTAATAAGAGTATGAATCGTTGGCCGTAATGAAATTGGAGAGGTACAATTTATAGGGTTTGAGTACAAAAGAAGGAATGCTTATTATGTGTTAGTAGAAGCATTTGCCCACATTTTCAGCACCATTTTAGGGGTGCGTATTATGAGTGAAGGCGTATTTTACATGGGGTATTACGGTAATACACACACAGACAAACACACACATACACACACACATATATATGTTTAAAAATACAAAAAAATTAAAATCTTAAGACTGTGGGATGTATATTATTATTCTTTAGTTTTCATTATTTCAGTTAGATTCCACGACTTGTTTATATATATATATATATATATATATATATATATATGTATGTATGTATGTATGTGTGTGTGTGTGTGTGTGTGTGTGTGTGTGTTTTGAACAATAAAATATATTAAAAATTAAAATCTTTAAGCACACTGGGTTGTATACTATTATTCTTTCGTTTTTATTATTTCAGTTAGATTCCTCGAATTGTTTATATATATATATATATATATATATATATATATATATATATATATATATATATATATATATATATATATATATATATATATGTAAGTGTATATTATGCTTTCCTTGGGAGGTGGTATTATTGTTTAGTCCCACTGGTGTCGGTTTTATTGTTTCCTCAAAACAAAAAGCCAGGATTCCGTAACCTGTTTTTCAAAATCATGCTGACAAGATAATCAGCGTGATACATCCTTCCCACTTCTATCTTCACATTTGATTTTGTGCCAGGCAAGGCGAACTAATTATCAGGATATAAAAACATAGATAACTCTCGCTACTACTATTATCAGTTGGTTCGTTTATTGGTGGATTTTACGATATATCATCTTTTGCCGTAAGTGTTGAAATCAGCCAAAAAATATAATCCCACCGCAGAGAAAATTCTCTCAGAAATAATAAACTGCCGTACCAAACCAAGCACCATGCCGAAGAGAAAACTGAACGAAATCATTTAATCATGCCTGCACTTGCATTTGGTACACAAGATAGATAGATAGATAGATAGATAGATAGATAGATAGATAGATAGATAGATAGATAGATAGATAGATAGATGCGAACGGACCGAGATAGATAGATATATAGATCGATGCGAACGGACCGAGATAGATAGATAGATAGATAGATAGATAGATAGATAGATAGATAGATAGATAGATGCGAACGGACCGAGATAGATAGATAGATAGATAGATAGATAGATAGATAGATAGATAGATAGATAGATGCGAACGGACCGAGATAGATAGATAGATAGATAGATAGATAGATAGATAGATAGATAGATAGATAGATAGAAAAAGACTAGCAAAGAAAGAAAGAAAGAAAGAAAGAAAAGAAAAGAAATAAAGAAAGAAAAGAAAAAGGAGGCAGAGTCAGATAACCTTCACTTCCTCCGTATTCCATTTGTAAGGAGGAATTCCCATTTTGCTTTTTTTTCTAAGGGCAACCGGGAAGTCTTCTTCGAACTCTACAAACTTAACATCTTCAAGTCAAGGGTTTATCGTTACGCAGCCTCCATAACCTCACCTACTTTCTACCCTCACTTTCATATCACACCTCATTCAGTAATCCTCTAACTTGAGTGGCTCATGAACCTTATAGTGTTTGAAAAATAACAACAACAAAAAAAACGACTGAGATGGATAGATAGATTACTGCTTCTTAGCTAATTCGACTATACTTCTCACCACCGCGGTGGTCCAATGCGTGTTGGTAGAGGTTGATATGATATGCTTGGGTGATCATGTGTCTCTCCCAATCCGAATGGTCAAGGGTATTTGCGCGTAAGTCAACGCAACGAAGCCGAATTGAATTCGATCTCTGCTCTCCGATTTCATATTCCGAGCAGTTATCCATTACACAACCCGCCTAGCAAATCCCAAGGGAACACCCGTTTCTTAACATTGTTGATCGAACGAGAACCGATGTTTCAATGTGATATGGCCGTAAGCAATAATTCGACAAAGATAGACATTTTATTTTGTCTATGCGTCATGAAGATTAGAATTCTTTATTTTTTTTAGTACCCATTTTTTTCCATATCTTATTTTTCATGTTTTCTTTCTCTGGCTTTTAATCTTCTCTGCCTCTTCCGCCTCTTCTTATTTTTCTTCTTCATCTTTTTTTCTTCTTTTCTTTTTCTTCTTATTCTTCGTCTGTTTCTACTTCTCTGCCTCTTCCCCTCTTCTTATTTTTCTTCTTCATCTTTTTTCTTCTTTTCTTTTTCTTCTTATTCTTTGTCTGTTTCTACTTTTTTGCCTCTTCTCCTCTTCTTATTTTTCTTCTTCTTTTTCATCTTCTTTCTTCTTCTTCTTCTTCTTCCTCTTTTTTCGATAGTATTTTCACTAGGATGCTTTCTTTTTTTCTTTCTTTTTCTTTCTTTCTTTTTCTTTCTTTTATATTTATGTTTTATTTTCTTAAACGTAAATATACTTTTATTTTTTAAATATTTAATTCTGCTAGTAGGGCATTAGACTCAGGTTCGAATCTCACCATGGTCAGTTTATCAGGAAGGTGACTTGATTTGAAAAGTGTCTGAAAACACTGCCACGGATTGACCCAAGCCTTCTGAATTAAACTGGATAGACGGAACAATTTCGGAGTCATCTATGGTTGAGCTAGCACGAAGTCACAAGTCATAAGTGACCGAGGGTTTGAGTGTACTGGCCTTGTTCATACTGTTAGTCACGCCAGATAATACGATCTCTCCCAGAAATTAGAACTAAGGTCGGCTCAGCATATTTGCTGTATAAACCACATATAGGCTGTGTGGGTGTTGAACAAACACAAATATGCTTGAGCAGCTGTCTGCAACAGGGATTGGCTAGCTACCCTAGTAAATGGTTATATTCGGATACGGCTGTCAGCCACCGCTAGTGATACAATATTTTTCAGTACTTTTTTTCTGATTTAATTTCTTTCTTTCACAACCATATTCTTCTTTTTCTTCTACTATTAGGTTGGTGCAAAAATAATGTAGTTTTTTGACGTATTTTTAACGTGAAAAAACGACATTATTTTTGCACCAACCTAATACTATTTTTTTCTTTGATTATTTTCTCTCCTCCGTATTATTATCATCATTATTATTATTATTTGTATTAATAGTAGTTGTTGTTTCATTCGTTACTCCCAATCCTCCATTTCTTCTTCATTTTTTTTCTCTCTATCATCTTTTTTTCTTCTTCTTTTTTCCCCTTCTTCGCCACATTCTGCTCTTTCCCTTTCTTATTCCCTGTCTTTATCTTCGTTTTTTCTTTCCTTTTTTATTTACTTCCTTTCAAGACATCACCATTTTAAACGAACAAAACATCCCAACTTCATTTTCAATCAATAACGATAACCAAAAACATAATTTTCGTAACAAAAAAAATATAAAGCCTGGAAACAAAATGAATTAAAAATTTACGCACACAAAAAGAAACAGATAATAAAAATCCCTATTTCAAAACGTTTGTTATGAGGAGGAGACAAAAATGCATCATAAAGTTTGATCAAGAAAAGTGGCAAGATGGAAGCTGAGTGAAAAATCAAAATACACAAAGAGCAAAAAAAAAAAGGTTTATAGATTTAAAAAAAAAAAGAAAAACTCGTTGAAAATATATAAACATTTAAAAAAATAAAAATAAAAAATATGCATATATTTCCTTATTTAATTTTTTCGCTCTTAATCAATATAAAGTGACTTTATGACTCGACCTATTAATCTGCCACTGATCGATTTCCGATCAGTGTCGAACAAATTCTTCAAGGCCGCCGGAATCTCTTTCTTTGCTATGGTAAAACTACTTGAAAAGTCGCTTTTCGGGTGGAACCAACAAAGAATCTAAGTATACACCATCCTCTCAGGGAATTTGAAATGCAAGTAATTCAATAGCTTTTCGATTTTCCAATCGGAAATACAAATATTAATCCGACAAACTCTAACCTTTGGCATATCGACATGCGTTACTATCCCCTCTATTAGAAACACATCTCGATTTCCGAGAACCCAGATTCACTTTGAATGTAAAAATAAAATAATAATAAGTAGATACAATAGACATCTGAAAACTACCTTCTCTGAATTCTAAAGTTCTTGCCGTAGCGCAGTGATTGTAAAGTTAGCTTTGTTATCGAATTAGTTCGTTTCTCTTTTAGAATTTTCTGTATATTTTTCAATCAGAATCACAAGACAGTAAAGCCACTAAGGCATAAAGGATTACAGGATGTGGAAGAATTCAGAACAGAAACATAGCCATTGATATTTTAATTTTTGCAGATTAAAGTTGGCAGGAAATCATTGAACCGGAAGCGTGTTCCACAACGAAAAAAAGGGAAAAAAACTGTTTACATAGAATTTACGGTTACATATAACCAGCTGAACTGTACATTGATGAGCTCACAATGCCAGTCTAATACTGCGTTTAAATTCAAAAAGTCTAGGTACCATAGCGACGGACTCATTGGCATAATTACCATGAAAGTATTTATATAAAAGACACACAGAGAAATAACTCTACGGCAGCAGGAAAGTGACTGAAGCCGTGCATCCAGATCAGAACCAATAGCATTGCTGATTCTTCTTTGGATTTTATCAAGGAGCTCAAATTAAATAGCAGGGGCACAGGACCATATGTGGCAACAATATTCTAAGCAAGGACGAATGATATGTAAGAGAAGAAAGATCGTTTTGCACTACACTGTGACCCAATCTTCTTAGCAGCTGACCTAGCAATGGATTCAGTATAGCTTTACACTTCATGTCAGCTGAAAACTTTAGCTCGAGCAGACGCAACGAGTCTCTTTCCTGGAGGTTAGCATCAGTCATGCTGATGAAAGGCATTAAGGGGCCTCTTAAATGATTAATATATGGCTGTCTATATTTCTGGGATGAGGTATTATGTAAACTTTTTACATTATTCGAACTATTGTCTTTATCTTTGTTGCCAACAACGATTCGGGGGTTGTACGCTCCGGCTTTCTTCAGGTGGTTGGAATGTCTAACTGAACCCTTTATTTCACACGCTGGGGCAGACTGTTCTAGTTCCACGTGTCATGTTTAATGGATGCCAGTTATCAGTTATCTCCTGTTAATTCCCCTCTCCAAGTTCTCCACCGCCTTAACCAGGTGTTGAACTCACACTCTTTGGGTCCTGTCACTGGATCTAACTAACGTCTTTATCCACTGTGACATGTGTCTTTGACGACAACGGCCGGAACGTTGTGATAAATATGGCAACAAAGATGAGGACAATAGTCCGAATTATGTAAATAGTGTAATATATGGCTGTATTAAATTCAGTGTATCTTTTACAGTAAAGTTCACCCTGTACAAGGCCCGGTGGCAACACGTAGAAGGGGGTTATATTTAAGAGGCATTTTATACGATAGGAGTGTAGAGCTTTTAAATTGAGTGGTGCGCTCGTAAAATAATAATATAGAGATTTTTTTTTTTCGTTTTGTTTTTAAATAATTTTTTAGATTGGCTTTCATTTGACCTTCTGTTACCCACGACATTCGTCAGAATCGAAAAATATTGATTATTTTATCCTTTTAAGGAATAGGGTTAATGTTTCATAATACAAATTCAATGTGAACTCGAACCGTGTTTTTTAGAGTTATCTGTACTTAGTTTTATTTTTAAAGTATGAAACTGTACTTACGTCATTGATATATGTGTATTGATACAAAATGGAAAAAAAGAACAGCATCAATTGAAAATTCTAGAAACATGATGAGGATTGAAGGACTCGAGAAATTAACACTCACAGGATATACTGAAAATAAAACAAGAAATACGAAACTGGGAGTAACCTATTTGTCAAGTTTGAATTAATGGATAGCAGAACAAGGACGAAAGACTTATGTAACCCTTGCTAAAAGAGCAACGGTTACAGCAATGAAAGACACAAAGTTGTGGACAGTCATGATCATCTGTTTTCAATCAATATAATTCAATATACAAATACATAAAACGCATATATGTATGCAAAACAATCGAAAAGACTTTGAGCGAGCGCTTTCGACTATTCCTGTAGTCATTATTAAGCTGCTCGTACCTAACGCTTAAGGTCAAAAGTCGCAATTGTAGATGTCAGCTATTTATCAATTTCAGTTTTTAAATGTCGACGTTATAATGTCAAATATGGAGTCACACAAACACACAAACACACAAACAAAACAAAAAACAAGGCTATTCTCCGGGAAGAAGATATTAATTAGTTCTTAAATATATTCAGTATGCCTGTACTGTACTTCAACACAAACATATTTTATTCAAGTCTGGGTTATTTATTTTAATAATATGGGCTTCAAAAATCTTGCGTTTTGACAGTTAACATGATTTAGGATAGGCGTATTCTCAGTCAGTATTCGGAATATGTTCGTGGGAGAAACAGTGTTAGGGTTTTTATAGATGTTGATCTCGAAGAAAAGCAGAAAGCGTTTAATGCAAAACCATTTCAAGAGCTAGTGTCGAGAGCTTACGTTAACTTGTTATAGTAAGTTATATATATATATATATATATATATATATATATATTTACACACACACACATGCTCCATAATCTATCTATTTCGTTCTATCCTCGCTCACTCACACGCTCTAGCTCATACAATCTGTCTCTGTCTCTGTCTCTGTCTCTCTCTCTCTCTCTCATATATATATATATATATATATATATATATATATATATATATATATATATTTCGGCCGAAACTAGTCGAGGAATCTAAATGGAATAATAATAAAAAAACGAAAGAATATTAATCTACAACCCAGTGTGTCTGAGGATTTGAATTTTTTAATTTTTATTGTTCAATATATATATATATATATATATATATATATATATATATATCTCCTTACTCTGTCCTGGACATTGAGTTCTATCTGGATTCTATCCTCTCGGAATTTTTTATTCAAAAAAATATACATGTGTGTATATGCACCTGTGGATTTTGCATATATATGTATATTTACCACTAATATTATCAATATATATATATATATATATATATATATATATATATATATATATATATATATATATATATATATATATTCGTTCCATGATCTATTTCTCCCCATGCTCTATCTATTTATGTTTCGCTCGCTTTCACTTTCTATTTTGTTCCATGCTCTTTCTCACTCACCCTCTATCTTACTCTCTCGCTCAATGTTCTCTTTCTATATCTATCTATCTATCTATCTATCTATCTATTTCGCTCCAAGCTCCCTCTCTCTCTCTTTCTCTCTCTCTCTCTCTCTCTCTCACATGCACACTATCTCTCTATCTATCTCTCGCTATCTATCTATCTATCTATCTCAACCTCTTCATATTTATCTATCGATCCTGGTCTATTCATATCTATCTATCTATCTATCTATCTATCTATCTATCTATCTATCTATCTATCTATCGCTTTCGTTCTATTTCTATGGTTCCCTCTCTCTTTCTCTATCTATTTCTTTCCACGCTCGCTTTTTCTCGCTCTTTCTCTCTATGCTCTGTTTTTATATATATTTCGCTCTAAGTTCTCTCTTTTCTCTCTCCCTCTCACTCACTCACTCTCTATCGCTTTCTTGCTCTCTCTTTTATCTCTCTATATATCTATTTGGCTCCATGCTCTTTCTTTCTTTCTCTTTCTCTCTCTCTCTCTCTCTATATATATATATATTTATTTATCTATTTCGCTCCAAACTCTCTCTCCCCTCTCTCTCTCTCTCTCTCTATCTATCTATCTATCTATCCCAGTATGTTTACATCGCGTTAGCCGCCTTTAATAGCGAGGTCTCTCTCTATCCGAATTTATTTAAATATTGTTACATTTTACGGATCTGTTCGCATTTATAAATGTATCACTTTCTTTATTAACTTTCCCTCTCTCTCTCTTTTATGCTCTCTCCCGCTCCCCCTCTCTCCCCCACTCTCTGTCACTCTCTCAATCACTATCTTCCACTCTTTCTCTCTCTCTCTCTCTTTCCCCTCTAATATCTTTGTGCAAGTCATGAAAACATGTTTGTGTATGTGTACATCTCTGCGACACGTACGTACACATATACATGCATATATAAACATTAGTAGTTAATGAACACGCATGTATACCGCCTCTCTCCCTCTCTCTCTATATATATATTTATATATATGTGTGTGTGTGTGTGTGTGAAAGCAATACTTGAGATACACGCTAGTCTGAAATACTATTATATTTATACGAATATATATACGCGGATATATAAAAAATAATTACTCAGAGACGCACACACATAATATTGCACATACGTTGTTGATATATATATATATATATATATATGTATATATATATGTATGTATATATATATATATATATATATATATATATATATATATATATATGTATGTATATATATATATATATATATATGTATATATATATATATATGTATATATATATATATATATATATATATATATATATATGCATGTCTGTGTGTATGTATATATATATATATATACATATATATATATATATATATATATATATATATATATATATATATATATATATGTATATATATATATGTATATGTATGTATGTATTATGACATAGAAGGCGTCTGGTCTGGAATTCTAATTTCTACTCAAAATCGATTTGAGCCGATTACACTACGTCGAGGCTGTTATGCAAAATATTCAATTTTCTCGCGAGCACCTCGGGGACGCTGACGTCTGTAATGAAGCAACAATGACTGAATGCATTAACTAGCAAAATTTAATATCACATCTCCTCATCATTTACATAGTAGAAAGCATGGCCGTATAATAAGCGTGCATATAGAATATTGATTGCTATAATTACGCCCTTATCGGAGACGTTTTCTGAAAGTGTCGGCCAATAGCTGTGTTGCACCGTGCCTCACAGGAATCAATGCGTTGCAGAGTCTGTACGAGGCAGAGCAAAACACAAACTTAGTATGGCAGCCAATCGTTTTTAGATGACGACAACGGCGTGTTTTGAACATCTACAAATTATTTTTTAAGTCGCCTATTTATGTGAATTTGACTAACTGTACCAGAGTATCGCATATGAAAGCTGAAAACGCATACAAACGCTTCGGCATTAAATGACCCATTAATGTGTTGATATGCCGTTGAACAAACAAATAAGATAAAATAATACCGACGCCATTTTGCTGCAACCACATAGTAAGTAGCACTTCGACGTTGGAAAATGATTAACAAATTTGTCTTGCTAGATTAATTACGACTCAATAGTGAGTTCGGTTTTCACTGGATGCTCCATAGTTTTAGCCTTGTGCCACATCTAAACTACGCTTAGAAAATCACATAGAGGAAGGGGCACTACGATGGGTGTAATGTTTAGCAAGCTTGTCTTGCTAAATCACTTACAACTAAAAAGTGAGTTCGAACCTCACTGGGTGGTCCGTGCTTTCGGCCTTTTGCCACTTCTAAGCTACGCTTAGATATCCCCCCCGCACACACCGTATTTTGACTTGTTCAGTGTAGCATAATGGTTAGCAACTGCTCTCGAGAGATCATTTACGACTGAGTAGCGACTTCGATCCTCATTGGGTACTCCCCTCTTTCGGCATTGTACCACATCAAAAGTACGTTTAGAAAATCATTATGTGACAGTGGTCGGGCAATATCTCGTATGACTGGATAATACTTGCTCACCCCACCCTCAACTTTAAGTATACCTCACGATCGGGAGAGGACTGGGTTTATTGCCTTGAGCCTGGGGCGTCCCAAAAAGGGAAAGTGACGAGGTGAAAATTTTTCTGTGGTACTCCCAACAAACCCACATTAAACCTACCTTGTGTCACACTACATTTCGAGTGGTTGTGCGTCTAATTACCCACTGCATATACATTACGATCTTAGACGAAAATGTATATATATTTTTTTTTACTAATCTAACATATAAATATGTACTGCTAATGGTAATACTCACTGTTTACTTATGTGAAGACACAATATTTGACCTTAGGTAACAAGTGTTATTTTCTATTTGTTTATGCCGAGCAAGTATGAAAAATGATTAATATTTCCTTCAAACTTTGCTTCTGTGAACACAATAATGATATCTCTGAAATTCGGAAAATTGGCGAATGCAAAAAATTCTACTTCACGCAAAGTAGGAACAAAGCAACATATGATTCAAAAATAACATTTATCTATTCTAGGATTACACAAGAACATTCTCGTTCACGCAATGTAGGAACAAAACGACATATGATTCGAAAGTAGCATTTATTTGTTCTGGGATTACACAAGAACATTCTCGTTCACGCAAAGTAGGATCAAAACGACATATGATTCGAAAGTAGCATTTATTTGTTCTGGGATTACACAAGAACATTCTCGTTCACGCAAAGTAGGAACAAAACGACATATGATTCAAAAGTAGCATTTATTCATTCTAGGATTACACAAGAGAGACCACAAAAAAGCTACATTATGTCGGTGGGAAAGTCACTGAAGCCTTTACGCCACGTTAGCGGCGTTCCACTTCCAGTATATCCTGGTGGAAATACTCGCTTATGTCCTCTGAGTACACCCCCATGTTCTCCTTGAATTAATCAAGATGGGCGACATATGATTCTAATTAGCATTTATTTATTCTAGGATTACACAAGAGAGACAACAAATATCGGTAGTTTTTCGCGATTTACACTTAAACTGTAAATTAATTTCACAAATCATCCCCAAAATATAGTCTACAATCATGTTTTCTTTATAAGATCCTTGGTTCAAAGTCCAGTATATCCTTTTTCCTCTGAGTATGCCTCCATGTCCTCCTTGAATTTATCAAGAGCGTCAAGGATACGGACTTTGAGGAACATCAAGGCAGCCCATTTTGTCGTAGTTCTTCACGTAGGGCTCCACACAGTTTTTTACCCCTGGAAGTCACGAACGGCTGTCCCACGTTCTGGTCACCTTCTTGGGAAATTCCTTACATTCCATGGTCCTCTTTATTTGTGGTCCGACGAAGACACCGACTTTGGCTTTTACCGCAGATAGCTTAAGGAAGAAGTCTTGAAGTTACTCGAAGCCTGATTACTCCTTATCTAGAGCTGTGAAAAATTGTTTCATAGTGCCCATTTTTAAGTACTATGGAAAAAACAATACTTTCCGGGGGTTCAACTGTGGCTTCAATTTGACTTTGTCCCTTCCCGCACTGAATTTAGCCCGTTGTGGAGAGTCCCGCTCATGGTAGTGTGCCGGGGTGTCACCATCTTGAAGTCCACAATAACCTCCTCAACTGTACTCTTCATATATATTCCTTTTTGAGCTGCACAGGGTGAGCCATGGGAAGAGATGGATACATGTTATGAAGCAGAATTGATTTGAGGCTACTAGATGAACTGTCGATGAAGTGGTACTGCACTCGTTTGGGTCACAGTTGATTCGAGTTGCCTCGAACAGTTCGGTTACATTGTGACAGAAGCAAAGCCTATCTTGACAGGTGAAAATCTTAAAAAAACACTAGTGACGCTTTCTCTGACTTGGGACTTGCGCTTTTATCTAATTCATTTCACTGTTTCAGTCTCGAAGTCAAAAGCTCAGCTTTGGACTTTGTGAAACAAACATCTCTGATTACGTCGTTGAGAACTTTTCGCTTCGGGTTTCTCTCCTCAGCTGCACCTTTGTAATCTGGACCAATGACTTTATTTTCTTCTGAATTGCTGTTCTCTTCCGAAGACGATTGCTCTCTATTTGGAGGAGTGAGTACCGAAAGCTCAGAGTAGTGCGGCACTGGGTGGGGATGGTTGACAGTACGTCTGGATATATGTTAGTAGGCACATTCTTTCCAGCTCAACGTTTGGAAGGGTTTGCCATGGAGAAGCAGAAATTGCTTAAGAGGTCAGTTTATTTTTATAAAAATTCACAATTGTGTGAAAAAATTATCCGTGTTATCTTGGGACATTATACAATCGATAGTAAAAATGGCTCCAACATGTATATATATATATATATATATATATATATATATGTGTGTGTGTGTGTGTGTGTGTGTGTGTGAAATCGTGCATGCATTAATTTTGACTCTTCTTATTAATAAATGTATTGTTTCTTACCAGGTGCCGTCTGGTTTCAAGTGGGCATTTTTGTGTCCTGTTCATATCTCTCTCTCTCTCTCTCTCTCTCTCTCTCTCTCTCTCTCCCTCTCACATACACACACACACACACACACACTATCTATCTATTTCGCTCCAATCTCTCTCCTTTCTCTCTTCTCCTCTCTCGCACTATCTATCTATCTATCTATCTATCTATTTCACTCCAAGCTCTCTCCTCGTTTCTCTCCCCCTCTCTCTCACTATCTATCTATCTATCGATCTATCTATTTCGCTCCAAGCTCTCTCCTCTTCTTCTCTCTCTCTCTCTCTCTCTCTCTCTATCTATCTATCTATCTAACATTTTGTCATGGCAAGACCGTGAAAGAAGAAGATAAGGCAGAGATCAGGAAAAAGTTGGATTATTGCCACTTCCCAGACTGTTAGTGTGATATTGTATCGCTTCACTCTAAGTAACTGTCGGAATCCGATCGACCCCAGGTGTTGCGTCAGTCTACACTGAACGTTCGATCTTCGCTATTTGAACACAACGGAAATGCACAGATAAGTGTCACTCCCATTCCAAATTAATTACACGCTTCTTTCGATTATATTTTCAATTACTTTCCCACAAATGCAAAGACAGATGTCACTTGTACACTTCTTTCTATTACGACACTGAAACTGCCTTAATTGGCTTTTGCAAATATTCAGATGTGAGACGCGCCCTCTCTCAAATCGCTTTAAATACTTTCTCTTGCGGATGACAGTCACTGAAAATTCTATTTACAGTTGCTTTTACATGAAATTACACTTGGGCATTATTCTTCAAGCCAATTTCTTTGACGTCATGCCAGCATATCAGCGATGCTAACCATTCTATTTTCGTTACCATTCCAGAAATATAATGGTGAATCCTTATGCTTCTTCCGGTCAATTTCATTTACACCGAAACAAAAAAAAAAAGAAAAAAAAAAAACGATACTAAACAAGTGTTAGTTTTGATGTTCGATTTGCCCATAATATTCGATCAATACTTCTGTTTCCTCAACTCGTCAAGGTAAATCAAAAAGCTGTAGCACTTTTATTAGATATCGATTTTATACGTTAGAACTGTTTCACTGAATGTTTGCTGGATGAGGACCATTGTGGCTGATGACGACTGCTCATATCCGTTGAGCATGTCTGGATGTGTCATCAAACCAGGAACATATATCGCCCTATGTAAGTTGAGTTTTTAAAAGCAAAATTAAAGCAACAAAACGCGATAAGATTATAAGTAAGGTTGGATTTCTTACGTTGGAATTAAATTGATGTACAAAGGGTTAAGAACAAGATGCACTCGAACATAAAGATATTAACCAGTTGCCACCCCAAAAAAATTATTATACTGCAACCGTGTCCTATTCTCCGT
>OZ010590.1:28293668-28311168 GCA_963932145.1 Acanthosepion lycidas
ATATATATATATATATATATATTAGGTTGGTGCAAAATTAATAACGTTTTCTCACATAGTAACATATGTGAGAAAACGACATTGTTTTGCACCAACCTAATATATATATATATATATATATATATATATATATATATATATATATATATATATATATACATATATATATATATATATATATATATATATATATATATATATATATATATATATATATATATAATGTTGCTAAAATACCACGGACAGACGGAAAACAAGGTCACTTCTATTTAAAAAGAGACAATTGAAATTTTACAGACACATAATGAGTAAAGGGTTTGTAGAATTTGTCACACACAGGACAGGAATACAAAAGTGGCAGAGAGAAAGACCGTGTAACCTTCCTAACGAGATATATGCATATGTATATCTAAACAAAGAATGGGTGCGATGATTGGAAAAACATTGCTTAGAATTAGAAATGTTATAAGTTTTTGGAGAGACATGATCAGTTATGTGCTCAAAGGACATAGCAAACAGAAGACAATGAATAAGAATGATTGAATACATATATAGTAACTCATCAAATGTATATTTATTTTACTAGAGCATTGAATTGCAAATGATTTTACTATAGGAACGTACTGCAGATAATTTGAATACAAGCTTTAGAGCATATAATGAGGAAAGAGGTCTTGTAAAATATTATACGCACAGGATAGATTGTAAACAAGAGGAACAGAGAGAAACAGTGCATAACCTACCTGTGTTTGTGTAAATGGATGGCAGAACAGTGTTTAGGAGAGATAGCAAAAACACAAATTCAATAAGATCTACAATGAACTTGAAATTACGGAGAGCCATGATCGCCAACGGGACATGACGCATAGAATAACTTTCCTATGGAACCCTTGATATAAAGTGTATCATTTATTAAAGATATACTTTAAAACCTTCATTGCCTCTAATGATTCTATATATAGTGACAATGAAAATATAGTAGTGTTTTACTATAGTTATGTATTGGAAATTATTTTACTATAGAAATGCATTGTAGGTGATTTGAATCTTAGCTTTTTATGGAACCCTTGATAGAAAAGGTAGGATTTATTAAAGAAATACATCAAATCTTTCATTTCCTCTAATAATTGCATAGGGACACAAGAAATTTAGTAGCGTTTCCCGAAAACGATACACTGTATGATCTTACAATATTATATGAGATGATTTCACTATCGGAACGCATTGTAAATTTTTTTTAAATACAACTGGTTTATAGACTCCTTGATATAGAGGGTAGAATTTAATAACCAATAGTGTAGAATTTATTGAACAAATACTTTTATTAATCCAAATGTTATTCCCTCTCATTATAAGACTTCTAACGAAGCAGCAAATAACAAAGCGTATAAGTCGGCCAATGCGAAAATTCCCAAAGTACATTTCGCCTCGAAATAAATAAATCGAATATGAATAATTCAAAACGTTAGTCATTCTCATACCTCATATGTTCTCAGAAAACTTACGCAATCTAGCTACTTCAAAGCGTATAAGGCTTAAGGCCATATCCCGTTGAAACGCCGGTTTTCGTACGATCACCGAAGTTAAGCAACGTCGAGCCTTGTCTCTACCTTGATGGGTAAGCGCTTGGGAATACCAGATGCTGCAGGCTTGGATGTTCCGGTGGTGTAATGGATAACGGCTCGAGATTGAAAGTCGGTGAGCTGAGTCTCAGTTTCAGTCGGGTTCGTTATATTATCTTACACGCAAATCCTCTTGAGAAGCGTATGAATCGACGCCTTTTTCCTCCAGCTATGGGTTAATTGGTACGACTTATATCAGTAAATCATTATTTTGTGAAGGAAAATTCTTAGAATTTAAAAATGTTTTCTGGCTTTAAATAACCTGCCAAAGGTTGATAAGCCGTAAAAAAAAAACAATTCAATATATAGAAAATATAAATGATACCTTTTGACTATTCATGGCTGCTGTGATATCATCGGTAGGACTTATTAAAAACGTAGTTTAAAAAATTCCTTTCACACTAATATTTGAATATATGACAAAACAATGTTTTTATAATATAATGTCACGTCAAGATGTAGACAGTCATTGCTCTCCACAGGTTCATTTTTCGTTAATATCTGCGAAATATCACTACATTTCTAAGGGAACTGATTGAAAGTTGCTTTCCGTAGGTTTCATCACGGCTTTAATTTCAGTGTTCTTCTACAAGACGATTTGTCACATCAATGCTAGAGAACCCAGTCTGTTATACTGTTTTACACACAACTGAAGGGAGATGGATTAATGCCTATACAATAAGTATGAAAGCGAAATAAAAGCAACTGCCTCGGCCGGAACTTGAACGTGGATCGCCGATTCCGTTTCCAGCCACCTTTATCGTTACGCTACACGTACATCCAAAAACAACTCCTCGAAATATACATGCTAATCATACAGACGTTACATTCTTCGTAGTAAATTTAACAATAAAGTATACTGGCAATTATAAGTCTCGACTTGGCTATCGCCTCAATCTCTTAGAATTCTTAGATCGAAATTATAATTTATTATTGAGTGTGAGAAGCACATCAACAAATTGATGTTGAGATCCAAATACACGACGCCCAATATGCAAGGTACCCAGAATAGGGGGACACCAGACACAGGCATCACAGCTAAATGTGTGTGATATGTTGACAGATTTTGATAAAAACAGTGCATAACCTGGCAGGTGGGGCCCAGTTAGAAATACCATCAGGTCGGCTAACCCAGTTTGCTACGCTGTTCTTAAGTATATAGATGTGGGCCTGAAGTTGCCTTAAATGCATTATGATTAAAACTCAAAAAAGAAAACTGTTGATATCAGGCCATAATTCCCACCCACTGCTTTCGATCATGAACGAGGATGCATAGTACGTGTGTCTCTAAAGGCACGTCCGACCTGGGTATGACGATAAACTACATCCACTTCCTGGGTAAGACGATAAATTATGTCCAACAGCAAGACCTCTAATCAGCAGGTTTTGAGGAGCGTGGAACCACCTCTTAATTGTTGGTGTGGAAGCACCTGTTAGGGACCCAGGTATGGGCGAATAGTTTACTCCCAAACTTGGATCAAAAAACTATTAAAGTGAAAAAATAGGTTTTAATACTAGAAATAATTTGTATAAAAAATTATTACAAGCATAACACATTTGAAAAACAAATATTACCAACAATACATATTTTTAAAAAATAAAAATATTACTAGCGAATAAAAATTCATACCAGAAATAGATTCGTGAAGGAAAAAATATTTACCAGAAATAGATTTTTGGAAAAAAAATATTACCGGCAATGAAAATCTAAACGAAAGAATACATCTTCTATTCATACAAATCTATCCTAAATATTTTGTCGTCATTAAATAACCAATTGACGTTGATATGCCATAAAACAAAATAAATCAAACCAATCTAAAACAAAGAATACATCCTCTAGTCATACGAATCTATACCAAAAATGTTGTCAGCATTAAATAACCCATTGAAGTTGATACGCTGTAAAACAAAATAAACAAAACTAATCTAAACCAAAGAATACATATTCTATTCATACGAATCTATCCTAAAAGTTTTGTCGGCATTAGATAACCCATTGAGTTTGATATGCCGTAAAACAAAATAAACCAAAGCAATCTAAACCAAAGAATACATCTTCTATTCATACGAATCTATCGTAAAAATGTTGTCGGCATTAAATATCCCATTCAGGTTGATATGCCATAAAACAAAATAAAACAAACCGATCTAAACCAAAGAATACATCTTCTATTCATACGAATCTATCCTAAAAATGTTGTCGACATTAAATAACCCATTGAGGCTGATATGCCATAAAAAAAAATAAACCAAACCAATCTAAACTAAAGAATACATATTCAATTCATACGAATCTATTCTAAAAGTCTTGTCGGCATTAAATAACCCTTTGAGTTTGATATGCCATAAAACAAAATAAACCAAACCAATCTAAACCAAATAATACAACTTCTATTCATACGAATCTACCCTAAAAATGTTGTCGGCATTAAATAACCAATTCAGGTTGATATGCCATAAACCAAAATAAACCAAACCAATCTAAACCGAAGAATACATCTTCTATTCATACGAATCTATCCTAAAAATTTTGTCGGCATTAAATAACCCATTGAGGTTGATATGCCATAAACCAAAATAAACCAAACCAATCTAAACCAAAGAATACATCTTCTATTCATACCAATCTATCCTAAAAATCTTGTCAGCATTAAATAACCTATCGAAGTTGATATGCCGTAAATCAAAATAAACCAAACCAATCTAAACCAAAGAATACATGTTCTATTCATACGAATCTATCCTAAAAATGTTGTTGGCATTAAATAACCCATTGAGGTTGATATGCCGTAACACAAAATAAACCAAACCAATCTAAACCAAATAATACAACTTCTATTCATACGAATTTATCCTAAAAATGTTGTCGGCATTAAATAACCAATTGACGTTGATATGCCATAAAACAAAATAAACCAAACCAATCTAAACTAAAGAATACATATTCTATTCATACGAATCTATTCTAAAAGTCTTGTCGGCATTAAATAACCCACTGAGGTTGATATGCCATAAAACAAAATAAATCAAACCAATCTAAACCCAAAAATGCATCTTCTATTCATACGAATCTATCCTAAAAATGTTGTCGGCATTAAATAACACTTTGAGTTTGATATGCCATAAAACAAAATAAACCAAACCAATCTAAACCAAATAATACAACTTCTATTCATACGAATCTACCCTAAAAATGTTGTCGGCATTAAATAACCTATTGAGGTTGATATGCCATAAACCAAAATAAACCAAACCAAACTAAACCAAAGAATACATCTTCTATTCATACAAATCTATCCTAAAAATCTTGTCAGCATTAAATAACCTATCGAAGTTGATATGCCGTAAAACAAAATAAATCAAACCAATCTAAACCAAAGAATACATCTTCTATTCATACGAATCTATCCTAAAAATGTTGTCGGCATTAAATAACCCACTGAGGTTGATATGCCATAAAACAAAATAAACCAAACAAATATAAACCAAATAATACAACTTCTATTCATACGAATCTACCCTAAAAATGTTGTCGGCATTAAATAACCAATTCAGGTTGATATGCCATAAAACAAAATAAACCAAACCAATCTAAACCGAAGAATACATCTTCTATTCATACAAATCTATCCTAAAAAATGTTGTCGGCATTAAATAACCCACTGAGGTTGATATGCCATAAAACAAAATAAATCAAACCAATCTAAACCAAAGAATACATCTTCTATTCATACAAATCTATCCTAAAAATCTTGTCAGCATTAAATAACCTATCGAAGTTGATATGCCGTAAAACAAAATAAATCAAACCAATCTAAACCAAAGAATACATGTTCTATTCATACGAATCTATCCTAAAAATGTTGTCGGCATTAAATAACACATTGAGGTTGATATGCTGTAAAACAAACCAAACCAAACCAAACCAAACCAAATCTAAAGGCTTGTGTATCAACTGGTTAAGCCCAGGCCACTGACATGCGCTTCTGTAAATACTGTAGTGCATCTTTATTCACCAAAACAATGCATGCCACACGTTAACACCTCCGATAAATTAAGGTCAAAAGACATTCTTCGTCTTCTTTTTATATATTATTATTAATATCAATATTAATAGTATTACTATTATTATTATTATTGAACTTTGACTTAATATCTGTTTTGGCAAAAGTCGATACCACTGTAGGTTGAGTATTGAAAACTATGAAAAATAAAATATCAATTGTAGGCATAGCCCCGTCGTACGTACTAAGATAAAAATTACTCAAACCTTTTATGGAGGCAGCTTTTAGTATGACGTCAATTCAGCGATTAGGTACACCGCTCGTTGCTTCTTTTACTTAGCAGCCAAGAACATCATCCCGTCTGTGCGACAACCTCTTCGGTCCACCATCAGCCACCCTCAGCCAACGACACCTCTCCATTCTTTGTCTTCTCTCCTCATTCATCCGTTGCGAACTGATGCTAAAAGATGCATTTGCATTGGCTTCTAGCCAAATGAAAGTGGGTGTCTTATTTTATTCATTTGCACCGACATCGCGAACAAAAAGCAGCAACACGTTAATTAAACGTACTTGTTATAGACAGAAGACATTCAAACAATGTGCCGTCAAGACATACGCAGTCATGACTCTTCACAATTTCGTATATCGTTTATTATCTGTGAATGAGCATGGCTTCCTGGGAAAGCTAATACCCGGTTGGAAATTCAGAGTATTTCTTCTCTTATATTGGACCTCAACCAAGGCGAGAGTGTACAGTCTACTCTGCTATTTCACCCCCCAGCTCTTAGGGCGGAAGGATGTTTTTATTCATTCCCCAAAGAAGATTTGTGCGAAAATTAGATTAAATATGAACTCAATTTAATTTTCAGCAGCGATAGTCTCTCTCTCTCTCTCTCTCTCTCTCTCTCTCTCTCTATATATATATATATATATATATATATATATATATATATATATATAACCATATGCTATCGGTGCTAAATATATATATATATATATATATATATATATATATATATATATATATATATATATATATATTTATATATAGTCAATCCTAGAGAGCCAGACAAGCCTACCAAGGTTTCAGCTAAGCGGATCGTTAGGGAAATATATATATATATATACATATTTAATGAGAAAGAGAAAACATTCAGTTGTTTGAATGTATGAATATAGACATAATGAATAAAGACGAAAGGAAAAATTTATTCATATTGTCCTTTTACATATATATTTTTTTATATATGTTAATTTTTCGCACACAAACACACACACACACACATATATATATATATATATATATATATATATATATATATATTTACACTAACGTTCACACTATACAAGTACCAAAAGCTACTGTAGATAGAGGGCTACATTAAAACGCAGTTTACACGCTTAGGAGTGTTAGATAACGGCTAACCCTAGATTGAACAGTTTAAGATTGTAGTGATCAGGTAAACATCCTCTTGGATGTCTGTTCGACGGAGCAGCGGTTTGCAGGAAGAAGCTGTTCGAGTGAAACTTCTCACCGATGGACTACGGATGGAATGTGGATGATTTGCTACAATATAAATGGCATGACGGATCTTGACCGCGAAGGCTAGAACTGGTGGGACCATGTATATGCTGTTTTTAGGTCTAGAGTCTTATTTTCCAGGAGACGGTGTCGTATGAGATGCAAAGCTATGCCTGGCGGAACCAAGTTCGTCCGAGCACTTTCCATGCAAGTAGTGATAGAACAACGAGAGCCCTGCAACATCCCACCTGGGAGAGAAAGGCTGGTGGTTGGAAAATAATTCATCAACCAATCGCAAGAACTCAAAGACGCTTTTGAACTCTATCGAAGCTGGAAAGTGATGACTAAAATGTTCGATATGATATATATATATACATGTGTGTGTGTTTGTTTGTGTGCGTGTGTGTGTGTAAAGGGAAGAGCTTATAGCAGTTCCAACGAAAGAAATGTGTATATTAAAAAGAAGAGAGAAGCATTTTTGGCTGTAATGTGGATTTTAAAAAAAAATATATTATGCATTATTTTCCATAATTTTGGTACACGTGTTTCCGGTTCCAAAATATCTACATTACTACCATGGACGTTTGCGGTTGCTCTCTTCTTTTTAATATATATATATATATATATATATATATATATATATATATATATATATATATATATATAAATGCGTGAGTGTATTTGTGAGGCCCTCAGCAGAACGAACTGGTTTACCCGGGCTTAATGTATCTCCAGAATCTGTCCTACATACCTATGTCTACCATTCATCCAAGCTTAGAATATTGATGCGACATATTATATTCATTGCCCCTATTTACTTTAGGCTCCTTGATAAAATTCAAAGAAGAATCAGCTATATTATCGGTCCTGATCTGGCGGCTCAGTTTCAGTCACTTCCCCAGCGCTTTAATGCTGCCTCTCTGTGCCTTTGTTTTATAAATATTTTCATGGTTATTGTTCAAATGTGCTCTTCGCTATAGTGCTTAGACTTTTTATTATTATTTTAATAGCAGTACTAGACTGGCGTCGAGATCTCATTAATTTACAGTTGAGCTAGCTAGATGTAACCGTAAGTTCTATGTTAACATTTCATTTTTTCGCACTTCTCACTAGTGGAACTCCCTTCCGTCTCGAGGCCTTCCAGCTAATTCAATCAGCAAAAGTTTAAATGCAACGTTATCGAGTGTCCTCCTAATTTGTCTTTCTTCTTCTCGCACATTACTGATTTTCTGTTCCTAATTCTTCCACACCCAGTAATTCCTAATGTCCTAGTGGCTTTAGTACCTTGCTTGGAGTGAAGCCGATTTAAAAAAAAAACAAAAAAACTATCGTCTCCACCTTCCAGATTATGAGCTGCTTTTATCAAAATCTGTCACCATATCGTTCACATTAGGCCGTGTTTCATATATCCTTATCAGACTGGGTGATAATAATGTGTATATTTGTACCCCAAAGACACTTTTGAATGCAGAAAGTGTGTACCGAAAGAGAAACTATAATCTAGAGAGACAATGCCGTTTCGTCAAGGCCATTAAAAAAGATTCGTAGGATTGGCTGTCGAAAGGCGAAATTGAAAGTTGCGACGGAAAGCTTGCTGGTAGCCGCCCAAGGCCAAGCGTTGAATAGTAATTCTGTACGAAAAAAAAAAAGATCTTCCGCCAGATAGATTCAGACAAGTGCGGGCTGCGAGACGAGGGAAGCAGAAAATATCGCTCACATCATTAGCGCTTGTAGAATTGGGCAGGTTGATTATTCACTTTCTTTTAGAAAATCAACATAGCACTCGATGTGAAAACTGAGGTTTGATCCGATAAGTACTGACATCAAAATTAGATTCATAGTTTTTACCAATTTTTGAGCATTTAGTTTAAAATATCGTCTGAAAAATGTGCAGAAAGACCTATTTTCCGCGAGTTCTTGCTTAAAACTGACCTCAAAATTTTACTATTTCAAAAATAAATCCAAATAAAGTTGATATCTTTTCTATAAGATACATTGAATGGAAAATATATTAAAACCAGAATTCTGATTATGAATCATCACAAACAAAAAAAAAAAAGGAACTTGTTTTACTGGATTGGATAAGTAAAAACTGTGTAAAAAAATGTAAAAGATTTAAAAAATGGTTACTCAATGAATAAGATTTGTTAGATCATTTTTTAGATCAGAATTAATAAAAACAAAAATAGATAAAAATGTGCATACCAAAATACCGCTGGATACAAATTATAAGCCAAAATGTTTTAAATGTGCATTGTTTATTGAAAATCACAGAAAAAATAATGGTATAACATATTACATATTATATCTAAATTGTTCAGTGTAATTTCAGTTTGAAGTAAATGAAGGTCTTATTTGAAGACAATGATATCGTAATAATGTGATTGTGACATGCAGCTTGTCTTTATTCAATCTGTAAAGCTTCGTTAAATAATAAATTTCATAAGACCGTGCTATAAGGCTTTCACTGATCACCGGAATTAAATCCCAACGTTACGTTTTTGATCCTAGACGTAATCTTTAAATTATTTTTTTCAAACAACGATAACAGTTTGGAAAGAAATATTTTGTGACGTTATTTATCATGTCAAATCGTAACTTTCAAATTGAGTGCAATACAACTGTTCCCAAATTGACCTTTTTCCTCTTATGAAATGCTTTTACAGAAATAAAACACTAACTGCCTTGATAAAGTGTCCTCTCATCTGCTTTGGTGTCTATGTACTAAGTATGGAAGTATGAAATGAAAGCTGACGAGGAAAGGCATTGCAACAAACCAGAGATGGTGATCGCAAACGACCAAGTTTAGAACATGTGGCATTTCACCATCTCCAAGAAGACCACATCCTTAAGGCCAAATATCACTGCCGTGAACAAAAAAAAAAAAAACGAAAACAAAAAAAAAATACTGTTCCTAGTGACTATCATCTTAAGTTCAAAGAAATTGATAAGCTTAAGAAATATACCGAACTATGGGTCAAAATTGCCAGAATGTGCATCGTTCAGGCATCTATTATCCTAATATAAAGTCTACTATTTCATCGGTTCAGAAGTCTGCGCTACTTGGTAATGCGAAGGGCGCTTTATTTCTAAGGTTGCACAATTTGATGGAGAACAATCATAACGCAGGATCTCTGGTTGAAGATGAAAAACCTCGCGAAAGAAAAATGTATAATAATAATAATAATAATAATAATAATAATAATAATAATAATGTCATGGCAGTCCCTGCAGATTTTAAAGTATCTTTGAAGATCTTCCAAAAACTATCAAAATACAAAGGATCCTGTAATGGAAATCTGGCACATGAGGACATCCATAATCCCAGTTGTAGTTGAGGCCCTTGGATTGATTGGAAAAGGTTCCGATAGGCTCATTGAAAGGATTCCTGGAAGCCCCTGTCTTAAAGAAATACAAAGAAATGTACTCACAAGTATAGCACAGAAATTACGAAGAGATTTATCCATGGAAAATGTGTGATCTTAGTTTGAATTTTTTATTTTTATTTATTTATTTATTTTTACAAAAATGATCAGTGCAAAATGTCATGAATCCATTTCTGAACTTAGGTTTCTGGTTGGGGTCCCGGAAGGAAATGTGTGCACAACAGAAATCAAAGGAAATAATAATAATAATAATAATAATAATAATTCCTGTAAAAATTCTTAGACAATACGTAAGAAAAATACTATAGGACGTTCAGTTTGACCACAATAGTCAAGCAAGAAGGCTGATTCTGATAGTGGTGGGAGCTGGTGTCTAATGTGCTTAACTCAGCCGCTTGCAGGGTGCATATGAAAAATTGTAACACTGGAACACACCAGAACCTTGCTCGAGAGTGATAGATACCGTGAAACAATTCTGCAAATAATAAATGGTCTATAAAATCAGTAGACACTTGTTAAAATGCCTCAACTTGGCAGAAATGGTCTTACAGTTCATTGATAAATTAGGAAATAGTGAAGGTCTTTGATCTCTGCCGCGTTTAATGCACAGAATTGACGAGCACTGTCCACAGTTGATTTGGGCAGCGACCCACCATATTTGAATGTTACCCTCTGATGCTGACACAGAAAATCCTGGCTGTGTATCACATCAGAACACAAATCCTTCAAAAATGGGTAGCAACATATGGTCGTTAAGGCAAAGAGTTAAACTTACAGCTACATAACCCTTTGAATTAGGGTTTAAAGTTTTCTGGGCCATGGTGATACCTTTACTAGACAAGTGAACTTTCAAGTTTAGTTCCCGAAGGATTCCTTCTCTGAGATAATCAGTCAGTGAGACAAGAATCGATTAGACAAAATTACGTGCATCGCAGCGGATGAGAGTTCCCGTGGTACGTTATCAAGTGTGGCCAGTATATAAGGACCAACCACTGTTGCTAATGTATTTGACAAAGGTTTGAACCGACATTCGCGAGTGTAATGTCCTTGCTTTGAGTACTATTTTACAAGTAGTTACACGAGCAGGACAACGGTCCCGCAAATGATAGGACAATTCACAGAAAAAGCATTTACGTTTTGCTTGATAGCTCACGACTACTGCTGGTTCGTTAGGTTCGACCGGGGGTTTGTAACAATTCTCACATACCTTTGTGGATTCCGAGTCGACTATTGTCGCCATTTAAGCTTCCGAAGCACACCTCCTACTATTGTTAACTGGTGCGCCCCTTCGGGACTACGCCGGCAATTTGACGGCTGGTATCTCTTCCGAAAAACTAGTGGTCATTGATCTTGCATATGCCTACAATAATGTGTCGCCACCGTATTCTGGGGTGAAACGGATTGTGTTTCTAACGCCGCAAACTGTCGCCGCAAATACTATCGCCATCTTGTATCTTCTTGAATCCCGTTCATTTTTTTTTCTTCAATCCTACCCATTCTCAGTCTTTTCTCTCACTTTCACTCCCTGTAACCCGATGCGTACAAATGGCATTCCCGCCTTGCTTGGGGTGAAATGATTAAAAAAAAAAGAAAAATAGAAGGACGTTTCTTTTTGCTTACGACATCCTCGCTACTTGCATGGTCTTTCTAGGATATTCTCATCATACTTTTATAGAAGTATATATATATATATATATATATATATATATATATATATATATATATATATATATATATATATATTGTCATCCACAGACAGACTGTTTTGCAGCCATAAGTGTGGCTAGACGTCCGGTTGCCTCTGAATTGGCGTCAGTCGGAGTTTCTACCCGTAAGCTGTTGGCGCACGACAGGAATGAATGTGAATTTAAGCGTATTTATTTTTTAGATAAATACACAGTAACTGAGAGAACTCAATTCGCTTTACCGAAGAGTCCTGAATTATTAGCCGTAATAGTCACTGTTTACGAACCCACACTTCCTCCCCAGAGAGCTCAACCAAAATAAATTTACACATATATATATATATATATATATATATATATATATATATATATATATATATATATATATATATATATATATGTTCCTTCAAATCTTTTCTTCATCTTAAAAGAAAAGCGAATAAGAGATGATTCCATTCACTTGCTTTTCAGTAATGGCTATCATTGAGTTCTGGCGGGAAGATACGAGTGATAATTATTAGTAATAGCAGTGTGTTTTTTTATTTTTTTATTTTTATTTTTTTTTTTTGGTGGGAGGTGTTGTTTTTTAAATAGGGAGTGCGGAATCCAGTCAATTGCAACAAGGTTGCATCACTTTACTCTCGAAATCATCCCCCCAAAAAAGGGTAATATTGAATTGTTTGATGATTTAATTAGAAAAATTAACCTAAAAGAAAAGAATTTAAATTTAATTAAATTTCGTTGCCTCAGGTTCGGTTAACAAGTTTATTTATTTTGCAATTCTAACCTTTAAATCAAACACTGTTTTTTTTTTCTGCTTTTTGTTGTTTTTTTGTTTTTTTTAATTTATTTTTTTCGATGTCACCTTTTGTGATCCGGCTATTCTCTCTCAATTCACTCAATTTTCTAAACATCTCATTAAAACAGGTGGCACAATCATGTCAAGTTGCTGAGAGCGTTGGAATTTTCCCGCGATTTTCGCTATGTCGTTTGATCCGTTCACTTCCACTGTTTCAAGCAAAGATTTGAAATAATTTTTAGCTATTTTATTTCATTTTAATTTTATTTAATTATAATATTTTTTAAAATGCAATCTTCATCTTTAAAGTGTTGCATTCTATCGTTTAATCTCATTTCCATTTATCCACGATAACTGTTTTAATTATTTAGTTTGTTGAATTTTATAATTTAAGATTATTTAATTTTATTATTAAATTTCTTTAGTGTTTAAATATCTTCTGTAATAAATAAATGATTTAATTTTTTTTTTTAATTTAAAGTTTGTTATTAACTTCTTATTAATAAATTATTATTTTCGATTGATGAAGAGGTTTCTATTACTATTTTGAATCGATCTTCTAATGATATGAATTCATAGTATCATTATTCAATCAATGAAGTTTTTTGCTCCGATTAGTTTTTCATATTGTTCCAATATTCGGATAAACTGTGTATTCTGTCATAACAGAACGCTTTCGTTTGGGATTCGGTGAATTCTTTGATATCTTGATTCCTTGGAGTTTTTAATCAAACAAAGTGATTTGCAGAAAGCAACAACAATGAAGTTATTGTAATGAAATTGACTTTGGTCATTTTTTTTTTTTTTTTTTTTTCATCTTCAGTTTATTAATTGTTTTCTAGTTTCTCTTTTCTTTTCTAAAGTTTTCTACTTTTTTGTCGCCCTTGTATATATTTGTTTCTTTTGGTTTTGCTATTTTTTATTTATTTTAAAACTTTTTTCTTTCTTTTCCTCCTTAATTATCTCTCCTTCTACTATTTAAATGCATTCTGTCCTTCGTTCTTTCTTTTTCTTTCTTTCTTTCTTTTTCTTTCTTTCTTTCTTTTTCTTTCTTTCTTTCTTTCTTTTTCTTTCTTTCTTTCTTTCTTTCTTTTTCTTTCTTTCTTTCTTTCTTTTTCTTTCTTTCTTTCTTTCTTTCTTTCTTTTTCTTTCTTTCTTTCTTTCTTTTTCTTTCTTTCTTTCTTTCTTTCTTTCTTTCTTTCTTTCTTTCTTTAATCACGTATTTATTTCTTCCTTTTACCTAATTTATGTTTCCGTTTACTTATTTCTTTCCTGTCATACTGGCTTTTTTCTTTCTCTTTCTTATTTTTCTTCTTTTTTTTTCCTTTAATTTACTTTTTTCTTTCACTCTTTCTTTAAAATAATTTATTTCTCTATTTTTCCACACATCCTCTTCTTTTTATATTAGGTTGGTGCAAAAATAATGTCGTTTTCTCACATAGTAACATATGTGAGAAAACGACATTATTTTTGCATCAACCCAATAACTCCCATGCAATCTTTGAAATTTATATTTCTTTTTTCTTTCTTTTTTCTCTCTCTCTCTCTATCTCTCTCTCTCTCTCTCTCATTCTGTATATATCGTTTATTTTATCTTAAATATTAACAGTATTTCCTTTTCTCGCTCTCTCCTTCTCTCGCTCACTCTCTCATTCCTTTTCTCTCTCTCTCTTTCTTTCTTTCTTTCTCTTCCTTTACCTTCTTACTCCATGTCATATGAATAGAATCGTATATTTATGTAAATACGTGTAGTTAAGCGTCGTCAGCAATAGGTTATAGCCGCGCGCTAAGCTCTTAGTGCTTGTCGAACTGTCTGTCTTCTGGAAGAGAAGAACCCAGACAAGGTTATGCCGAAGGGCAGAGTCTCGTCTGGGGTGGTACACAAACCCGACCCCGTTATTACGAGGTCTACGGGAATATTTTTGAAAAGCTTATGTTAAACCGGCCTTGTGCCACATCCCGTTCTGTGGGGATCTCGGGTAAATATCGAGTTAGCATTAGGTCACTTGCTAAGTGTACTTTCGTGTAGTAAATCTTCTTATTTTTTTTTGACTTACCTACGAGGTTGTCTTCCTTATTCATTTTCCTTTGGTATGTGGAAAACAGAAGATGCAACACTATTACGTTGTCCCTCAAAGACTACGCGTACCTTTTCATTTCTTTTCCTCTCCCATCAAACGGCTTCTCGTTGGCTTCTTCAACATTTTCTCCTCCTACACACGTGTTTCAATTGTTTGTGTGAAGCACACGTGTTCGAAAAATTACTTGTTTGGTTTTCAATAAACACGTTTTTATTACTAGAAAAACGAGAAAGGCGGCAACAATAATTTTCCATGGCGTCCTTGCAGCTTGGGTTGTTTTCATCAACCGATCGATGTTTTGTGTGTTCCGCAATATAATTGTTGATTGGGGCACACGGACACACACACACACAAACATATATATATATATATATATATATATATATATTAGGTGGGTGCAAAAATAATGACGTAATGATGTCGTTTTTTTACTTTAAAAATACGTCAAAAAACGACATTATTTTTGCACCAACCTAATATATACTCTTAATAGAAATCTTATGAGTATAAGAAACTACACTCGCTCGGAAAACCTTCGGTATATTGATTTGCAAATAAACAACCCAACACCACCCTGACGTGAAACCTTGGTAGGTTTGTCTATATATATATATATATATATATATATATATATATATAATGGCACGTGGAACTAGAATAGTCTACCCAATGAGCGAAATAAAGGGTTCAGTTCGACATTCCAACCACCTGAAGAAGAATCGTTGTAATAAATATGGCGATATATATAGATACATAGATATCTTTACATATGAAGATAGGTGGAGACTAAAGAGGAAGTGGATTTACAAACAAAAATTGCCATCTCGCCTGTCTCGTCCACATTACGATATGTATAGTAGTAAACAAAAAAAGCTTTAGGTTTTTCTTTCTCTTGGTAAAGTATACTGTTCCGATGGCCGCAGGCGGCACTTCGATTTGGTGTAGAGTGAGTAGTGACTTCAGTCCTCACTGAGTGCTGCGAACTTGTGCACTATGTATGATACGCTTAGTAAATCGCTATATTGATGCAAAGGTCTGCATCATGTCAATGGCTGTTTGTTTAATGCTCGACTTTTCTTTGTAGTAACGTAACTACATCTCTCTCCCCCTATCACGCACACGGTCTCTATCTCTCTCTTTCTCTCTCTCTATCTTTCTTTCTCTCTCTCCCTTTTTCTCTCTCTCTTTCAATTTATCGCTATATATATATATATATATATATATATATATATATATATGTATATATATATATATATATATATATATATATATATATATATATATATAAGGTCACCTATCGTTTGGTTCACACTCCTCCCCTGTCTTTTGAACATGAGAAGAGATCTATCCCTTGTTTTCTTTTTAGGATTGTGTTTCTGGTTCCTTCTGAAATCTAGGAAATCCCTAACGCATATCCTTCTTTCTTTTCTTTCTGTGCCGTGTCCTTTCAGGTCGTAGGCGATCATAGCTCCCCGTCTCCCTCCATCCCTTGCAGCTGTCAACACGTTGCTTCCTTCTGCCACCTCTCCCAGACCACGTTCTGTCATCCACTTGCTTAAGCCCACCAGGGATGTCACGCGCTGCTTTCCCTTGTCTCTCTTTCCCTCTGTTCGACCCGTGAGTATCAGATTCTCCAGGCCCTCCTTCCTCATTATATGCCCCAGAAGCTTCAGCAGCCTCTTCCTGATTTTAGGTTTGCATGCTCTCTAAGAGCTCATCGTTGCTCACACTCTCGGCCTATGATATCCTTAGTGTCCTTCTGTAGAACCACATCTCAGTCGCCTCGAGTCTCTTCTTCATCTTTGAGGATATCATCCAACATTTACTGCCGTAAAGAAGGACAGATATCACGTAAGGGATCAGTATTCTTTTCTTTCTCACCAAAGAAATCCTCCTGTCTCGCAATACTCTTCCTGGCTTTTGGAATGCGTCTTTGGTCATCCCAATACATCTACGGATCTCAGTGTCACATTTACCGTCTTCTGTCAGAAAGCTTCCTAGATATTTAAACTTCAGCATCTACTTGACTCTAGTGTTCCCGACCTGCAAATCGCATATTTATTCTAACACAACTCCACGCAGTAACCCTCTACATTGAGTGGCTCTTTGACATTTTATTAGTAAAAAAAAATGTTGTAAAATTAAGATATAGCTAAAATATATCTGTCATAAAGGAAATATTGATAAAGTCATAATATTTCTCCGTAGCGGCCTAAAATAAAAACATCCGCACTAGCAATGGGCTTATTAATAAAACTTGTAGCACTAAAAAATTATTACGATCAAAGAATATTTTCTATCTTTAAATAATCTACAATGGATTTATAAGCAATCAATCATGTTCTGTATATTTCTTTTTGTTTAGGATTGCATCGGCGGACTAAGAATTTTTTTCAGC
>OZ010590.1:28316168-28318668 GCA_963932145.1 Acanthosepion lycidas
GCTACACAGAGTGAAAGTGAGAGAAGAGACAGAGGAAAGGACAAGAGATGAACGGGATTCAAGAAGACAGAAGATGACGATTGACGTGGCATTCAAATTTTTAAAGATTGTAGTTGTCAGGGAAGCAAGTGAACGGAAAGAATTTCCGCAGGTGGGAAGTGTGATTTCCACGTGGGCTGTCATTCGATATACAGATATAGTCTTAAACACACACACACACACATCATACACACACACACATCATACACACACACACACATATACACAGCTGTCTATATTTCTTAGATGAGGTATTATGTACAATATTTACATTATTCGGACTATTGTCCTCATCTTTGTCGCAATAGGTATTACAACGTTTTGGCCGGGCACTTGGCACAGTGGATAAAGGCTTTAGTTAGATCCATTGACAGGATCCAAAGAGTGTGAGTTCAATATCTGGTTAAGGCGGAGAAGAAATTGGAGAGGGGAATTAACAGGAGATAACTGATAACTGACATCCAATAAAAACATGGCACGTGGAACTAGAACAGTCTACCCCAGTGAGCGAAATAAAGGGTTCAGTTGGACATTTCAAACACCTGAAGAAGGCCGGAGAGTACAACGGCCAAAACGTTATAATAATGATGAGGACAAGGATTCGAATAATGTAAATAGTATATATACACACAAAGAGAATTAATGATCTACTATGATACATTTAAAACAGCTAACCTTTTCGTGAACAACAACTCATCTGTAAGATCTATATTATAAGGAATCAATATTATTTACGAATTAACATGTTCCTTAAGGAACTGCCTTCTTGATCAAACCAAATTCATGAATAATTATGTTGTACATACCACTTTATGCAAGAAGATCCAAGTTATATCTCTCTGGACAAAGGACTCAATAGACGTAATTCAAAGTCCGTCTACGGCATACTTGTAGAAAATACAAGTATAATAGCCTTATTAACATGTATATAAAAAAAAGACTAAAAATATTGAAAGTGCTAGTAATAAAAAAAAAAAAAAAAGAAAAACTCTCAATAGCATCAATTTGCAACACTACCACAATGTGCTGACTGTGTCTGGAAGAGAAAAAAACATTCCCATCACTTTTAAAATATATATACAAATCTACACATTCAGCTAAAAAAAAATTCCTAACAAAATAGCCGAAAACTCTCGGATATATAGAACATTTGGTCAATATTTACACACGTTATATCTTGAAAAGAAAACACTTACACGAGCACAAGTAAATTAAATAAAATCTTAATCGTAGTACCGAGTCAGCCGTCTTTAATGAAGCTTGTATAAAAGAGGGATTGCTGGCAAAATGCCGATATTATATATATATATATATATATATATATATATATATATATATATATATATATATATATATATATATATATATATATATATATATATATATATATATATATATAGCTAATATTAGTGGTAAATATATACATACATATGGAAAAATTTATATATATATACATACATAGGTGCATACACATACATATATATTTTTTGAATAAAAAAATCCAAGAGGATAGAATCCAGGTAGAACTCAATGTCCAGGACAAAGTAAGGATATAATAAAAAGTCTTAAACACTAATATTCCATGGTCATAATTTATTCCATTGGAATCGTAAATACGATCCAATTCATCAGACCTACAAATTCAAAAAGAAAACAGAAAAAACAACTCCGGAAATAAAAATAGAATTTAGAGAGAATGTGGAATATTAGTGTTTAAGACTTTTTATTATATATATATATATATATATATATATATATATATATATATATATGTGTGTGTGTGTGTGTGTGTGTGTATGTAAGAGAAAGTGTGTACATTTATATATATATATATATATATATATATATATGCGTGTGTGTATGTAAGAGAAAGTGTGTACATATATATATATATATATATATATATATATATATATATATAGAGAGAGAGAGAGAGAGAGAGAGAAAGAGATAGATAGATAGATAGATAGATAGATAGATAGATAGATAGATAGATAGATAGACGTTTACATTCACAAGATGAACGGACATTTACAGAGTCATGTGAACTTAACGCTCACTTGAGTTAAATTGGTCATTAAAGATCATTAAAATTATTTGACTTTTTTTTCTTCGTCTGTTCGTCTATTACTTTTTTTGTTTGTTTGTTTTTTAATTGCCTTCTACACTATTTTTGTTTTTCCTTTTGATTATTTTGTACGTTTTTCTTTCAGTTTGTTTTTTTAAAAATAACGAAGCTGCAAACAAGCAGGAGTGTTCTAACATTTCCAGCGTGTTAGTCATTTTCTATTTAAAAAAAAAAAAAAAGTGCAATAAGATCCCGTATGAGGCGTGGCAAAAAAAAAATTGATGTGGAGTCATATGTTTAGAGACGTTGTTTATTCACTTTGTTTTTGCTTTTCTTTTTTTAGTTTTTGCTGTTTTTTGTTTTTTGTGGTTTTTTTTCTGTTTTGTTTTGTTT